>JAPDOI010001055.1:0-229578 GCA_029168955.1 Aplectana chamaeleonis | reverse complement strand
GCGCTCTGTCCGGAAACTGTGTGGCTTTTCTGAATAATTTAAATCTCGCACGGTCAGGACAACCCCGGCCAAAGCGCCGCTTCGCGGCGCTTTGTCCGGGAACCATAAGTTGGGGTTCGCGCCGCTTCGCGGCGCTCTGTCCGGAAACTGTGTGGCTTTTCTGAATAATTTAAATCTCGCACGGTCAGGACAACCCCGGCCAAAGCGCCGCTTCGCGGCGCTTTGTCCGGGAACCATAAGCCGGGGTTCGCGCCGCTTCGCGGCGCTCTGTCCGGAAACTGTGTGGCTTTTCTGAATAATTTAAATCTCGCACGGTCAGGACAACCCCGGCCAAAGCGCCGCTTCGCGGCGCTTTGTCCGGGAACCATAAGCCGGGGTTCGCGCCGCTTCGCGGCGCTCTGTCCGGAAACTGTGTGGCTTTTCTGAATAATTTAAATCTCGCACGGTCAGGACAACCTGGCCAAAGCGCCGCTTCGCGGCGCTTTGTCCGGGAACCATAAGTTGGTTCGCGCCGCTTCGCGGCGCTCTGTCCGGAAACTGTGTGGCTTTTCTGAATAATTTAAATCTCGCACGGTCAGGATAACCCCGGCCAAAGCGCCGCTTCGCGGCGCTTTGTCCGGGAACCATAAGCCGGGGTTCGCGCGCTTCGCGGCGCTCTGTCCGGAAACTGTGTGGCTTTTCTGAATAATTTAAATCTCGCACGGTCAGGACAACCTGGCCAAAGCGCCGCTTCGCGGCGCTTTGTCCGGGAACCATAAGTTGGGGTTCGCGCCGCTTCGCGGCGCTCTGTCCGGAAACTGTGTGGCTTTTCTGAATAATTTAAATCTCGCACGGTCAGGACAACCTGGCCAAAGCGCGCTTCGCGGCGCTTTGTCCGGGAACCATAAGCCGGGGTTTCGCGCCGCTTCGCGGCGCTCTGTCCGGAAACTGTGTGGCTTTTCTGAATAATTTAAATCTCGCACGGTCAGGACAACCCGGCCAAAGCGCCGCTTCGCGGCGCTTTGTCCGGGAACCATAAGTTGGGGTTCGCGCGCTTCGCGGCGCTCTGTCCGGAAACTGTGTGGCTTTTCTGAATAATTTAAATCTCGCACGGTCAGGGACAACCTGGCCAAAGCCGCGCTTCGGGGGGCTTTGTCCGGGAACCATAAGCTGGGGGATTCGCGGCGCTTCGCGGCGCTCTGTCCGGAAACTGTGTGGCTTTTCTGAATAATTTAAATCTCGCACGCTCAGGACAACCTGGCCAAAGCGCCGCTTCGCGGCGCTTTGTCCGGGAACCATAAGTTGGTTCGCGCCGCTTCGCGGCGCTCTGTCCGGAAACTGTGTGGCTTTTCTGAATAATTTAAATCTCGCACGGTCAGGACAACCCCGGCCAAAGCGCGCTTCGCGGCGCTTTGTCCGGGAACCATAAGTTGGGGTTCGCGCCGCTTCGCGGCGCTCTGTCCGGAAACTGTGTGGCTTTTCTGAATAATTTAAATCTCGCACGGTCAGGACAACCCGGCCAAAGCGCCGCTTCGCGGCGCTTTGTCCGGGAACCATAAGTTGGTTCGCGCGCTTCGCGGCGCTCTGTCCGGAAACTGTGTGGCTTTTCTGAATAATTTAAATCTCGCACGGTCAGGACAACCTCGGCCAAAGCGCGCTTCGCGGCGCTTTGTCCGGGAACCATAAGTTGGTTCGCGCGCTTCGCGGCGCTCTGTCCGGAAACTGTGTGGCTTTTCTGAATAATTTAAATCTCGCACGGTCAGGACAACCTGGCCAAAGCGCCGCTTCGCGGCGCTTTGTCCGGGAACCATAAGTTGGTTCGCGCCGCTTCGCGGCGCTCTGTCCGGAAACTGTGTGGCTTTTCTGAATAATTTAAATCTCGCACGGTCAGGACAACCTCGGCCAAAGCGGCGCTTCGCGGCGCTTTGTCCAGGAACCATAAGTTGGTTCGCGCCGCTTCGCGGCGCTCTGTCCGGAAACTGTGTGGCTTTTCTGAATAATTCAAATCTCGCACGGTCAGGACAACCCTGGCCAAAGCGTCGCTTCGCGGCGCTTTGTACGGGAACCATAAGTCGGGGGGTTCGCGCCGCTTCGCGGCGCTCTGTCCGGAAACTGTGTGGCTTTTCTGAATAATTTAAATCTCGCACGGTCAGGACAACCCCGGCCAAAGCGCCGCTTCGCGGCGCTTTGTCCGGGAACCATAAGCCGGGGGGTTCGCGCCGCTTCGCGGCGCTCTGTCCGGAAACTGTGTGGCTTTTCTGAATAATTTAAATCTCGCACGGTCAGGACAACCCTGGCCAAAGCGTCGCTTCGCGGCGCTTTGTTCGGGAACCATAAGCCGGTTCAGCGCTTCGCGGCGCTCTGTCCGGAAACTGTGTGGCTTTTCTGAATAATTTAAATCTCGCACGGTCAGGACAACCTGGCCAAAGCGCGCTTCGCGGCGCTTTGTCCGGGAACCATAAGCCGGGGGTTCGCGCGCTTCGCGGCGCTCTGTCCGGAAACTGTGTGGCTTTTCTGAATAATTTAAATCTCGCACGGTCAGGATAACCCCGGCCAAAGCGCCGCTTCGCGGCGCTTTGTCCGGGAACCATAAGTTGGTTTCGCGCGCTTCGCGGCGCTCTGTCCGGAAACTGTGTGGCTTTTTTGAATAATTTAAATCTCGCACGGTCAGGACAACCACGGCCAAAGCACCGCTTCGCGGCGCTTTGTCCGGGAACCATAAGCCGGGGTTCGCGCGCTTCGCGGCGCTCTGTCCGGATACTGTGTGGCTTTTCTGGATAATGCAACTCTCGCACGGTCAGGACAACCCTGGCCAAAGCGTCGCTTCGCGGCGCTTTGTACGGGAACCATAAGTTGGTTCGCGCGCTTCGCGGCGCTCTGTCCGGAAACTGTGTGGCTTTTCTGAATAATTTAAATCTCGCACGGTCAGGACAACCTGGCCAAAGCGCCGCTTCGCGGCGCTTTGTCCGGGAACCATAAGTTGGGGATTCGCGCGCTTCGCGGCGCTCTGTCCGGAAACTGTGTGGCTTTTCTGAATAATTTAAATCTCGCACGGTCAGGACAACCTGGCCAAAGCGCCGCTTCGCGGCGCTTTGTCCGGGAACCATAAGTTGGTTCGCGCGCTTCGCGGCGCTCTGTCCGGAAACTGTGTGGCTTTTCTGAATAATTTAAATCTCGCACGGTCAGGACAACCTGGCCAAAGCAGCGCTTCGCGGCGCTTTGTCCGGGAACCATAAGTTGGGGTTCGCGCGCTTCGCGGCGCTCTGTCCGGAAACTGTGTGGCTTTTCTGAATAATTTAAATCTCGCACGGTCAGGACAACCCCGGCCAAAGCGCCGCTTCGCGGCGCTTTGTCCGGGAACCATAAGTTGGTTCGCGCGCTTCGCGGCGCTCTGTCCGGAAACTGTGTGGCTTTTCTGAATAATTTAAATCTCGCACGGTCAGGACAACCTGGCCAAAGCGCCGCTTCGCGGCGCTTTGTCCGGGAACCATAAGTTGGGTTCGCGCGCTTCGCGGCGCTCTGTCCGGAAACTGTGTGGCTTTTCTGAATAATTTAAATCTCGCACGGTCAGGACAACCTGGCCAAAGCGCCGCTTCGCGGCGCTTTGTCCGGGAACCATAAGTTGGGGTTCGCGCCGCTTCGCGGCGCTCTGTCCGGAAACTGTGTGGCTTTTCTGAATAATTTAAATCTCGCACGGTCAGGACAACCTGGCCAAAGCGCCGCTTCGCGGCGCTTTGTCCGGGAACCATAAGCCGGGGTTCGCGCGCTTCGCGGCGCTCTGTCCGGAAACTGTGTGGCTTTTCTGAATAATTTAAATCTCGCACGGTCAGGACAACCCCGGCCAAAGCGCCGCTTCGCGGCGCTTTGTCCGGGAACCATAAGTTGGGGTTCGCGCCGCTTCGCGGCGCTCTGTCCGGAAACTGTGTGGCTTTTCTGAATAATTTAAATCTCGCACGGTCAGGACAACCTGGCCAAAGCGCCGCTTCGCGGCGCTTTGTCCGGGAACCATAAGTTGGGTTCGCGCGCTTCGCGGCGCTCTGTCCGGAAACTGTGTGGCTTTTCTGAATAATTTAAATCTCGCACGGTCAGGACAACCTGGCCAAAGCGCCGCTTCGCGGCGCTTTGTCCGGGAACCATAAGCTGGTTCGCGCCGCTTCGCGGCGCTCTGTCCGGAAACTGTGTGGCTTTTCTGAATAATTTAAATCTCGCACGGTCAGGACAACCTGGCCAAAGCGCCGCTTCGCGGCGCTTTGTCCGGGAACCATAAGTTGGTTCGCGCGCTTCGCGGCGCTCTGTCCGGAAACTGTGTGGCTTTTCTGAATAATTCAAATCTCGCACGGTCAGGACAACCCTGGCCAAAGCGGCGCTTCGCGGCGCTTTGTCCGGGAACCATAAGCCGGTTCGCGCGCTTCGCGGCACTTTGTCCGGAAACTGTGTGGCTTTTCTGAATAATTTAAATCTCGTACGGTCAGGACAACCCCGGCCAAAGCGCCGCTTCGCGGCGCTTTGTCCGGGAACCATAAGTTGGTTCGCGCGCTTCGCGGCGCTCTGTCCGGAAACTGTGTGGCTTTTCTGAATAATTTAAATCTCGCACGGTCAGGACAACCTGGCTGCGCAGCGCTTCGCGGCGCTTTGTCCGGGAACCATAAGCCGGGGTTCGCGCCGCTTCGCGGCGCTCTGTCCGGAAACTGTGTGGCTTTTCTGAATAATTTAAATCTCGCACGGTCAGGACAACCTGGCCAAAGCGCCGCTTCGCGGCGCTTTGTCCGGGAACCATAAGCCGGGGTTTCGCGCCGCTTCGCGGCGCTCTGTCCGGAAACTGTGTGGCTTTTCTGAATAATTTAAATCTCGCACGGTCAGGATAACCCCGGCCAAAGCGCCGCTTCGCGGCGCTTTGCCTGGGAGCCATAAGCCAGGGGGTTAGCGCCGCTTCGCGGCGCTCTGTCCGGAAACTGTGTGGCTGTTCTGAATAATTTAAATCTCGCACGGTCAGGACAACCCCGGCCAAAGCGCCGCTTCGCGGCGCTTTGTCCGGGAACCATAAGTTGGGGTTCGCGCGCTTCGCGGCGCTCTGTCCGGAAACTGTGTGGCTTTTCTGAATAATTTAAATCTCGCACGGTCAGGACAACCTGGCCAAAGCGCCGCTTCGCGGCGCTTTGTCCGGGAACCATAAGTTGGGTTCGCGCGCTTCGCGGCGCTCTGTCCGGAAACTGTGTGGCTTTTCTGAATAATTTAAATCTCGCACGGTCAGGACAACCTGGCCAAAGCGCCGCTTCGCGGCGCTTTGTCCGGGAACCATAAGTTGGGGTTCGCGCGCTTCGCGGCGCTCTGTCCGGAAACTGTGTGGCTTTTCTGAATAATTTAAATCTCGCACGGTCAGGACAACCCTGGCCAAAGCGCCGCTTCGCGGCGCTTTGTCCGGGAACCATAAGTTGGGGTTCGCGCCGCTTCGCGGCGCTCTGTCCGGAAACTGTGTGGCTTTTCTGAATAATTTAAATCTCGCACGGTCAGGACAACCTGGCCAAAGCGCCGCTTCGCGGCGCTTTGTCCGGGAACCATAAGCCGGGTTCGCGCGCTTCGCGGCGCTCTGTCCGGAAACTGTGTGGCTTTTCTGAATAATTTAAATCTCGCACGGTCAGGACACCTGGCCAAAGCGCCGCTTCGCGGCGCTTTGTCCGGGAACCATAAGTTGGTTCGCGCGCTTCGCGGCGCTCTGTCCGGAAACTGTGTGGCTTTTCTGAATAATTTAAATCTCGCACGGTCAGGACAACCTGGCCAAAGCGCCGCTTCGCGGCGCTTTGTCCGGGAACCATAAGTTGGTTCGCGCCGCTTCGCGGCGCTCTGTCCGGAAACTGTGTGGCTTTTCTGAATAATTTAAATCTCGCACGGTCAGGACAACCCCGGCCAAAGCGCCGCTTCGCGGCGCTTTGTCCGGGAACCATAAGTTGGTTCGCGCGCTTCGCGGCGCTCTGTCCGGAAACTGTGTGGCTTTTCTGAATAATTTAAATCTCGCACGGTCAGGACAACCCCGGCCAAAGCGCGCTTCGCGGCGCTTTGTCCGGGAACCATAAGCCGGTTCGCGCCGCTTCCCGGCGCTCTGTTCGGAAACTGTGTGGCTTTTTTGAATAATTTAAATCTCGCACGGTCAGGACAACCTGGCCAAAGCGCCGCTTCGCGGCGCTTTGTCCGGGAACCATAAGTTGGGGTTCGCGCGCTTCGCGGCGCTCTGTCCGGAAACTGTGTGGCTATTCTGAATAATTCAAATCTCGCACGGTCAGGACAACCCTGGCCAAAGCGTCGCGTCGCCGGGCTTTGTCCGAGAACCACAAGCCCGGGGGTTCATCGCGCGTCGCGGCGGTCTGTCCGGAAACTGTGTGGCTTTTCTGAATAATTTAAATCTCGCACGGTCAGGACAACCCCGGCCAAAGCGGCGCTTCGCGGCGCTTTGTCCGGGAACCATAAGCCGGGCGGTTCGCGCCGCTTCGCGGCGCTCTGTCCGGAAACTGTGTGGCTTTTCTGAATAATTCAAATCTCGCACGGTCAGGACAACCCTGGCCAAAGCGTCGCTTCGCGGCGCTTTGTACGGGAACCATCAGCCGGGGGGTTCGCGCCGCTTCGCGGCGCTCTGTCCGGAAACTGTGTGGCTTTTCTGAATAATTTAAATCTCGCACGGTCAGGACGCTTCGCGGCGCTTTGTCCGGGAACCATAAGCCGGGGGTTTCGCGCCGCTTCGCGGCGCTCTGTCCGGAAACTGTGTGGCTTTTCTGAATAATTCAAATCTCGCACGGTCAGGACAACCCTGGCCAAAGCGTCGCTTCGCGGCGCTTTGTACGGGAACCATAAGCCGGGGGTTCGCGCCGCTTCGCGGCGCTCTGTCCGGAAACTGTGTGGCTTTTCTGAATAATTCAAATCTCGCACGGTCAGGACAACCTTGGCCAAAGCGTCGCTTCGCGGCGCTTTGTCCGGGAACCATAAGCCGGGGGGTTCGCGCCGCTTCGCGGCGCTCTGTCCGGAAACTGTGTGGCTTTTCTGAATAATTTAAATCTCGCACGGTCAGGACAACCCCGGCCAAAGCGCCGCTTCGCGGCGCTTTGTCCGGGAACCATAAGTTGGGGTTCGCGCGCTTCGCGGCGCTCTGTCCGGAAACTGTGTGGCTTTTCTGAATAATTTAAATCTCGCACGGTCAGGACAACTGGCGGCCAAAGCGCTTCGCGGCGCTTTGTCCGGGAACCATAAGTTGGTTCGCGCCGCTTCGCGGCGCTCTGTCCGGAAACTGTGTGGCTTTTCTGAATAATTTAAATCTCGCACGGTCAGGACAACCCCGGCCAAAGCGCGCTTCGCGGCGCTTTGTCCGGGAACCATAAGCCGGTTCGCGCCGCTTCGCGGCGCTCTGTCCGGAAACTGTGTGGCTTTTCTGAATAATTTAAATCTCGCACGGTCAGGACAACCCGGCCAAAGCGCCGCTTCGCGGCGCTTTGTCCGGGAACCATAAGCCGGGGTTCGCGCCGCTTCGCGGCGCTCTGTCCGGAAACTGTGTGGCTTTTCTGAATAATTTAAATCTCGCACGGTCAGGACACCTGGCTGCCAAAGCGCCGCTTCGCGGCGCTTTGTCCGGGAACCATAAGTTGGTTCGCGCCGCTTCGCGGCGCTCTGTCCGGAAACTGTGTGGCTTTTCTGAATAATTTAAATCTCGCACGGTCAGGACAACCTGGCCAAAGCGCCGCTTCGCGGCGCTTTGTCCGGGAACCATAAGCCGGGGTTCGCGCCGCTTCGCGGCGCTCTGTCCGGAAACTGTGTGGCTTTTCTGAATAATTTAAATCTCGCACGGTCAGGACCCCTGGCCAAAGCGCCGCTTCGCGGCGCTTTGTCCGGGAACCATAAGTTGGTTCGCGCCGCTTCGCGGCGCTCTGTCCGGAAACTGTGTGGCTTTTCTGAATAATTTAAATCTCGCACGGTCAGGACAACCTGGCCAAAGCGCCGCTTCGCGGCGCTTTGTCCGGGAACCATAAGTTGGGTTCGCGCCGCTTCGCGGCGCTCTGTCCGGAAACTGTGTGGCTTTTCTGAATAATTTAAATCTCGCACGGTCAGGACAACCTGGCCAAAGCGCCGCTTCGCGGCGCTTTGTCCGGGAACCATAAGTTGGTTTCGCGCCGCTTCGCGGCGCTCTGTCCGGAAACTGTGTGGCTTTTCTGAATAATTTAAATCTCGCACGGTCAGGACAACCTGGCCAAAGCGCCGCTTCGCGGCGCTTTGTCCGGGAACCATAAGCCGGTTCGCGCCGCTTCGCGGCGCTCTGTCCGGAAACTGTGTGGCTTTTCTGAATAATTTAAATCTCGCACGGTCAGGACAACCCTGGCCAAAGCGCCGCTTCGCGGCGCTTTGTCCGGGAACCATAAGCCGGGGGTTTTTCGCCGCTTCGCGGCGCTCTGTCCGGAAACTGTGTGGCTTTTCTGAATAATTTAAATCTCGCACGGTCAGGACAACCTCGGCCAAAGCGAGGCTTCGCGGCGCTTTGTCCCGGGAACCATAAGTTGGTTTCGCGCCGCTTCGCGGCGCTCTGTCCGGAAACTGTGTGGCTTTTCTGAATAATTTAAATCTCGCACGGTCAGGACAACCCCGGCCAAAGCGCCGCTTCGCGGCGCTTTGTCCGGGAACCATAAGCCGGGGGTTTCGCGCCGCTTCGCGGCGCTCTGTCCGGAAACTGTGTGGCTTTTCTGAATAATTCAAATCTCGCACGCTCAGGACAACCCTGGCCAAAGCGCCCTTCGCGGCGCTTTGTCCGGGAACCATAAGCCGGGGGGGTTCGCGCCGCTTCGCGGCGCTCTGTCCGGAAACTGTGTGGCTTTTTTGAATATTTTAAATCTCGCACGGTCAGGACAACCACGGCCAAAGCACCGCTTCGCGGCGCTTTGTCCGGGAACCATAAGTTGGTTCGCGCCGCTTCGCGGCGCTCTGTCCGGAAACTGTGTGGCTTTTCTGAATAATTTAAATCTCGCACGGTCAGGACAACCTGGCCAAAGCGCCGCTTCGCGGCGCTTGGTCCGGGACCCATAAGCGGGGCGGTTCGCGCCGCTTCGCGGCGCTCTGTCCGGAAACTGTGTGGCTTTTCTGAATAATTTAAATCTCGCACGGTCAGGACAACCCCGGCCAAAGCGCCGCTTCGCGGCGCTTTGTCCGGGAACCATAAGCCGGGGGGTTCGCGCCGCTTCGCGGCGCTCTGTCCGGAAACTGTGTGGCTTTTCTGAATAATTTAAATCTCGCACGGTCAGGACAACCATGGCCAAAGCGCCGCTTCGCGGCGCTTTGTCCGGGAACCATAAGCCGGGGGGTTTGCGCCGCTTCGCGGCGCTCTGTCCGGAGACTGTGTGGCTTTTTTGAATAATTTAAATCTCGCACGGTCAGGACAACCCCGGCCAAAGCGCCGCTTCGCGGCGCTTTGTCCGGGAACCATAAGCCAGGGGTTTCGCGCCGCTTCGCGGCGCTCTGTCCGGAAACTGTGTGGCTTTTCTGAATAATTTAAATCTCGCACGGTCAGGACAACCTGGCCAAAGCGCCGCTTCGCGGCGCTTTGTCCGGGAACCATAAGCCGGGGGTTCGCGCCGCTTCGCGGCGCTCTGTCCGGAAACTGTGTGGCTTTTCTGAATAATTTAAATCTCGCACGGTCAGGACAACCCGGCCAAAGCGTCGCTTCGCGGCGCTTTGTACGGGAACCATAAGCCGGGGGTTCGTGCCGCTTCGCGGCGCTCTGTCCGGAAACTGTGTGGCTTTTTTGAATAATTTAAATCTCGCACGGTCAGGACAACCACGGCCAAAGCACCCCTTCGCGGCGCCTTGCCCGGGAACCATAAGCCGGGGTCCGCGCGGCTTCGGGCCGCTCTGTCCGGAACCTGTGTGGCTTTTTTGAATAATTTAAATCTCGCACGGTCAGGACAACCCCGGCCAAAGCACCGCTTCGCGGCGCTTTGTCCGGGAACCATCAGCCGGGGGGGTTCGCGCCGCTTCGCGGCGCTCTGTCCGGAAACTGTGTGGCTTTTCTGAATAATTCAAATCTCGCACGGTCAGGACAACCCTGGCCAAAGCGTCGCTTCGCGGCGCTTTGTACGGGAACCATAAGCCGGGGGTTCGCGCCGCTTCGCGGCGCTCTGTCCGGAAACTGTGTGGCTTTTCTGAATAATTCAAATCTCGCACGGTCAGGACAACCACGGCCAAAGCGTCGCTTCGCGGCGCTTTGTCCGGGAACCATAAGCCGGGGGATTCGCGCCGCTTCGCGGCGCTCTGTCCGGAAACTGTGTGGCTTTTCTGAATAATTTAAATCTCGCACGGTCAGGACAACCCCGGCCAAAGCGCCGCTTCGCGGCGCTTTGTCCGGGAACCATAAGCCGGGCGGTTCGCGCCGCTTCGCGGCGCTCTGTCCGGAAACTGTGTGGCTTTTCTGAATAATTTAAATCTCGCACGGTCAGGACAACCCCGGCCAAAGCGCCGCTTCGCGGCGCTTTGTCCGGGAACCATAAGCCGGGGGTTTCGCGCCGCTTCGCGGCGCTCTGTCCGGAAACTGTGTGGCTTTTCTGAATAATTTAAATCTCGCACGGTCAGGACAACCCCGGCCAAAGCGCCGCTTCGCGGCGCTTTGTCCGGGAACCATAAGCCGGGGGGTTCGCGCCGCTTCGCGGCGCTCTGTCCGGAAACTGTGTGGCTTTTCTGAATAATTCAAATCTCGCACGGTCAGGACAACCCTGGCCAAAGCGTCGCTTCGCGGCGCTTTGTACGGGAACCATAAGCCGGGGGGTTCGCGCCGCTTCGCGGCGCTCTGTCCGGAAACTGTGTGGCTTTTTTGAATAATTTAAATCTCGCACGGTCAGGACAACCACGGCCAAAGCACCGCTTCGCGGCGCTTTGTCCGGGAACCATAAGCCGGGCGGTTCGCGCCGCTTCGCGGCGCTCTGTCCGGAAACTGTGTGGCTTTTCTGAATAATTCAAATCTCGCACGGTCAGGACAACCCCGGCCAAAGCACCGCTTCGCGGCGCTTTGTCCGGGAACCATAAGCCGGGCGGTTCGCGCCGCTTCGCGGCGCTCTGTCCGGAAACTGTGTGGCTTTTCTGAATAATTCAAATCTCGCACGGTCAGGACAACCCCGGCCAAAGCGCCGCTTCGCGGCGCTTTGTCCGGGAACCATAAGCCGGGAGTTTCGCGCCGCTTCGCGGCGCTCTGTCCGGAAACTGTGTGGCTTTTCTGAATAATTTAAATCTCGCACGGTCAGGACAACCCCGGCCAAAGCGCCGCTTCGCGGCGCTTTGTCCGGGAACCATAAGCCGGGGGGTTCGCGCCGCTTCGCGGCGCTCTGTCCGGAAACTGTGTGGCTTTTCTGAATAATTTAAATCTCGCACGGTCAGGACGCTTCGCGGCGCTTTGTCCGGGAACCATAAGCCGGGGGTTTCGCGCCGCTTCGCGGCGCTCTGTCCGGAAACTGTGTGGCTTTTCTGAATAATTTAAATCTCGCACGGTCAGGACAACCCCGGCCAAAGCGCCGCTTCGCGGCGCTTTGTCCGGGAACCATAAGCCGGGCGGTTCGCGCCGCTTCGCGGCGCTCTGTCCGGAAACTGTGTGGCTTTTCTGAATAATTTAAATCTCGCACGGTCAGGACAACCCCGGCCAAAGCGCCGCTTCGCGGCGCTTTGTCCGGGAACCATAAGCCGAAGGGTTCGCGCCGCTTCGCGGCGCTCTGTCCGGAAACTGTGTGGCTTTTCTGAATAATTTAAATCTCGCACGGTCAGGACAACCCCGGTCAAAGCGGCGCTTCGCGGCGCTTTATCCGGGAACCATAAGCCGGATGATTCGCGCCGCTTCGCGGCGGTCTGTCCGGAAACTGGGTGGCTGTTCTGAATAATTTAAATCTCGCACGGTCAGGACAACCCCGGTCAAAGCGCCGCTTCGCGGCGCTTTGTCCGGGAACCATAAGCCGGGGGATTCGCGCCGCTTCGCGGCGCTCTGTCCGGAAACTGTGTGGCTTTTCTGAATAATTTAAATCTCGCACGGTCAGGACAACCCCGGTCAAAGCGCCGCTTCGCGGCGCTTTATCCGGGAACCATAAGCCGGGGGATTCGCGCCGCTTCGCGGCGCTCTGTCCTGAAACTGTGTGGCTTTTCTGAATAATTTAAATCTCGCACGGTCAGGACAACCCCGGTCAAAGCGCCGCTTCGCGGCGCTTTGTCCGGGAACCATAAGCCGGGGGATTCGCGCCGCTTCGCGGCGCTCTGTCCGGAAACTGTGTGGCTTTTCTGAATAATTTAAATCTCGCGCGGTCAGGACAACCCCGGCCAAAGCGCCGCTTCGCGGCGCTTTGTCCGGGAACCATAAGCCGGGGGGTTCGCGCCGCTTCGCGGCGCTCTGTCCGGAAACTGTGTGGCTTTTCTGAATAATTTAAATCTCGCACGGTCAGGACAACCCGGCCAAAGCGCCGCTTTGCGGCGCTTTGTCCGGGAACCATAAGCCGCGGGGTTGGGGCCGCTTCGGGGGGCTCTGTCCGGAAACTGTGTGGCTTTTCTGAATAATTTAAATCTCGCACGGTCAGGACAACCCCGGCCAAAGCGACGCTTCGCGGCGCTTTGTCCGGGAACCATAAGCCGGGGGATTTCCCCCGCTTCGCGGCGCTCTGTCCGGAAACTGTGTGGCTTTTCTGAATAATTTAAATCTCGCACGGTCAGGACAACCCCGGCCAAAGCGCCGCTTCGCGGCGCTTTGTCCGGGAACCATAAGCCGGGGGGTTCGCGCCGCTTCGCGGCGCTCTGTCCGGAAACTGTGTGGCTTTTCTGAATAATTTAAATCTCGCACGGTCAGGACAACCCCGGCCAAAGCGCCGCTTCGCGGCGCTTTGTCCGGGAACCATAAGCCGGGGGGTTCGCGCCGCTTCGCGGCGCTCTGTCCGGAAACTGTGTGGCTTTTCTGAATAATTTAAATCTCGCACGGTCAGGACAACCCCGGCCAAAGCGCCGCTTCGCGGCGCTTTGTCCGGGAACCATAAGCCGGGGGATTCGCGCCGCTTCGCGGCGCTCTGTCCGGAAACTGTGTGGCTTTTCTGAATAATTTAAATCTCGCACGGTCAGGACAACCCCGGCCAAAGCGCCGCTTCGCGGCGCTTTGTCCGGGAACCATAAGCCGGGGGGTTCGCGCCGCTTCGCGGCGCTCTGTCCGGAAACTGTGTGGCTTTTCTGAATAATTTAAATCTCGCACGGTCAGGACAACCCCGGCCAAAGCGCCGCTTCGCGGCGCTTTGTCCGGGAACCATAAGCCGGGGGGTTCGCGGCGCTCTGTCCGGAAACTGTGTGGCTTTTCTGAATAATTTAAATCTCGCACGGTCAGGGCAACCCCGGCCAGAGCGCCGCTTCGCGGCGCTTTGTCCGGGAACCATAAGCCGGACGGTTCGCGCCGCTTCGCGGCGCTCTGTCCGGAAACTGTGTGGCTTTTCTGAATAATTTAAATCTCGCACGGTCAGGACAACCCCGGCCAAAGCACCGCTTCGCGGCGCTTTGTCCGGGAACCATCAGCCGGGGGGTTCGCGCCGCTTCGCGGCGCTCTGTCCGGAAACTGTGTGGCTTTTCTGAATAATTTAAATCTCGCACGGTCAGGACGCTTCGCGGCGCTTTGTCCGGGAACCATAAGCCGGGGGTTTCGCGCCGCTTCGCGGCGCTCTGTCCGGAAACTGTGTGGCTTTTCTGAATAATTTAAATCTCGCACGGTCAGGACAACCCTGGCCAAAGCGCCGCTTCGCGGCGCTTTGTCCGGGAACCATAAGCCGGGGGGTTCGCGCCGCTTCGCGGCGCTCTGTCCGGAAACTGTGTGGCTTTTCTGAATAATTCAAATCTCGCACGGTCAGGACAACCCTGGCCAAAGCGCCGCTTCGCGGCGCTTTGTCCGGGAACCATAAGCCGGGGGTTCGCGCCGCTTCGCGGCGCTCTGTCCGGAAACTGTGTGGCTTTTTTGAATAATTTAAATCTCGCACGGTCAGGACAACCACGGCCAAAGCACCGCTTCGCGGCGCTTTGTCCGGGAACCATAAGCCGGGCGGTTCGCGCCGCTTCGCGGCGCTCTGTCCGGAAACTGTGTGGCTTTTCTGAATAATTTAAATCTCGCACGGTCAGGACAACCCCGGCCAAAGCGCCGCTTCGCGGCGCTTTGTCCGGGAACCATAAGCCGGGGGGTTCGCGCCGCTTCGCGGCGCTTTGTCCGGAAACTGTGTGGCTTTTCTGAATAATTTAAATCTCGTACGGTCAGGACAACCCCGGCCAAAGCGCCGCTTCGCGGCGCTTTATACGGGAACTATAAGCCGGGGGTTCGCGCCGTTTCGCGGCGCTCTGTCCGGAAACTGTGTGGCTTTTCTGAATAATTTAAATCTCGCACGGTCAGGACAACCACGGCCAAAGCGCCGCTCCGCGGCGCTTTTTCCGGGAACCATAAGCCGGGGGGTTGGCGCCGCTTCGCGGCGCTCTGTCCGGAAACTGTGTGGCTTTTCTGAATAATTTAAATCTCGCACGGTCAGCACAACCCCGGCCAATGCGACGCTTCGCGGCGCCTTTTCCGGGAACCATAGGCCGGGGGGTTCGCGCCGCTTCGCGGCGCTCTGTCCGGAAACTGTGTGGCTTTTCTGAATAATTTAAATCTCGCACGGTCGAGACCACCCCGGCCAATGCGACGCTTCGCGGCGCTTTTTCCGGGAACCATAAACCGCGGGGTTGGCGCCGCTTCGCGGCGCTCTGTCCGGAAACTGTGTGGCTTTTCTGAATAATTTAAATCTCGCACGGTCAGGACAACCCCGGCCAAAGCGCCGCTTTGCGGCGCTTTGTCCGGGAACCATAAGCCGGGGGGTTCGAGCCGCTTTCCGGCGCTCTGTCCGGAAACTGTGTGGCTTTTCTGAATAATTTAAATCTCGCACGGTCAGGACAACCCCGGCCAAAGCGCCGCTTCGCGGCGCTTTGTCCGGGAACCATAAGCCGGGCGGTTCGCGCCGCTTCGCGGCGCTCTGTCCGGAAACTGTGTGGCTTTTCTGAATAATTTAAATCTCGCACGGTCAGGACAACCCCGGCCAAAGCACCGCTTCGCGGCGCTTTGTCCGGGAACCATAAGCCGGGGGGTTCGCGCCGCTTCGCGGCGCTCTGTCCGGAAACTGTGTGGCTTTTCTGAATAATTTAAATCTCGCACGGTCAGGACAACCCCGGCCAAAGCACCGCTTCGCGGCGCTTTGTCCGGGAACCATAAGCCGGGCGGTTCGCGCCGCTTCGCGGCGCTCTGTCCGGAAACAGTGTGGCTTTTCTGAATAATTTAAATCTCGCACGGTCAGGACAACCCCGGCCAAAGCACCGCTTTGCGGCGCTTTGTCCGGGAACCATCAGCCGGGGGGGTTCGCGCCGCTTCGCGGCGCTCTGTCCGGAAACTGTGTGGCTTTTCTGAATAATTTAAATCTCGCACGGTCAGGACAACCCTGGCCAAAGCACCGCTTCGCGGCGCTTTGTCCGGGAACCATAAGCCGGGGGGGTTCGCGCCGCTTCGCGGCGCTCTGTCCGGAAACTGTGTGGCTTTTCTGAATAATTTAAATCTCGCACGGTCAGGACAACCCCGGCCAAAGCGCCGCTTCGCGGCGCTTTGTCCGGGAACCATAAGCCGGGGGGTTCGCGCCGCTTCGCGGCGCCCTGGCCCGAAACTGTGTGGCTTTTCTGACCAATTTAAATCCCCCACGGCCAGGAAACCCCCGGCCAAAGCGCCCCTTCGCGGCGCTTTGTCCGGGAACCATAAGCCGAGGGGTTCGCGCCGCTTCGCGGCGTTCTGTCCGGAAACTGTGTGGCTTTTCTGAATAATTTAAATCTCGCACGGTCAGGACAACCCCGGCCAAAGCGCCGCTTCGCGGCGCTTTGTCCGGGAACCATAAGCCGGGGGTTTCGCGCCGCTTCGCGGCGCTCTGTCCGGAAACTGTGTGGCTTTTCTGAATAATTTAAATCTCGCACGGTCAGGACAACCCCGGCCAAAGCGCCGCTTCGCGGCGCTTTGTCCGGGAACCATAAGCGGGTTCGCGCCGCTTCGCGGCGCTCTGTCCGGAAACTGTGTGGCTTTTCTGAATAATTTAAATCTCGCACGGTCAGGACAACCCCGGCCAAAGCGCCGCTTCGCGGCGCTTTGTCCGGGAACCATAAGCCGGGGGTTTCGCGCCGCTTCGCGGCGCTCTGTCCGGAAACTGTGTGGCTTTTCTGAATAATTTAAATCTCGCACGGTCAGGACAACCCCGGCCAAAGCGCCGCTTCGCGGCGCTTTGTCCGGGAACCATAAGCCGGGGGTTCGCGCCGCTTCGCGGCGCTCTGTCCGGAAACTGTGTGGCTTTTCTGAATAATTTAAATCTCGCACGGTCAGGACAACCCCGGCCAAAGCGCCGCTTCGCGGCGCTTTGTCCGGGAACCATAAGCCGGGGGGTTCGCGCCGCTTCGCGGCGCTCTGTCCGGAAACTGTGTGGCTTTTCTGAATAATTTAAATCTCGCACGGTCAGGACAACCACGGCCAAAGCACCGCTTCGCGGCGCTTTGTCCGGGAACCATAAGCCGGGCGGTTCGCGCCGCTTCGCGGCGCTCTGTCCGGAAACTGTGTGGCTTTTCTGAATAATTTAAATCTCGCACGGTCAGGACAACCCCGGCCAAAGCGCCGCTTCGCGGCGCTTTGTCCGGGAACCATAAGCCGGGGGGGTTCGCGCCGCTTCGCGGCGCTCTGTCCGGAAACTGTGTGGCTTTTCTGAATAATTTAAATCTCGCACGGTCAGGACAACCCCGGCCAAAGCGCCGCTTCGCGGCGCTTTGTCCGGGAACCATAAGCCGGGGGGGTTCGCGCCGCTTCGCGGCGCTCTGTCCGGAAACTGTGTGGCTTTTCTGAATAATTTAAATCTCGCACGGTCAGGACAACCCCGGCCAAAGCACCGCTTCGCGGCGCTTTGTCCGGGAACCATAAGCCGGGGGTTTCGCGCCGCTTCGCGGCGCTCTGTCCGGAAACTGTGTGGCTTTTCTGAATAATTTAAATCTCGCACGGTCAGGACAACCCCGGCCAAAGCACCGCTTCGCGGCGCTTTGTCCGGGAACCATAAGCCGGAGGGTTCGCGCCGCTTCGCGGCGCTCTGTCCGGAAACTGTGTGGCTTTTCTGAATAATTTAAATCTCGCACGGTCAGGACAACCCCGGCCAAAGCGCCGCTTCGCGGCGCTTTGTCCGGGAACCATAAGCCGGGGGGTTCGCGCCGCTTCGCGGCGCTCTGTCCGGAAACTGTGTGGCTTTTCTGAATAATTTAAATCTCGCACGGTCAGGACAACCCCGGCCAAAGCGCCGCTTCGCGGCGCTTTGTCCGGGAACCATAAGCCGGGGGTTTTGCGCCGCTTCGCGGCGCTCTGTCCGGAAACTGTGTGGCTTTTCTGAATAATTTAAATCTCGCACGGTCAGGACAACCCCGGCCAAAGCACCGCTTCGCGGCGCTTTGTCCGGGAACCATAAGCCGGGGGGTTCGCGCCGCTTCGCGGCGCTCTGTCCGGAAACTGTGTGGCTTTTCTGAATAATTTAAATCTCGCACGGTCAGGACAACCCCGGTCAAAGCGCCGCTTCGCGGAGCTTTGTCCGGGAACCATAAGCCGGGGGATTCGCGCCGCTTCGCGGCGCTCTGTCCGGAAACTGTGTGGCTTTTCTGAATAATTTAAATCTCGCACGGTCAGGACAACCCCGGCCTAAGCGCCGCTTCGCGGCGCTTTGTCCGGGAACCATAAGCCGGGGGTTTCGCGCCGCTTCGCGGCGCTCTGTCCGGAAACTGTGTGGCTTTTCTGAATAATTTAAATCTCGCACGGTCAGGACAACCCCGGCCAAAGCGCCGCTTCGCGGCGCTTTGTCCGGGAACCATAAGCCGGGGGTTTCGCGCCGCTTCGCGGCGCTCTGTCCGGAAACTGTGTGGCTTTTCTGAATAATTTAAATCTCGCACGGTCAGGACAACCCCGGCCAAAGCGCCGCTTCGCAGCGCTTTGTCCGGGAACCATAAGCCGGGGGATTCGCGCCGCTCCGCGGCGCTCTGTCCGGAAACTGTGTGGCTTTTCTGAATAATTTAAATCTCGCACGGTCAGGACAACCCCGGCCAAAGCGCCGCTTCGCGGCGCTTTGTCCGGGAACCATAAGCCGGGGGTTTCGCGCCGCTTCGCGGCGCTCTGTCCGGAAACTGTGTGGCTTTTCTGAATAATTTAAATCTCGCACGGTCAGGACAACCCCGGCCAAAGCGCCGCTTCGCGGCGCTTTGTCCGGGAACCATAAGCCGGGGGGTTTGCGGCGCTTCGCGGCGCTCTGTCCGGAAACTGTGTGGCTTTTCTGAATAATTTAAATCTCGCACGGTCAGGACAACCCCGGTCAAAGCGCCGCTTCGCGGCGCTTTGTCCGGGAACCATAAGCCGGGGGATTCGCGGCGCTCGGTCCTGAAACTGTGTGGCTTTTCTGAATAATTTAAATCTCGCACGGTCAGGACAACCCCGGCCAAAGCGCCGCTTCGCGGCGCTTTGTCCGGGAATTATAAGCCGGGGGATTCGCGCCGCTCCGCGGCGCTCTGTCCGGAAACTGTGTGGCTTTTCTGAATAATTTAAATCTCGCACGGTCAGGACAACCCCGGCCAAAGCGCCGCTTCGCGGCGCTTTGTCCGGGAACCATAAGCCGGGGGATTCGCGGCGCTCTGTCCGGAAACTGTGTGGCTTTTCTGAATAATTTAAATCTCGCACGGTCAGGACAACCCCGGCCAAAGCGCCGCTTCGCGGCGCTTTGTCCGGGAACCATAAGCCGGGAGGTTCGCGCCGCTTCGCGGCGCTCTGTCCGGAAACTGTGTGGCTTTTCTGAATAATTTAAATCTCGCACGGTCAGGACAACCCCGGCCAAAGCGCCGCTTCGCGGCGCTTTGTCCGGGAACCATAAGCCGGGGGGTTCGCGCCGCTTCGCGGCGCTCTGTCCGGAAACTGTGTGGCTTTTCTGAATAATTTAAATCTCGCACGGTCAGGACAACCCCGGCCAAAGCGCCGCTTCGCGGCGCTTTGTCCGGGAACCATAAGCCGGGGGTTCGCGCCGCTTCGCGGCGCTCTGTCCGGAAACTGTGTGGCTTTTCTGAATAATTTAAATCTCGCACGGTCAGGACAACCCCGGCCAAAGCACCGCTTCGCGGCGCTTTGTCCGGGAACCATAAGCCGGGGGCCATAAGCCGGGGGATTCGCGCCGCTTCGCGGCGCTCTGTCCGGAAACTGTGTGGCTTTTCTGAATAATTTAAATCTCGCACGGTCAGGACAACCCCGGCCAAAGCGCCGCTTCGCGGCGCTTTGTCCGGGAACCATAAGCCGGGGGATTCGCGCCGCTTCGCGGCGCTCTGTCCGGAAACTGTGTGGCTTTTCTGAATAATTTAAATCTCGCACGGTCAGGACAACCCCGGCCAAAGCGCCGCTTCGCGGCGCTTTGTCCGGGAACCATAAGCCGGGCGGTTCGCGCCGCTTCGCGGCGCTCTGTCCGGAAACTGTGTGGCTTTTCTGAATAATTTAAATCTCGCACGGTCAGGACAACCCCGGCCAAAGCGCCGCTTCGCGGCGCTTTGTCCGGGAGCCATAAGCCGAGGGGTTCGCGCCGCTTCGCGGCGCTCTGTCCGGAAACTGTGTGGCTTTTCTGAATAATTTAAATCTCGCACGGTCAGGACAACCCCGGCCAAAGCGCCGCTTCGCGGCGCTTTGTCTGGGAACCATAAGCCGGGGGATTCGCGCCGCTTCGCGGCGCTCTGTCCGGAAACTGTGTGGCTTTTCTGAATAATTTAAATCTCGCACGGTCAGGACAACCCCGGCCAACGCGCCGCTTCGCGGCGCTTTGTCCGGGAACCATAAGCCGGGGGGTTCGCGCCGCTTCGCGGCGCTCTGTCCGGAAACTGTGTGGCTTTTCTGAATAATTTAAATCTCGCACGGTCAGGACAACCCCGGCCAAAGCACCGCTTCGCGGCGCTTTGTCCGGGAACCATAAGCCGGGGGGTTCGCGCCGCTTCGCGGCGCTCTGTCCGGAAACTGTGTGGCTTTTCTGAATAATTTAAATCTCGCACGGTCAGGACAACCCCGGCCAAAGCGCCGCTTCGCGGCGCTTTGTCCGGGAACCATAAGCCGGAGGGTTCGCGCCGCTTCGCGGCGCTCTGTCCGGAAACTGTGTGGCTTTTCTGAATAATTTAAATCTCGCACGGTCAGGACAACCCCGGCCAAAGCGCCGCTTCGCGGCGCTTTGTCCGGGAACCATAAGCCGAAGGGTTCGCGCCGCTTCGCGGCGCTCTGTCCGGAAACTGTGTGGCTTTTCTGAATAATTTAAATCTCGCACGGTCAGGACAACCCTGGCCAAAGCGCCGCTTCGCGGCGCTTTGTCCGGGAACCATAAGCCGGGGGGTTCGCGCCGCTTCGCGGCGCTCTGTCCGGAAACTGTGTGGCTTTTTTGAATAATTTAAATCTCGCACGGTCAGGACAACCCCGGCCAAAGCGCCGCTTCGCGGCGCTTTGTCCGGGAACCATAAGCCGGGCGGTTCGCGCCGCTTCGCGGCGCTCTGTCCGGAAACTGTGTGGCTTTTCTGAATAATTTAAATCTCGCACGGTCAGGACAACCCCGGCCAAAGCGCCGCTTCGCGGCGCTTTGTCCGGGAACCATAAGCCGGGGTTCGCGCCGCTTCGCGGCGCTCTGTCCGGAAACTGTGTGGCTTTTCTGAATAATTTAAATCTCGCACGGTCGGGACAACCCCGGCCAAAGCGCCGCTTCGCGGCGCTTTGTCCGGGAACCATAAGCCGGGGGGTTCGCGCCGCTTCGCGGCGCTCTGTCCGGAAACTGTGTGGCTTTTCTGAATAATTTAAATCTCGCACGGTCAGGACAACCCCGGCCAAAGCGCCGCTTCGCGGCGCTTTGTCCGGGAACCATAAGCCAGGGGATTCGCGCCGCTTCGCGGCGCTCTGTCCGGAAACTGTGTGGCTTTTCTGAATAATTTAAATCTCGCACGGTCAGGACAACCCCGGCCAAAGCGCCGCTTCGCGGCGCTTTGTCCGGGAACCATAAGCCGGGGGATTCGCGCCGCTTCGCGGCGCTCTGTCCGGAAACTGTGTGGCTTTTCTGAATAATTTAAATCTCGCACGGTCAGGACAACCCCGGCCAAAGCGCCGCTTCGCGGCGCTTTGTCCGGGAACCATAAGCCGGGGGATTCGCGCCGCTTCGCGGCGCTCTGTCCGGAAACTGTGTGGCTTTTCTGAATAATTTAAATCTCGCACGGTCAGGACAACCCCGGCCAAAGCGCCGCTTCGCGGCGCTTTGTCCGGGAACCATAAGCCGGGGTTCGCGGCGCTTCGGGGCGCTCTGTCCGGAAACTGTGTGGCTTTTCTGAATAATTTAAATCTCGCACGGTCAGGACAATCCCGGCCAAAGCGCCGCTTCGCGGCGCTTTGTCCGGGAACTATAAGCCGGGGAGTTC
Source organism: Aplectana chamaeleonis (assembly GCA_029168955.1). Lineage (NCBI taxonomy): Eukaryota > Metazoa > Nematoda > Chromadorea > Rhabditida > Cosmocercidae > Aplectana > Aplectana chamaeleonis. Next base: position 208,098 of record JAPDOI010001055.1, on the reverse strand, counting down.
GCGCCGCTTCGCGGCGCTCTGTCCCGGAACTGTGTGGCTTTTCTGGATAATTCAAATCTCCCACGGTCAGGACAACCCCGGCCAAAGCGCCGCTTCGCGGCGCTTTGTCCGGGAACCATAAGCCGGGGTTCGCGCCGCTTCGCGGCGCTCTGTCCGAAACTGTGTGGCTTTTCTGAATAATTCCAATCTCGCACGGTCGGGACAACCCCGGCCATAGCGCCGCTTCGCGGCGCTTTGTCCGGGAACCATAAGCCGGGGGTTTCGCGCCGCTTCGCGACGCTCTGTCCGGAAACTGTGTGGCTTTTCTGAATAATTTAAATCTCGCACGGTCAGGACAACCCCGGCCAAAGCGCCGCTTCGCGGCGCTTTGTCCGGGAACCATAAGCCGGGGTTCGCGCCGCTTCGCGGCGCTCTGTCCGGAAACTGTGTGGCTTTTCTGAATAATTTAAATCTCGCACGGTCAGGACAACCCCGGCCAAAGCGCCGCTTCGCGGCGCTTTGTCCGGGAACCATAAGCCGGGGTTCGCGCCGCTTCGCGGCGCTCTGTCCGGAAACTGTGTGGCTTTTCTGAATAATTTAAATCTCGCACGGTCAGGACAACCCCGGCCAAAGCGCCGCTTCGCGGCGCTTTGTCCGGGAACCATAAGCCGGGGTTCGCGCCGCTTCGCGGCGCTCTGTCCGGAAACTGTGTGGCTTTTCTGAATAATTTAAATCTCGCACGGTCAGGACAACCCCGGCCAAAGCGCCGCTTCGCGGCGCTTTGTCCGGGAACCATAAGCCGGGGTTCGCGCCGCTTCGCGGCGCTCTGTCCGGAAACTGTGTGGCTTTTCTGAATAATTTAAATCTCGCATGGTCAGGACAACCCCGGCCAAAGCGCCGCTTCGCGGCGCTTTGTCCGGGAACCATAAGCCGGGGTTCGCGCCGCTTCGCGGCGCTCTGTCCGGAAACTGTGTGGCTTTTCTGAATAATTTAAATCTCGCACGGTCAGGACAACCCCGGCCAAAGCGCCGCTTCGCGGCGCTTTGTCCGGGAACCATAAGCCGGGGTTCGCGCCGCTTCGCGGCGCTCTGTCCGGAAACTGTGTGGCTTTTCTGAATAATTTAAATCTCGCACGGTCAGGACAACCCCGGCCAAAGCGCCGCTTCGCGGCGCTTTGTCCGGGAACCATAAGCCGGGGGTTCGCGCCGCTTCGCGGCGCTCTGTCCGAAACTGTGTGGCTTTTCTGAATAATTTAAATCTCGCACGGTCAGGACAACCCCGGCCAAAGCGCCGCTTCGCGGCGCTTTGTCCGGGAACCATAAGCCGGGGTTCGCGCCGCTTCGCGGCGCTCTGTCCGGAAACTGTGTGGCTTTTCTGAATAATTTAAATCTCGCACGGTCAGGACAACCCCGGCCTAAGCGCCGCTTCGCGGCGCTTTGTCCGGGAACCATAAGCCGGGGGATTCGCGCCGCTTCGCGGCGCTCTGTCCGGAAACTGTGTGGCTTTTCTGAATAATTTAAATCTCGCACGGTCAGGACAACCCCGGCCAAAGGGCCGCTTCGCGGCGCTTTGGCCGGGAACCATAAGCCGGGGTTCGCGCCGCTTCGCGGCGCTCTGTCCAGGAAACTGTGTGGCTTTTCTGAATAATTTAAATCTCGCACGGTCAGGACAACCCCGGCCAAAGCGCCGCTTCGCGGCGCTTTGTCCGAGAACCATAAGCCGGGGGATTCGCGCCGCTTCGCGGCGCTCTGTCCGGAAACTGTGTGGTTTTTCTGAATAATTTAAATCTCGCACGGTCAGGACAACCCCGGTCAAAGCGCCGCTTCGCGGCGCTTTATCCGGGAACCATAAGCCGGGGGATTCGCGCCGCTTCGCGGCGCTCGGTCCTGAAACTGTGTGGCGTTTCTGAATAATTTAAATCTCCCACGGTCAGAAAAACTCCGGCCAAAGCGCCGCTTCGCGGCGCTTTGTCCGGGAACCATAAGCCGGGGTTCGCGCCGCTTCGCGGCGCTCTGTCCGAAACTGTGTGGCTTTTCTGAATAATTTAACTCTCGCCCGGTCAGGACAACCCCGGCCAGAGTGCCGCTTCGCGGCGCTTTGTCCGGGAGCCATAAGCCGGGGTTCGGGCCGCTTCGCGGCGCTCTGTCCGGAAACTGTGTGGCTTTTCTGAATAATTTAAATCTCGCACGGTCAGGACAACCCCGGCCAAAGCGCCGCTTCGCGGCGCTTTGTCCGGGAACCATAAGCCGGGGGGTTCGCGCCGCTTCGCGGCGCTCTGTCCGGAAACTGTGTGGCTTTTCTGAATAATTTAAATCTCGCACGGTCAGGACAACCCCGGCCAAAGCGGCGCTTCGCGGCGCTTTGTCCGGGAACCATAAGCCGAAGGGGTCGCGCCGCTTCGCGGCGCTCTGTCCGGAAACTGTGTGGCTTTTCTGAATAATTTAAATCTCGCACGGTCAGGACAACCCCGGCCAAAGCGCCGCTTCGCGGCGCTTTGTCCGGGAACCATAAGCCGAAGGGTTCGCGCCGCTTCGCGGCGCTCTGTCCGGAAACTGTGTGGCTTTTCTGAATAATTCAAATCTCGCACGGTCAGGACAACCCTGGCCAAAGCGTCGCTTCGCGGCGCTTTGTCCGGGAACCATAAGCCGGGGGGTTCGCGCCGCTTCGCGGCGCTCTGTCCGGAAACTGTGTGGCTTTTCTGAATAATTTAAATCTCGCACGGTCAGGACAACCTCGGCCAAAGCGCCGCTTCGCGGCGCTTTGTCCAGGAACCATAGGCCAGGGGGTTCGCGCCGCTTCGCGGCGCTCTGTCCGGAAACTGTGTGGCTTTTCTGAATAATTTAAATCTCGCACGGTCAGGACAACCCCGGCCAAAGCGCCGCTTCGCGGCGCTTTGTCCGGGAACCATAAGCCGGGGGGTTCGCGCCGCTTCGCGGCGCTCTGTCCGGAAACTGTGTGGCTTTTCTGAATAATTTAAATCTCGCACGGTCAGGGCAACCCCGGCCAGAGCGCCGCTTCACGGCGCTTTGTCCGGGAACCATAAGCCGGGGTTCGCGCCGCTTCGCGGCGCTCTGTCCGAACCTGTGTGGCTTTTCTGAATAATTTAAATCTCGCACGGTCAGGACAACCCCGGCCAAAGCCCCGCTTCGCGGCGCTTTGTCCGGGAACCATAAGCCGGGGGATTCGCGCCGCTTCGCGGCGCTCTGTCCGGAAACTGTGTGGCTTTTCTGAATAATTTAAATCTCGCACGGTCAGGACAACCCCGGCCAAAGCGCCGCTTCGCGGCGCTTTGTCCGGGAACCATAAGCCGCGGGGTTCGGGCCGCTTCGCGGGGCTCTGTCCGAAACTGTGTAGCTTTCCTGAATAATTCAAATCTCGCACGGTCAGGACAACCCCGGCCAAAGCACCGCTTCGCGGCGCTTTGTCCGGGAACCATAAGCCAAGGGGTTCGCGCCGCTTCGCGGCGCTCTGTCCGGAAACTGTGTGGCTTTTCTGAATAATTTAAATCTCGCATGGTCAGGACAACCCCGGCCAAAGCGCCGCTTCGCGGCGCTTTGTCCGGGAACTGTGTGGCTTTTCTGAATAATTTAAATCTCGCACGGTCAGGACAACCCCGGCCAAAGCGCCGCTTCGCGGCGCTTTGTCCGGGAACCATAAGCCGGGGGTTTCGCGCCGCTTCGCGGCGCTCTGTCCGGAAACTGTGTGGCTTTTCTGAATAATTTAAATCTCGCACGGTCAGGACAACCCCGGCCAAAGCGCCGCTTCGCGGCGCTTTGTCCGGGAACCATAAGCCGGGGGGTTCGCGCCGCTTCGCGGCGCTCTGTCCGGAAACTGTGTGGCTTTTCTGAATAATTTAAATCTCGCACGGTCAGGACAACCCCGGCCAAAGCGCCGCTTCGCGGCGCTTTGTCCGGGAACCATAAGCCGGGGTTCGCGCCGCTTCGCGGGGCTCTGTCCGGAAAGTGTGTGGCTTTTGTGAATAATTTAAATCTCGGACGGTCAGGACAACCCCGGCCAAAGCGCCGCTTCGCGGCGCTTTGTCCGGGAACCATAAGCCGGGGTTCGCGCCGCTTCGCGGCGCTCTGTCCGAAACTGTGTGGCTTTTCTGAATAATTTAAATCTCGCACGGTCAGGACAACCCCGGCCAAAGCGCCGCTTCGCGGCGCTTTGTCCGGGAACCATAAGCCGGGGTTCGCGCCGCTTCGCGGCGCTCTGTCCGGAAACTGTGTGGCTTTTCTGAATAATTTAAATCTCGCACGGTCAGGACAACCCCGGCCAAAGCGCCGCTTCGCGGCGCTTTGTCCGGGAACCATAAGCCGGGGGATTCGCGCCGCTTCGCGGCGCTCTGTCCGGAAACTGTGTGGCTTTTCTGAATAAATTAAATCTCGCACGGTCAGGACACCCCCGGCCAAAGCGCCGCTTCGCGGCGCTTTGTCCGGGAACCATAAGCCGGGGGGTTCGCGCCGCTTCGCGGCGCTCTGTCCGGAAACTGTGTGGCTTTTCTGAATAATTTAAATCTCGCACGGTCAGGACAACCCCGGCCAAAGCGGCGCTTCGCGGCGCTTTGTCCGGGAACCATAAGCCGGGGGGTTCGGGCCGCTTCGCGGCGCTCTGTCCGGAAACTGTGTGGCTTTTCTGAATAATTTAAATCTCGCACGGTCAGGAGAACCCCGGCCAAAGCGCCGCTTCGCGGCGCTTTGTCCGGGAACCATAAGCCGGGGGGTTCGCGCCGCTTCGCGGCGCTCTGTCCGGAAACTGTGTGGCTTTTCTGAATAATTTAAATCTCGCACGGTCAGGACAACCCCGGCCAAAGCGCCGCTTCGCGGCGCTTTGTCCGGGAACCATAAGCCGGGGGGTTCGCGCCGCTTCGCGGCGCTCTGTCCGGAAACTGTGTGGCTTTTCTGAATAATTTAAATCTCGCACGGTCAGGACAACCCCGGCCAAAGCGCCGCTTCGCGGCGCTTTGTCCGGGAACCATAAGCCGGGGTTCGCGCCGCTTCGCGGCGCTCTGTCCGGAAACTGTGTGGCTTTTCTGAATAATTTAAATCTCGCACGGTCAGGACAACCCCGGCCAAAGCGCCGCTTCGCGGCGCTTTGTCCGGGAACCATAAGCCGGGGTTCGCGCCGCTTCGCGGCGCTCTGTCCGGAAACTGTGTGGCTTTTCTGAATAATTTAAATCTCGCACGGTCAGGACAACCCCGGCCAAAGCGCCGCTTCGCGGCGCTTTGTCCGGGAACCATAAGCCGGGGTTCGCGCCGCTTCGCGGCGCTCTGTCCGGAAACTGTGTGGCTTTTCTGAATAATTTAAATCTCGCACGGTCAGGACAACCCCGGCCAAAGCGCCGCTTCGCGGCGCTTTGTCCGGGAACCATAAGCCGGGGTTCGCGCCGCTTCGCGGCGCTCTGTCCGGAAACTGTGTGGCTTTTCTGAATAATTTAAATCTCGCACGGTCAGGACAACCCCGGCCAAAGCGCCGCTTCGCGGCGCTTTGTCCTGGAACCATCAGCCGGGGGTTTCGCGCCGCTTCGCGGCGCTCTGTCCGGAAACTGTGTGGCTTTTCTGAATAATTTAAATCTCGCACGGTCAGGACAACCCCGGCCAAAGCGCCGCTTCGCGGCGCTTTGTCCGGGAACCATAAGCCGGGGGATTGGCGCCGCTTCGCGGCGCTCTGTCCGGAAACTGTGTGGCTTTTCTGAATAATTTAAATCTCGCACGGTCAGGACAACCCCGGCCAAAGCGGCGCTTCGCGGCGCCTTGTCCGGGGACCAGAAGCCGGGGTTCGCGCCGCTTCGCGGCGCTCTGTCCGGAAACTGTGTGGCTTTCCTGAATAATTTAAATCTCGCACGGTCAGGACAACCCCGGCCAAAGCGCCGCTTCGCGGCGCTTTGTCCGGGAACCATAAGCCGGGCGGTTCGCGCCGCTTCGCGGCGCTCTGTCCGGAAACTGTGTGGCTTTTCTGAATAATTTAAATCTCGCACGGTCAGGACAACCCCGGCCAAAGCGCCGCTTCGCGGTCCGGGGGGTTCGCGCCGCTTCGCGGCGCTCTGTCCGGAAACTGTGTGGATTTTCTGAATAATTTAAATCTCGCACGGTCAGGACAACCCCGGCCAAAGCGCCGCTTCGCGGCGCTTTGTCCGGGAACCATAAGCCGGAGGGTTCGCGCCGCTTCGCGGCGCTCTGTCCGGAAACTGTGTGGCTTTTCTGAATAATTCAAATCTCGCACGGTCAGGACAACCCCGGCCAAAGCGCCGCTTCGCGGCGCTTTGTCCGGGAACCATAAGCCGGGGGATTCGCGCCGCTTCGCGGCGCTCTGTCCGGAAACTGTGTGGCTTTTCTGAATAATTTAAATCTCGCACGGTCAGGACAACCCCGGCCAAAGCGCCGCTTCGCGGCGCTTTGTCCGGGAACCATAAGCCGGGGGATTCGCGCCGCTTCGCGGCGCTCTGTCCGGAAACTGTGTGGCTTTTCTGAATAATTTAAATCTCGCACGGTCAGGACAACCCCGGCCAAAGCGCCGCTTCGCGGCGCTTTGTCCGGGAACCATAAGCCGGGGTTCGCGCCGCTTCGCGGCGCTCTGTCCGGAAACTGTGTGGCTTTTCTGAATAATTTAAATCTCGCACGGTCAGGACAACCCCGGCCAAAGCGCCGCTTCGCGGCGCTTTGTCCGGGAACCATAAGCCGGGGTTGGCGCCGCTTCGCGGCGCTCTGTCCGGAAACTGTGTGGCTTTTCTGAATAATTTAAATCTCGCACGGTCAGGACAACCCCGGCCAAAGCGCAGCTTCGCGGCGCTTTGTCCGGGAACCATAAGCCGGGGGTTCGCGCCGCTTCGCGGCGCTCTGTCCGAAACTGTGTGGCTTTTCTGAATAATTTAAATCTCGCACGGTCAGGACAACCCCGGCCAAAGCGCCGCTTCGCGGCGCTTTGTCCGGGAACCATAAGCCGGGGTTCGCGCCGCTTCGCGGCGCTCTGTCCGGAAACTGTGTGGCTTTTCTGAATAATTTAAATCTCGCACGGTCAGGACAACCCCGGCCAAAGCGCGGCTTCGCGGCGCTTTGTACGGGAACCATAAGCCGGGGGTTCGCGGCGCTTCGCGGCGCTCTGTCCGAAACTGTGTGGCTTTTCTGAATAATTTAAATCTCGCACGGTCAGGACAACCCCGGCCAAAGCACCGCTTCGCGGCGCTTTGTCCGGGAACCATAAGCCGGGGGTTCGCGCCGCTTCGCGGCGCTCTGTGCGGAAACTGTGTGGCTTTTCTGAATAATTTAAATCTCGCACGGTCAGGACAACCCCGGCCAAAGCACCGCTTCGCGGCGCTGTGTCCGCGAGCCATAAGCCGGGGTTCGCGCCGCTTCGCAGCGCTCTGTCCGGAAACTGTGTGGCTTTTCTGAATAATTTAAATCTCGCACGGTCGGGACAACCCCGGCCAAAGCGCCGCTTCGCGGCGCTTTGTCCGGGAACCATAAGCCGGGGGTTTCGCGCCGCTTCGCGGCGCTCTGTCCGGAAACTGTGTGGCTTTTCTGAATAATTTAAATCTCGCATGGTCAGGACAACCCCGGCCAAAGCGGCGCTTCGCGGCGCTTTGTCCGGGAACCATAAGCCGGGGGATTCGCGCCGCTTCGCGGCGCTCTGTCCGGAAACTGTGTGGCTTTTCTGAATAATTTAAATCTCGCACGGTCAGGACAACCCCGGTCAAAGCGCCGCTTCGCGGCGCTTTGTCCGGGAACCATAAGCCGGGGGATTCGCGGCGCTCTGTCCGGAAACTGTGTGGCTTTTCTGAATAATTTAAAGCTCGCACGGTCAGGACAACCCCGGCCAAAGCGCCGCTTCGCGGCGCTTTGTCCGGGAACCATAAGCCGGAGGGTTCGCGCCGCTTCGCGGCGCTCTGTCCGGAAACTGTGTGGCTTTTCTGAATAATTTAAATCTCGCACGGTCAGGACAACCCCGGCCAAAGCGCCGCTTCGCGGCGCTTTGTCCGGGAACCATGAGCCGGGGGTTTCGCGCCGCTTCGCGGCGCTCTGTCCGGAAACTGTGTGGCTTTTCTGAATAATTTAAATCTCGCACGGTCAGGACAACCCCGGCCAAAGCGCCGCTTCGCGGCGCTTTGTCCGGGAACCATAAGCCGGGGGGTTCGCGCCGCTTCGCGGCGCTCTGTCCGGAAACTGTGTGGCTTTTCTGAATAATTCAAATCTCGCACGGTCAGGACAACCCCGGCCAAAGCGCCGCTTCGCGGCGCTTTGTCCGGGAACCATAAGCCGGGGGTTTCGCGCCGCTTCGCGGCGCTCTGTCCGGAAACTGTGTGGCTTTTCTGAATAATTTAAATCTCGCACGGTCAGGACAACCCCGGCCAAAGCACCGCTTCGCGGCGCTTTGTCCGGGAACCATAAGCCGGGGGGTTCGCGGCGCTCTGTCCGGAAACTGTGTGGCTTTTCTGAATAATTTAAATCTCGCACGGTCAGGACAACCCCGGCCAAAGCGCCGCTTCGCGGCGCTTTGTCCGGGAACCATAAGCCGGGGGGTTCGCGCCGCTTCGCGGCGCTCTGTCCGGAAACTGTGTGGCTTTTCTGAATAATTTAAATCTCGCACGGTCAGGACAACCCCGGCCAAAGCGCCGCTTCGCGGCGCTTTGTCCGGGAACCATAAGCCAAGGGGTTCGCGCCGCTTCGCGGCGCTCTGTCCGGAAACTGTGTGGCTTTTCTGAATAATTTAAATCTCGCACGGTCAGGACAACCCCGGCCAAAGCGCCGCTTCGCGGCGCTTTGTCCGGGAACCATAAGCCGGGGTTCGCGCCGCTTCGCGGCGCTCTGTCCGGAAACTGTGTGGCTTTTCTGAATAATTTAAATCTCGCACGGTCAGGACAACCCCGGCCAAAGCGCCGCTTCGCGGCGCTTTGTCCGGGAACCATAAGCCGGGGTTCGCGCCGCTTCGCGGCGCTCTGTCCGGAAACTGTGTGGCTTTTCTGAATAATTTAAATCTCGCACGGTCAGGACAACCCCGGCCAAAGCGCCGCTTCGCGGCGCTTTGTCCGGGAACCATAAGCCGGGGTTCGCGCCGCTTCGCGGCGCTCTGTCCGGAAACTGTGTGGCTTTTCTGAATAATTTAAATCTCGCACGGTCAGGACAACCCCGGCCAAAGCGCCGCTTCGCGGCGCTTTGTCCGGGAACCATAAGCCGGGGTTCGCGCCGCTTCGCGGCGCTCTGTCCGAAACTGTGTGGCTTTTCTGAATAATTTAAATCTCGCACGGTCAGGACAACCCCGGCCAAAGCGCCGCTTCGCGGCGCTTTGTCCGGGAACCATAAGCCGGGGTTCGCGCCGCTTCGCGGCGCTCTGTCCGGAAACTGTGTGGCTTTTCTGAATAATTTAAATCTCGCACGGTCAGGACAACCTGGTCAAAGCGCCGCTTCGCGGCGCTTTGTCCGGGAACCATAAGCCGGGGGATTCGCGCCGCTTCGCGGCGCTCTGTCCGGAAACTGTGTGGCTTTTCTGAATAATTTAAATCTCGCACGGTCAGGACAACCCCGGCCAAAGCGCCGCTTCGCGGCGCTTTGTCCGGGAACCATAAGCCGGGGGGTTCGGGCCGCTTCGCGGCGCTCTGTCCCGAAACTGTGTGGCTTTTCTGAATAATTTAAATCTCGCACGGTCAGGACAACCCCGGCCAAAGCACCGCTTCGCGGCGCTTTGTCCGGGAACCATAAGCCGGGGACCATAAGCCGGGGGATTCGCGCCGCTCCGCGGCGCTCTGTCCGGAAACTGTGTGGCTTTTCTGAATAATTTAAATCTCGCACGGTCAGGACAACCCCGGCCAAAGCGCCGCTTCGCGGCGCTTTGTCCGGGAACCATAAGCCGGGGGATTCGCGCCGCTTCGCGGCGCTCTGTCCGGAAACTGTGTGGCTTTTCTGAATAATTTAAATCTCGCACGGTCAGGACAACCCCGGCCAAAGCGCCGCTTCGCGGCGCTTTGTCCGGGAACCATAAGCCGGGGGTTTCGCGCCGCTTCGCGGCGCTCTGTCCGGAAACTGTGTGGCTTTTCTGAATAATTTAAATCTCGCACGGTCAGGACAACCCCGGCCAAAGCGCCGCTTCGCGGCGCTTTGTCCGGGAACTGTGTGGCTTTTCTGAATAATTTAAATCTCGCACGGTCAGGACAACCCCGGCCAAAGCTTTGTCCGGGAACCATAAGCCGGGGGGTTCGCGGCGCTCTGTCCGGAAACTGTGTGGCTTTTCTGAATAATTTAAATCTCGCACGGTCAGGACAACCCCGGCCAAAGCGCCGCTTCGCGGCGCTTTGTCCGGGAACCATAAGCCGGGGGTTCGCGCCGCTTCGCGGCGCTCTGTCCGGAAACTGTGTGGCTTTTCTGAATAATTTAAATCTCGCACGGTCAGGACAACCCCGGCCAAAGCACCGCTTCGCGGCGCTTTGTCCGGGGACCCTAAGCCGGGGTTCGGGCCGCTTCGCGGCGCTCTGTCCGGAAACTGTGTGGCTTTTCTGAATAATTTAAATCTCGCACGGTCAGGACAACCCCGGCCAAAGCGCCGCTTCGCGGCGCTTTGTCCGGGGACCATAAGCCGGGGGGCGCGCCGCTTCGCGGCGCTTTGTCCGGGAACTGTGTGGCTTTTCTGAATAATTTAAATCTCGCACGGTCAGGACAACCCCGGCCAAAGCGCCGCTTCGCGGCGCTTTGTCCGGGAACCATAAGCCGGGGGGTTCGCGCCGCTTCGCGGCGCTCTGTCCGGAAACTGTGTGGCTTTTCTGAATAATTTAAATCTCGCACGGTCAGGACAACCCCGGCCAAAGCGCCGCTTCGCGGCGCTTTGTCCGGGAACCATAAGCCGGGGGGTTTCCGCCGCTTCGCGGCGCTCTGGCCGGAAACTGTGTGGCTTTTCTGAATAATTTAAATCTCCCACGGTCAGGACAACCCCGGCCAAAGCGCCGCTTCGCGGCGCTTTGGCCGGGGAGCATAAGCCGGGGTTCGCGCCGCTTCGCGGCGCTCTGTCCGGAAACTGTGTGGCTTTTCTGAATAATTTAAATCTCGCACGGTCAGGACAACCCCGGCCAAAGCGCCGCCTCGCGGCTTTTTGCCCGGGCACCATAAGCCGCGGCATTCGCGCCGCTTCGCGGCGCTCTGTCCGGAAACTGTGTGGCTTTTCTGAATAATTTAAATCTCGCACGGTCAGGACAACCCTGGCCAAAGCGTCGCTTCGCGGCGCTTTGTACGGGAACCATAAGCCGGGGGGTTCGCGCCGCTTCGCGGCGCTCTGTCCGGAAACTGTGTGGCTTTTCTGAATAATTTAAATCTCGCACGGTCAGGACAACCCCGGCCAAAGCGGCGCTTCGCGGCGCTTCGTTCGGGAACCATAAGCCGGGTGTTCGCGGCGCTCTGTCCGGAAACTGTGTGGCTTTTCTGAATAATTTAAATCTCGCACGGTCAGGACAACCCTGGCCAAAGCGCCGCTTCGCGGCGCTTTGTCCGGGAACCATAAGCCGGGGGGTTCGCGCCGCTTCGCGGCGCTCTGTCCGGAAACTGTGTGGCTTTTTTGAATAATTTAAATCTCGCACGGTCAGGACAACCACGGCCAAAGCACCGCTTCGCGGCGCTTTGTCCGGGAACCATAAGCCGGGCGGTTCGCGCCGCTTCGCGGCGCTCTGTCCGGAAACTGTGTGGCTTTTCTGAATAATTTAAATCTCGCACGGTCAGGACAACCCCGGCCAAAGCGCCGCTTCGCGGCGCTTTGTCCGGGAACCATAAGCCGGGGGGTTCGCGCCGCTTCGCGGCGCTCTGTCCGGAAACTGTGTGGCTTTTCTGAATAATTTAAATCTCGCACGGTCAGGACAACCCCGGCCAAAGCGCCGCTTCGCGGCGCTTTGTCCGGGAACCATAAGCCGGGGGGTTCGCGCCGCTTCGCGGCGCTCTGTCCGGAAACTGTGTGGCTTTTCTGAATAATTCAAATCTCGCACGGTCAGGACAACCCTGGCCAAAGCGTCGCTTCGCGGCGCTTTGTACGGGAACCATAAGCCGGGGGGTTCGCGCCGCTTCGCGGCGCTCTGTCCGGAAACTGTGTGGCTTTTCTGAATAATTTAAATCTCGCACGGTCGGGACAACCCCGGCCAAAGCGCCGCTTCGCGGCGCTTTGTTCGGGAACTATAAGCCGGGGGGTTCGCGGCGCTTCGCGGCGCTCTGTGCGGAAACTGTGTGGCTTTTCTGCATACATTAAATCTCGCACGGTCAGGACACCCCCGGCCAAAGCGTCGCTTCGCGGCGCTTTGTACGGGAACCATAAGTCGGGGGGTTCGCGCCGCTTCGCGGCGCTCTGTCCGGAAACTGTGTGGCTTTTCTGAATAATTTAAATCTCGCATGGTCAGGACAACCCCGACCAAAGCGCCGCTTCGCGGCGCTTTGTCCGGGAACCATAAGCCGGGGGGGTCGGGGCGCTTCGCGGCGCTCTGTCCGAAACTGTGTGGCTTTTCTGAATAATTTAAATCTCGCACGGTCAGGACAACCCCGGCCAAAGCGCCGCTTCGCGGCGCTTTGTCCGGGAACCATAAGCCGGGGTTCGCGCCGCTTCGCGGCGCTCTGTCCGGAAACTGTGTGGCTTTTCTGAATAATTTAAATCTCGCACGGTCAGGACAACCCCGGCCAAAGCGCCGCTTCGCGGCGCTTTGTCCGGGAACCATAAGCCGGGGGTTCGCGCCGCTTCGCGGCGCTCTGTCCGGAAACTGTGTGGCTTTTCTGAATAATTTAAATCTCGCACGGTCAGGACAACCCCGGCCAAAGCGCCGCTTCGCGGCGCTTTGTCCGGGAACCATAAGCCGGGGGGTTCGCGCCGCTTCGCGGCGCTCTGTCCGGAAACTGTGTGGCTTTTCTGAATAATTTAAATCTCGCACGGTCAGGACAACCCCGACCAAAGCGCCGCTTCGCACTAGCAAAGCTAAAAACTTTCTGTTTCATAGTAACTTTAAAACACCTGAAACGGGGGACGGTGGTGGGTATTAAAGTCCCGGGAGCCTTATATTACGATGTCCTGCTCCTCAAGATTTGTAGAAATGCATTTACCATTTCTATTCGAGAAAATCCCCATTAACTGAAGCGTGCACTATCTCTACACGAATGATATCAATGGCCCGCCACAACTCTGCCACTGACAAAGAGGACACAGTAATGTGTGAAAACAATACACATTCCTGTCCTGAGATTTCAATTAATGATTTCTATTTCACTTAAAGATTTTTTGGAACCTCATTTCACTCAGGACTGCTTTTACAGACGAATTAAAAATTTGCCCGTGATCCTTGCACAACTTTGTGTCACTACTTACAGTCTGATACAGCAAATTTTCGCAAATTCCCACAGTCTTCCCTTCATCTTTGTGATTTACAAACGATTCGTTCAAAATTCTTTATAACGAAAATTTAAGATCCCCTTTGACGAGTGGATTACAGGTCAAGTCCGAAAAAGGCCGTTGTAGGTGAAGATGAAAATGTGACACCATAGCTGGAGTTCCTAGCTCAATAGAGACTTTAGTAAGGTTTTCAAATTTTAGGCCAACAGAACTGCATTCTCCACATTACAAAAATCTAAAAAAAACAACTGAGAAAAAAAGGAAGACACCGCAGGAAAACTTTCATCTAAATTCTCCTGCGTAGCGATTATTGAAGCAGTCTGAAGCAGTACCGCTTCAGACTGCACTTATTGAACGCTAGGTTTTGCTGCTTTTGCTCCCTATAATCTGTTCCGATCGTGTCAGCCAATGGAGAGTCCCAAGAAGCATTGTTCTCCCCCCCCCCTAACCCCCCCACCTGCGGTTACCCAGTCATGCCTCTTACACAGTTTCTGCCACGCCGTAATTCAAAACACCAAATTTATGGTTGTTTCCGCGTCCGCGAACCCTAAATTTTTTTGTAATTTGCTCCAGTTTTCATGATTACCGTAGAAAGGAAACTGCGTAAGTAACGTGATTGCGTAACTGCAGAGTGCTGTAGTAGCGCGCTGGTATGTATGGCAGGGTTCAGATCAGATTCATCAAAAAAAATTATGGCGGTGACTCGCCATAGATTTTGTTGAATCTTATAGGGTCCTGCCGTGTTTATGCTTAGGTGGAGACAGTCTGAACAGAGTGAACGCATGATATCTTCTCGGAATGTGTGGTGTAAAAAATTGGACGGGTCTGCGAAGGGCAGACGCACGATCGAAACTCTGTTTGCCGGTGGTGTCGCGAACTCCGCACTGTTCGCCGCAATGAGCGCGCCTTGCCCATCCGCTAGACCATGTTTAGCAAGGGGGCATTACCTACTATAGAATTTTTGCCCATCTGCACTTTGGTCCACTTGTGGCAATACTAATGGTCTATATATTTGTTGTTATTGTTATGGAAGGGTTACACTCACTATTCAAGTTACAGTACATGAAATGATATCTTATTGGGCTACAGTCAATTAGTGAGTGTTGTCTCGAAGTCATGATATCTATAGTGTGCTACCCGAAAATACTTAATTGAAGCGAATTTTGAGCAGCGTTAGTCTGGATTCTCGGTTTTTGTCGTGTATCCGAATTTCGTGAAAAATGAGAAAGAAGATTGAGCTTCATTAACTCTTTTCATTGGGAAGAGATCTCCTCCCAGCTAGAAGAACAGTTTTGAAGGCTCATTGGATTAGAAGTAGGGTAGGTACACATAGCCACCATGGGTGGTTGGAAACTATCCAGGTGAACTTATTTCCGATTACTCGATTTTCCGATTTCCAATGGCTTTTGGCCTTCAGATTTCCGAAATTCAAATGGTCGTTCCGCTTTCCGCTTCCCGAAGTTTCGAAAAAGATTTCCCCTCATCCCTGATCAGAAGCCTCTCTAGGCTTTTATGCATTACCGCGCATTTGGGGTGGTACAGTAACTGAAAAAAGACTATTGTTCAATGTCGTTTTGTCGTCGGTCCGCACCCGCCCCATAACTTCCAGAGCCCCATATTAAAATAATCAAAAACCGCTTTTGCAGGGACTTAGCCTAACTGCCACTCCTTTCAACTTACCAAAATCGCCCATGAAAACCGCTTTCTTTTCGACAGTGGTAAAATTCCATACACATGCCTTGAATTCTCTTAAAATTTTGTTTTTCAGCCTTCAAAAATTTTGTGTTTCAGCCTTCAGTGATAATTGAATTCCTTCCATGCCGGGTTTCGGGCGGGGTATAAAGTCCGGGGGGTGGTAATAAGTCACGTCAATGATGTTGTCGTGTCACCAACGCACGAAGGTCGTGGCCCCAGGTGATGCCGAGAATTGAATCTCTTCCACGTAATGAGGGTGAAGTCGTTTGACTGAAGAAAGGAAAAGAACTCAAACTGCTCGCTGATTTCTTGGCTATTTCGATGGCAGAATGTTGAGAACCGAAAACGGAATCCCCCAACCTTTACCTAAATGAGTGCACAATCGTATGAGCCTAACTATACTCTGAAGGTTTTGGTGAACTGAAATGCACATACAGCTCCATACTGTTTTGGAGTGGTTAGAGATGTGACCAAATAGTGCCATAGTGATGGAGGCCCAGGTGGTCGTACTCTGTGCTCCGATTCTTTTATTATATGGATTCTTTTATTATATGGAAGGATACGCCTGATGATTTTTCAGGCCAAAAAAAAATTTTCTTCTTTCCTGATGCAGTAATCGACGCGAATTTGGTGTCCAATGGGTATTTGACGCGCTGATCACGATTTTGCTATCAATTTCGTATTTGAAAAGTCTCGTTAATGAGTTATGGAGTGAGTTTGGGTTGGGGAGGTTGTGTAGTATCAGAATTTGAAGCGTTATCCGATCGATAGTTAGAGAATAGTCCTTGATTACTTTTGCAGAATCAATCCGTGAAGTTTTCGTCGTTGAAGAAGGGCTTTGGGCTACACAGAAATCCTCGAATGGATCTTAAAGCTGCTTGAAAAGATTTTGATAACAGTTCATCGGCGTTTGGGGCGGGGTATAAAGTCCGGGGGGTGGTTATAAGTCACGTCAATGATGTTGTCGTGTCACCAACGCACGAAGGTCGTGGCCCCAGGTGATGCCGAGAATTGAATCTCTTCCACGTAATGAGGGTGAAGTCGTTTGACTGAAGAAAGGAAAAGAACTCAAACTGCTCGCTGATTTCTTGGCTATTTCGATGGCAGAATGTTGAGAACCGAAAAACGGAATCCCCCAACCTTTCCCTAAATGAGTGCACAATCGTATAAGCCTAACTATACTCTGAAGGTTTTGGTGAACTGAAATGCACATACAGCTCAATACTGTTTTGGAGTGGTTAGAGATGTGACGAAATAGTGCCATAGTGATGGAGGCCCAGGTGGTCGTACTCTGTGCTCCGATTCTTTTATTATATGGATTCTTTTATTATATGGAAGGATAAGCCTGATGATTTTTCAGGCCAAAAAAAATTTTCTTCTTTCCTGATGCAGTAATCGACGCGAAATTGATGTCCAATGGGTATTTGACGCGCTGATCACGATTTTGCTATCAATTTTGTATTTAAAAGTCTCGTTAATGAGTTATGGAGTGAGTTTGGGTTGGGGAGGTTGTATAGTATCAGAATTTGAAGCGTTATCCGATCGATAGTTAAAGAATAGTCCTTGATTACTTTTGCAGAATCAATCCGTGAAGTTTTCGTCGTTGAAGAAGGGCTTTGGGCTACACAGAAATCCTCGAATGGATCTTAAAGCTGCTTGAAAAGATTTTGATAACAGTTCATCGGCGTTTGGGGCGGGGTATAAAGTCCGGGGGGTGGTTATAAGTCACGTCAATGATGTTGTCGTGTCACCAACGCACGAAGGTCGTGGCCCCAGGTTATGCCGAGAATTGAATCTCTTCCACGTAATGAGGGTGAAGTCGTTTGACTGAAGAAAGGAAAAGAACTCAAACTGCTCGCTGATTTCTTGGCTATTTCGATGGCAGAATGTTGAGAACCGAAAAACGGAATCCCCAACCTTTCCCTAAATGAGTGCACAATCGTATAAGCCTAACTGTACTCTGAAGGTTTTGGTGAACTGAAATGCACATACAGCTCAATACTGTTTTGGAGTGGTTAGAGATGTGACGAAATAGTGCCATAGTGATGGAGGCCCAGGTGGTCGTACTCTGTGCTCCGATTCTTTTATTATATGGATTCTTTTATTATATGGAAGGATAAGCCTGATGATTTTTCAGGCCAAAAAAAATTTTCTTCTTTCCTGATGCAGTAATCGACGCGAAATTGATGTCTAATGAGTATTTGACGCGCTGATCACGATTTTGCTATCAATTTTGTATTTAAAAGTCTCGTTAATGAGTTATGGAGTGAGTTTGGGTTGGGGAGGTTGTGTAGTATCAGAATTTGAAGCGTTATCCGATCGATAGTTAGAGAATAGTCCTTGATTACTTTTGCAGAATCAATCCGTGAAGTTTTCGTCGTTGAAGAAGGGCTTTGGGCTACACAGAAATCCTCGAATGGATCTTAAAGCTGCTTGAAAAGATTTTGATAACAGTTCATCGGCGTTTGGGGCGGGGTATAAAGTCCGGGGGGTGGTTATAAGTCACGTCAATGATGTTGTCGTGTCACCAACGCACGAAGGTCGTGGCCCCAGGTGATGCCGAGAATTGAATCTCTTCCACGTAATGAGGGTGAAGTCGTTTGACTGAAGAAAGGAAAAGAACTCAAACTGCTCGCTGATTTCTTGGCTGTTTCGATGGCAGAATGTTGAGAACCGAAAAACGGAATCCCCCAACCTTTCCCTAAATGAGTGCACAATCGTATAAGCCTAACTATACTCTGAAGGTTTTGGTGAACTGAAATGCACATACAGCTCAATACTGTTTTGGAGTGGTTAGAGATGTGACGAAATAGTGCTATAGTGATGGAGGCCCAGGTGGTCGTACTCTGCGCTCCGATTCTTTTATTATATGGAAGGATAAGCATATGTATACAGTTTATCGCAATGTTAAAAGGACATGGTGCGGTTGCAGTCACACACTAAAACTACTACGGTGGAAGACGCCAGATTTCATTATCGATCGACAGCACAGTTGATTTTCTGGGTGAGTTACGGTTTTTCTTTTCCTTTCATGTTTGCTTCGGCATTATTTTTGTTTCTGACTCTTATAATATTACGAATCGGGGCTTTGCTTTGTGGGCGAGGGAAATTAAGTGAGGGAAGCCGTTTGTTCGGGCTTCGAAGTGTTTTTCTCTCAAAATTCTAATTCTGTTTTGGAATCGGAAAAAACGGCAAATTCTTCTCGCACACTAAGAAAAGCCCGTATTTGTAATATTTCAAGAGTCAGAAACAAAAATAATGCCCAAGCAAACAAAAAAAAGAAAAACCGTAACTCACTCAGAAAATCAGCTGTGCTGTCGATCGATAATGGAATCTGGCGTCTTCCACCGTAGTTTTAGACAAGACGTTGAAGCTAGGACTTTTTCAGTCGTCACCGTCCACAGTTACGGAAAATCGTGGCGGAACCACTTCGCCATCCATTGGCAGCAAGCCAAGAGAGCGAAGCGAATGTTCCAGAAAATGACTAGCGACAGCGGATACAGGTGTTTGGGTCTAAATTTGTTCTGTTTGTAAGCAGTTTATTAGTTACTCAGACTTCGATAAATCGAATATACCATACGTATAAGGCTGCGATGTGGACCAAAACAGTAGCGTAGCGAGCGGAAAGTCCACTTGCCCAACAGAATCTACTCTTATTTAGCAAAAAAAAGTGATAGCAAACTTGTGCTCAGCGTCTAAGAATACCTTTTTGTTTGAATTTCCAACTAATTTCGGGTCACAGGCGTAAGCTTGCTTATGCATCTACACACAATTTCCCGTAAAACAGTGTTAGAAACTCAAATTCGTGTTAGGTACCTGCCAAGGTGAAGTTTTAGGCGCGCTGTGTCTTTCTAAATCAACAGTACACGTCTGCAAAAACCCTGCCTCTGCTTTCGCGGCGATTTGCTGCGCTACGTTGTCTCTTGGCTTAGTGCCAGTGGATTTCGAGGTGGTCCCGAAGCGATTGCCTGTAACGGTAGACGGTGACGACTGAAAAAGTCCTAGCTTCAACGCCTTGTTAGTTTTAGTGTGTGACCGCAACCGCACCATGTCCTTTTAACATTGCGGTGAACTGTAGTTAAGTTCGTGGCTTGTCTCCTTAAAAAAACATTCAAATCTCACCCGCGGCTGGCGCGGGCGATTGCGTGTGCCGACACGATAATCGATTCAGGCCGAGAGAAGAGCGCAGCTGATCAGCTTATCATAGTGCCAGCCGCCGGTGAGGTTTGAACGGCCCGCGCCAGCCGCGGGTGAGATTGAAACGGCTTTGTTTCTTGAGGGGGCAAGCCACGGATCTAACTGTACAGTCGGGACGGATCGCTTCGACCGTTTTGGTTCTCTCTTGACTGTGTCGCTTGCGTTGGCACAAACTCGGTGCACATATATGTTATAAAATACGTGCACCGATTTTGCGCCAACGCGAACTACACAAAAAGTGAACTAAAACGCTCACTGCGATCTTCACATGCCAAAAAAGGGTGCTCAGTGGATTAGTGTGTTCCGATACTTATACCTGCTATCGTCGTTATTCTAGGTGCGACACTATGAGGAAGCTCTTCGACGCTGCGCTGGATTCAGACGTCAAGGTGATTTTCTCTTCGGTTTCTACAGTGACCCGCAAGATGTGAGTGCAACATTGTCAGAGCCAGAAGCCGGCGTGGAACCTCTCACGGACAAACCTGATCTCCTCAGTAACGTGCCAGAGAGTTAGACATCAGCGAATCACTGGCTTCTCACATTCTCATATCAATTCGCCGGTTTTCTTTTGGAGAGTTTCTTGCATATTTATGTCACTTACCACTTCTGTGCACTCCGGTTATAGAGGTAATCGTCGGTTCTGTTGTTTTTTCTTGTTTTTAGTGTTTTTCGATGTATAGTTCTCCAAAATGTTTTCACAGGGTATTCGAACCAATGATTTCTATCGGTGTTTTTTCAATTCCTAGAAGCAATTTTTATACTCTGGCAGTGTCTCTGAATAAATGGTCTTTGAACGGAGCCAGATCAGTTGATTCCAGATCGCCGCACTCGTATGAAGGTGAACAGGAATAGGCAAGCTCCCAACAATAGCGAAGCCTGAAATGCGATTGCAAGGTACGGTATCATGCGTCAAAAAGATCTTAAAGGCAGTGTTCACGATAAAAAACCGTATTCTAGTTTTTGATGTTTTTGGGTAGGTAAGTCCACTAAGAAGAGGTTAATAAGAAAAAAACACCACAAAACAATCAAATAAAGGAGAAAAACTGTTCAAAGGAATCTCTGAAAAAATTGTGCTTGTTCTCCGACACTGTCGGCGGTCTCCTACGGGAGTCGGCTGGGAGTCCCAGCCTCATCAGCTATAGGACTCCTGTTTGCCTCATGCAGGAGTCCTATCTGTCTCCTGTAGGAGACCGAACCTTGCACGGTAGTTGAACAAAATCTCATTTTGGAGGGAATTTCAAAAAACGTGTGCAAGAATGAAGCCAAACCTGCCTAGTTTTTTTGCTCAAACTTAAAGCATGAAGTTCATGCTTCCCGCTGACAAACTTGTCAGTGGCAAAGATTTCTTACTATTAGGGATAAAGCCCCAATAGCGACCCTCCTTCAACTATCATGAAGGAGGGAATTCGATCCTCCAAAGCACCCAATCAATCAATGACGGGTGCGCCTGTGCGAACCGACGACGGCCAAATCGTCTCCCCACCCTACGCACAGGCGCTTCGGAGGCAGCGCGGGTTTGATCAACCGTTCAACGTGTGTGGTCCCGGTCAACTACCGGAGCTGTTTTGTGGTTTAGGTGACCCAATCGAAGCGATGCGACACGATGTCCTGTGGGAGACCGCTTCGCTCAAGTTCGGTCATCCATAGTGCAAAACAGCTCCTGTAGGTGACATCGATCGTCGTTTTCTCCCGTAGGAGACCGCCGCCAGTGTCGGAGTTTGTGTATTTCCCCGTCGTCAGGTTCGATGCGTTGTACGCTGGGAAATTGCGTACAACGCATCGAAAAAGACGTTGGGAGAATGGTTTCGCGCTTCAAAATTCTTAGGTAGGTGGCTTTGCTTTTTGTTTCTTGCACCAGAAATTCTTTAAAAAACAAAAGAGGGATCAATGTACATGCTGGGTTGTTAGAGCCTTTCGCGATGAAGAATATTCGAAAATTCGTTGTCTGTTGCTACAGTAACACGAATTCAGGGCAACTGTTATAGGACTTGGGCGGGGTAGCCCAATGGGTCGGCTGGCCCGCGAGATTTTCACCCGCTTCCCGAGCTTTTTTCGTCGCACTTCCGTTCTTAATCTTCTTAGAAGAAGCCAAAGCTTACGTTTTAGCCAAAAAACGGGCAACTTTTTCATCGTGAACACTGCCTTTAAAGGCAGTGTTCACGATGATTTTCGTTCCCAAGTTTTCCACTCAAAACAAAGTGTTGGCCACCGAGTGTTACAGAAATTACGAAGAAACGGCGACAAACGCACTAAAACGTCATATTTCAGTGACATTAATCTCTGGCCTGGACTAGTTGTCCAGTTGTATGAACATGTTCACGGTGGTTGTCACCGGTGAAAATATGGGTCAGTCGAAAATGGAAGAATGTTCCAGGCAAAATAGTACTAGTTAGGGTCCGAAGAAAAGAACGGACCAACAGAAAGCAAATAATTGTGAAGGACGGGCCCACAAATGATTTCATTGTCACAACGAACAGTTCCTGTGAGAGAAAAGAGGTGGGATGAGAGTAAAGAATTTCGTGACCTTCTGATGCATTTTTCTCGATTCCTTCGTCATTTTTGTTCTACCCGGGGGCCAAACAATCGATTTAGCTATTAATAGCAAAATCGAAGATTATCGTGAACACTGCCTTTAAGTGGGGGTGTACTGTGTTCTACGTAATGATCTCCCCGTGTTTTTGAGCGTAGTCCTAAGCTACCCTCAGCAAACGTAGTATGGAATTTTATAACTTTATTCACGTTAGTATTCATTCATATATCATGAATGCAAGATGTGTGTATGGAAGATGTCAAATAAGCTTGCATATGGTATTGCTAGAGATAATCCTGACCTCAGGAGTAATCCCTGAGAATTTTCTAAAAACAAGAACTAAATTTTCTAAATTTCTATTTTCAACCCTAACTCCTCTTCTCTTCTCTCATCCGTGCCTCTTGCAAATTCTCTTCCTTTCCTCCTACAGAGTAAAGGCTATCTAGGCTAGCGTTTCCCCTGTGAGCCGTCGACCGAGAAGGGAGCGGCAGGGGCACACCTAATGCCGGATTCGTGCATTGTAGACAGCACGGACTTTCTGTGCCGTTCGGCACGTTTCGTAGATCCGCGGCAGGGTTCCGGGGCCGCGCAACTCGAGATTGAATTTCGCGGAGCCAAAATATTTGCGGCAGCCACGGGGTTCGTGGCTATTTTGCGGAAAATTTTCATCAGAGAAGAGACAGCGAGAGAACGTAGGAGACACAATGGGCGTATGTAGCATTAGAGCGCACGACGAGCGTGGGAATTCCGTTTGACACAGACTGTAGTTGCCGACGCACTAAACACACGAACTAGGATCGGGACGGGAAATGAATGAGGGTGCTTTGAAAATTTTTAAAGATTTTTCACACGAATGTAAAGGTTTTATTAGGGCTTTTCGCTGATATACTCCGCTTGGCGAGCTTTCCCACACAAAACATTCAAAAGTAGGATACGGTCTCCTGGCGCGTACTCTGAATTCAATGCACAAGACCATTCGTACGGTACACTCTTTGGGAAGAGCAAAGTTTCAGCTTACCGCGACAATGGCGACCCGTCGAAGCCATCGCGATTCTCCAATGTTTCGTGGAGCCAATGTGGCGTGATACTGGTGACGCCCAGCTCGCATCTGCCACCAGTCCCACACCAGAACGATGCAGCCGATCGCACATAACACAAAGCCGATCAAGTTCCACAATAGTTCCTGAAAGTAACTTTGACATTTAGACAGAAACGCTCCAAACCTTTCGTCGTGCTGAAAGTCGGTCTCGGAGCGCCATGTCTCTGGTATATTAATCCAGAATGCGTTGGCTGCACGTGCTTCTCACCACTATGTGTTGACCTCGAGTGGCCACTGGAGTGCAACACCTACTTTGCTGCAGTACAGCCCCACGGTTGCGATAGTACACCCTTTTAACAGATCAGAGACCGCCCAGATCGCGGGTGTACATCGAGAAATAAACTCACTGACTGTTCCCCTAAACGTAGAAGGCAGGCATTTTGAGGTGAATTCCGACATCCCTCTTCTAGGAAAATACCGAGGGGTGAGTTCGCGCTTGGTCGAGTCAAGTATTTTTTGAATCCTTGTACCACGCTTAGGCATCTGAAGGGGGGGGGGGGTCGAAGGTTCCGTCACAGTACGTAGAAAAAACTGTCTGACTGTGGTCTTCTCCCACTTTGTCGATAATCATTGAGAATATATGACTCCGGGACGCAGCGGGTGCATTTTCGGTTTACGTGCGAGACTAAAGTGTCGGTCGCGTGGTCTACGGACGGACGCAGACGGACTCATCAGGTGCATTTTCTCCACTCCCTTTTCCACCTGTCTCGTACGTATCGAGCGGGTGGACTCTGCCAATGGGCCAGTTCTGACGGGAACCAAAGCGTCAGGCCGAATAAAGGTCTACCGAAAAGGCTCGTATGGTGTGGAACAGGGCTGTGCGTTGTAACGTTAACTTGTTAATGCATTACCGGGTTAACGCGGTTTATTTTGGAAAATTAACGATTAACGCTTAAGGAAAAAGTCCCAAAACCACGTTAATTCGAGTTCGTTAAAGGCGGTTCCGCAGCTCAATATTTGAAGGGCCATAACTCGGTTCCTAGGGGGTCCTGTACGATTCCAGAAATATAGGTGGAATCAGCGTGGGACCACTAAACTCCGCCATTGCCGGTCCCAAGCCCGGATGAGAAAGGAGGAGGGTTGGCCCCCCGTACTACCGACGGGCTGGAAAACTTAGGTGGTAACCATGGAAAGTCTCTTAGGAAACAACGAAGAAGCTACCGCATCCGGGGCAGCCGATGCGCCAACACTAGGGAACCAGGGTGTTGGTGAGAAGAATACTACTGGCCAAAATGGAGGACGACTGGTGACACCTAAGAAGGAGCTGAGGATTGGAGCATGGAATGTGCGAACGGGACACTGCGTCGGTCAGAAAGAGATAATAGCAAGAGAGTTGTCAAGGTCCAACATATCGATTGCTGCACTTTCCGAGCTGAGGATGAGCGGATGTGGAACGGTGACCATTCAGGTGCCGGAGAGTAGCGAAAAGATGGTGCTGTACTATTCCGGTGATGAAGGACATCGCAATGGTGTTGGATTTATGCTAGGCAGTCGCGCAGCTGGAAGCGTTGTTTCATTCGAGCCGATTTCTGGCAGGATCGCTGTTCTTGTTTTGAGCGGAACAATCAAGACCAATGTCGTGTCCATCTATGCACCGACGGAGCCAAGTTCTGACGTTGACAAGGACGAGTTCTACACCCAACTCCAGGACGTGCTGAATACTATCCCGAAAACCGATGTCACCATTGTAGCGGGTGATTTTAACGCAAGAGTCGGTAGTGACAGAACAGGCTGGGAAGGAGTGTTGGGCAGGTTCAGCGTGGGCGAAATAAACGACAATGGATTACGCCTACTTTCGTTCGCTGCGCTCAACGAGCTTGCGATTGGTAACAGTCAATTCCGGCACCCCAGGAAGCATCAGTTAACATGGAGGAATCCAACTGGACGAGATGTGGCCACCTTGGACTACGTGCTGATAAACTCACGTCTTAGATCATCACTGAAAGATGTTCGAGCCATGAGAGGGCCTGATTGTGGATCCGACCATTATCTCTTGCGTGCAGTAATGCAGCTTCGTTTACGACGACCTAGGCGTGAGGAGCCCCCTAGAAAGAAACTCGACTGGTCACACTTGCTGGCGCCAGGAACAAAAGAAACATT
The DNA here is from genome assembly GCA_029168955.1 of Aplectana chamaeleonis. Classification (NCBI taxonomy): domain Eukaryota; kingdom Metazoa; phylum Nematoda; class Chromadorea; order Rhabditida; family Cosmocercidae; genus Aplectana; species Aplectana chamaeleonis. The sequence goes on along the minus strand of JAPDOI010001055.1, from coordinate 183,163 downwards.
CCAACTCAAGCTGTCGAATCGGTTCGCGGTTCTGGAAGATGCCTTGTCTGTAGACGAGCACGAGAAGCAGACAGTTGAAGTCGCTCTTGAATGCGCAGAGCCTCTCTGCCCTGTTAGTCGCCGGCGAACGCAGCCTTGGATATCGGACGATTTTCTCCGTCTCGTGGACGGACGGAAGCGAGTGAAACTAACAGACTTTGAACGGTATCGGCAACTGTGTCAGGAGCTTTGTCGAAAGTTGAAAGATGAGCGGGAGTCGTACTGAAATAAGGTAGCAGACGAAGAGGAGGAGGCAGTCGGAAGGAACGACTATCGCACATTGTACAGCACACTCAACCGTCTCAGAAAGAAGACCAAACCCATGAGCGATTTCATCAGGAATACGGATGGGTGTTTTGTGCAATCAGCAGATGAGCGTCTGTTGCGATGGAGGCAGTTCTTCAGTGAACTCTATACTCACGATGCGCCACAAGGTCCACTGGTCCAACCGATACTAGTTGAGGTACCAGAGGAGACAACGCTTGACTCGGAACCCACTGCGGAAGAAGTGAAGGCGGCAATCAAGTCGCTGAAGAATGGAAAGGCGTCCGGTGTTGACAATGTCACTGCTGAGGTCATCAAGGCAGGAGAAGATGTTCTACTGCGTCAGTTGCATCAGTTAATCACGCGCATATGGCGGACAGAGAGCGTGCCATCTACCTGGAAAAAGGCTATTGTCGTGCCTATCCATAAGAAGGGCGATGCCAGAGACTGTAAAAACTAGCGCGGGATCAGCCTGTTGTCGATTGTTGATAAAGTATTTACGAGAACTATCCAGTCCAAACTTCAACGCCATCAGGAGAGTACCTGTCGCGAAGAACAAGCAGGTTTTCGTCCGGGTCGAGGATGCAGCGATCAAATTTTCGCACTTCGTCAAGTTATGGAGGAAAGGATCCGCTGTGGGAAAGCGCGTCGTTATCACCTCCATAGACTTCAAGTCTGCATTCGATTGCGTGCACTGGCCCGCCTTATGGAGATCGATGGAATGCGAACATATGCCAGGAAAAATGGTGAAGCTTCTGCAGGGAATTTATAGAGGCTCGACTAGCTGTGTCCGCGTCGGAAACAAGCTATCCGAAGGATTCAGAGTCGATGCAGGCGTCAGGCAGGGAGATGTGATTTCGCCGCTCCTCTTTAATACCGTGGTCGATGCTATTATGAGAAAGACTTTCGAAAACAGAAGAGGGGTCCAATTTGGCGATAACGATTTTGTCACGGATTTGATGTTTGCGGACGACTGCGCAGTGTTCACCGATACTGACATGGAAGCCACGCTTTTGTTGAATGATATGGCACTGTTATGGCTGACAGATCAGGAAGTGATCTGAGAGAAAGTGTCCGTGATCGGCGAGGTTAGAATGCCGATGGCCACCCATGTAGGAGAGGTGGTCTCCCGTTGAGCAGATCAGATGAGTGATCCAGCGGGAAGCGGACCGCATAAAAGGCCGTTGGTGAGGGCCGGAGACATGTGAGCCTCAGCCGCACTGCCCCGCTCATCTCTGGTGTTCTACTTGGTATTCTGCTAATAAATTCTACTGTATTCTCTCGTCTTCCCTGCAGCAGCACGGTAGCTCTCGCCTGTTAGAGAGAGCAGAGAACTTTGTATTCTTCAGAATACAACATTGGCGATCAGGAGTTCCACTTGCTTGCTATTGGAGCAGCAGTGGAAGAGCTCAGACGGAGTTTCCGAAAACGATAGAAGGAAAGTTTTCGGAAACCGAAAGAAGGCAGTTTTTCGGAAACGAAAGAAGGAAAGTTTCCGAAAACTGATCGGAAATTTGCAGAAGTAGTTGCAGATTTCTGAAAAGAAAGGCTGTTAGCAGGAAGCCTAGGCTAGATGGAAGATTCAGTCATGAATACTCAATTAGTTATGTCGATGTTCAAAGAATTTATGGAAGAACAGAGAAAAGCTGCAGAGAAACAGCAGAAAGACATGATAGAGCTGGTTCTGCACAGAATGTCAGGCACAAGTGGAGTCCAGAGAGAAACTGAAGAGATTTCAATTCCAAACATGATGTCGGCTCTGAGTAATTGAATAGAAAAGTTCATATTTGACCCGGATATGGACATGAGTTTTTCGAGATGGTTTTCTCGATACAAAGAAGTGTTTGCTGATGATGCAAAGCAGCTTCCTGAAAGTGCAAGGGTCAGACTGCTTTGTGAGAAGTTAGATTCGGTTTCATTTGAGAAGTATCAGAGGCATGTTTTGCCAAAGGAGGTAGTTGAAATCGGATTTGACGAAACAGTGAACATTCTGAAACAGCTGTTCGATCTCAAGGCATCAGAGTTCACAACGAGATATCAATGCTTGAAAGTTGAAAAGGTTGATTCTGAAGATTATCTTACATACACAGGTAGGGTAAATGAGATATATGAATAGGCGAAAATCCACGAATTGGATTCGGATGGAATAAAGTGTTTGCTATGGATTTTCGGACTGAAATCTCAGAAAGAAGCCGAGATAAGGCAGCGGCTCATTGCAGTGCTTGATAGGGAGTATAAGGCTGAACGAAAAGTTTCACTCCAAGAGTTGCACATGGAATGTGAGAACTTTTTGAGTTTGAAGAGAGACAGTGAAACTATCGCTGGCAGTGTGAAGTTCGTGGAGGAAACCACCAAAGTGGAAAAGAAAGCAATTCAGTGTTGGAATTGCGACGGTAACCATTTGGCAAGATCCTGCAAGTCAAAGCCTTGGTTTTGCAAGAAGTGCAAGAAAACTGGGCATAAAGAAAAATTCTGTGAAATTGCAAGTCAACGGCAGGCTGTGGAGAAGAAATCGGTAGAAAGAGGCTATCAGGGTGGAAATCATAGAAAGAACACGAAGCAAGGCCTCAAGCGCAATGTGCACGTCGTTAAGATTGCAAATGCGGCTGTCGAGGTCAACTCCGCACGTGTCTATGTGGAAGCGATCGTGAATAATCTACAGTGTTTCCCGATGTGGGAGAGCAATTGAAAAGGACCTATCCGGCGGTGTTCGAGGAAGGTCTGGGATGCTGCACAAAGGAAAAAGCCGAATTGGAGCTCATACCAGGTGAAATGCCAGTGTTCCGTGGTTGCCGACCTGTGGCACACGCTGCGATCCAGGCGGTCGACAAAGAAATTAACAGACTGCTGGATTTAGGTGTCGTTACGCCAGTTAGCCATAGTGAATGGGCTGCACCAATAGTATGCGTGAAGAAATCAAATGGAAAATTGAGAGTCTGTGCGGACTTCTCGACGGGTCTGAACAAGGCATTACAGTCATTTGACTATCCCCTGCCAGTGCCAGAGAATATTTTCGCGTCTCTGAATGGTGGAACTGTGTTCTCGCAGATCGATCTCTCAGATGCTTATCTGCAGATTGAGTTGTCTGAAGAAGCAAAGAAGAAGGTTGTGGCGAACACTCATCGTGGATTGTTTCAATACAATCGTTTGCCATTCGGAATAAAGACTGCACCGGGAATATTTCAGCAGATTATGAACAAGATGGTATCAGGACTGAGAGGTGTGACTACGTACCTGGACGATATTTTGGTTTGCGGAAAAACCGAACAAGAGCATAAAGAGAATCTGCTGGCTTTGTTCGGGAGGATCGGTGAATACGGATTCGGAGTGCGCTTGGAAAAGTGCGCATTTTCCAAACCGGAAATTCGTTACCTAGGGTTCATTGTTGATAAGAATGGCAGAAGGCCTAACCCGGAAAAGATTGAAGCCATCAAAAATATGGTTGTACCGAAGAATGTTGGTCAGCTACGAGCATTTTTGGGCATTGTAACTTACTACTCGGCATTCATGCCGACGATGAAAGATCTGCGTGGTCCATTAGACGCCACGCTGAAAAAGGATGTGAAATGGGAATGGAAATCTCAACATCAAACAGCGTTTGAGAAGTTGAAGGCAGAATTGTCTAGTGAGATGAACTTGGCTCACTACGATCTCAAGCAGAAGATTGTGGTCGCAGCTGACGCTTGCGACTATGGAATTGGATGTGTAATCTCGCATAGGTATTCGGACGGCACAGAAAAGCCTGTAGCACATGCTTCGCGTTCTCTGACGGGCGCAGAGAAGAATTACTCTCAGATCGAGAAAGAAGCCCTGGGACTTGTGTTTGCAGTGAAAAAGTTCCATAAGTACGTATACGGAAGGAAATTTCTGTTGCTGACGGATCACAAACCATTGCTAACCATCTTTGGGGACAAGAAGGGAGTTCCAGTGTACTCCGCTAATAGGCTCATGAGATGGGCAACTATACTGCTAGGTTACGACTTCGACATCGAGTATGTAATGACCACGAAATTCGGACAAGCCGATGGATTGTCAAGGTTGATGCAGACGCATAAACTTGAGGAAGAAGACACTGTGATCGCAGCAGTTGAGAAAGATGTGTCTATGGTCCTTGAAGATTGCATCAGGAAGTTACCAGTAACGCACAGGGACGTTGAGTTGCTTACGGGAAAAGACCCGTTGCTGAGTAAAGTTGTGCTGTTTGTGAAAAGTGGAAGATGGCCGAAGATTGAGGGTGATCTGATTCCATTTCACAACAAGAAAGAGACACTGTCAGTTGTTGGGAACTGTCTCATGACTGGTGAAAGAGTGGTGATTCCCGCGAAGCTGCAGTCGCAAGTTTTGAAAGAACTGCATGTTGGTCATCCTGGGATTGTAAGGATGAAAAAGGTAGCCAGAAGTTACGTGTACTGGAACCCTCGGAAAGTACCACTAGAAGCTTGGCCGGCAGCAACTAATGTTTGGCAGCGAGTTCATGTAGATTTTGCTGGTCCATTGCATGGTTTCTACTACATGGTGGTAGTGGACGCGTTCAGCAAATGGCCTGAGATGATTGAAATGGTTAATATCTCAGCAAACCAGACCGTCAAGGTATTGAAAAGTTTATTTGCAAGATATGGCTTGCCGGAGACCATTGTGAGCGACAATGGTACGCAGTTCGTGTCGGAACAGTTCAGGAAAATGTGCGAAGAGGGAGGAGTCCAGCACGTGAGAACTGCCCCCTACCACCCACAGTCGAATGGGCAAGCAGAACGCTTTGTAGATACTATCAAGCGAGGTATCAAAAAGCTAAAAGGGGAGGAGAGGTCAACAGAAGATACGCTGAATGTAGTGCTGCAAGCTTACAGAAGCACGCCTAACGCTTGTCTTAATGAGAAATCTCCTGCCGAACTGTTCTTGGGTAGGAAAATGAGAACATGACTGAGCTTGCTGATTCCAGGCAAGAAAGAACTCTGCCAACGCGTAGCTAGATGCCTCCGAGGGCGCGGCCTGTAACGCCGCCCCATTCCATGAAGCGAGAATTTACGGGTTTTAGCTACGATAGCTAAAACCCGCATATTCTTGTGTCGACGGTACAAGGGTGCAAATTCTACGCGTATTCTACGTAAAAACGAAGGCTAAATGCGATACATTGAACTCTCTGTCGCTAAACCCGTATATTCTTGCTATAACTTCGTAGCGAGAATCTGCGGATTTCGCGACAGCCTGTGTTGAAATGCAATCTTAAACCCGCGCTGGCTACGTGGAACGCAGGGATGCCGTTCAAACAGTGTTGGTCCAGTCATCTCACTGAGTGATTAGTCGACACTCTGCGGCTGGCCGTGGAGGGTGACACGGTGTCGCTCTCTGGGACACTATGGCGAGGATAATTTTGACCATTGGGATGCTGCAGGCGGTGGGGAAGGAACGGCGATGCTGTCGATCACAGCTGGGATCGCCGTTCTAGTACGGGTCAGGACTGGGTGGGTCGATCGACCGAGTGCTGTAACGAGAATTTGCGTAGAATATGCAGGTGCCGTAGCTAGAATTTCACCAACTGAGGCTAAACTTTCCGTAATTTACGTAAAATCTCGGGTCAAAATTAGACTAGATGCCTCCGAAACCCTGGGCATCTCCGGTTTCCGTGTGAGGCATCTAGCTACGCACTGGCAGAGAACGTGAAGATCCGCTCGCACAGGATAGGCGAGCCAGAATGAAGGAACAGTTTGATAGAAAAAACGGAGCTGTTCATAAGGAGTTCGAGGTTGGTGCTCTTATGTATGTCCAGCGTTGGAAGGCACCGCAGATCGTATGGGTCAGAGGCAAGGTACTAAAACGCCTTGGAACCGTAAACTATGAAGTTATTGTGGACGGAAAGGTGATTAGAAAACATGCAAACCAGATGCGCCAAAGGGAAGATGTGAATGCCCCAGATAGAGGGGGGGGAGGCGCTTAGAACTGCTCAATGTACTTGAGCTTGATGATGTGATGAACAATACGTCTGCAATCGAGCCGAACCCAACAAGCGACAGTGGCAATCCTCCGATGCTCAATCCACGTCGAGAAGCCGATGATGCGGAATTCAATCACCAACCACGACGTTCCATCAGAATCAGACGGCCTCCTCAACGATATGGAATCAATGCTTAGATTATATTGTTAACTTTTTATTTTGCTTAACTCGATCGTATTTTCGTTATTTTTGTAGTAGATTCGTTTTGAATTTTTGCAATAACTCATCTACTAGGGGAGGTGTTATGGCTGACAGATCAGGAAGTGATCTGAGAGAAAGTGTCCGTGATCGGCGAGGTTAGAATGCCGATGGCCACCCATGTAGGAGAGGTGGTCTCCCGTTGAGCAGATCAGATGAGTGATCCAGCGGGAAGCGGACCGCATAAAAGGCCGTGGGTGAGGGCCGGAGACATGTGAGCCTCAGCCGCACTGCCCCGCTCATCTCTGGTGTTCTACTTGGTATTCTGCTAATAAATTCTACTGTATTCTCTCGTCTTCCCTGCAGCAGCACGGTAGCTCTCGCCTGTTAGAGAGAGCAGAGAACTTTGTATTCTTCAGAATACAACAGGCACAAATCGCGGAATCGTATGGGCTGCGGATTAATAAGGAGAAGACTAAAGTCATGACGTCGGACGGTTCACGTGCTTCTGTGTTCTTCGAGGGAGCTGAGCTTCAGCAAGTCAAGGAGTTCAAGTACGTCGGATCGGTGGTGCAAGAGCGAAAGGTAGTGGCCACATCGGAGATACTGTGCAGGATCGGGCAGGCATCGGCTGCTTTCGCTTCGCTGGGCTGGTGTTTATGGAAGAAGGGTAATGTGTCAATCAAGACAAAGATCCGGATGTTTCGCGCGCTCATAGTGCCAATCCTACTGTACGGGTCAAAGTCGTGGACGTTGCTGAAGTCGGATCACAGCAGGCTGGAGGTCTTCCAAACGCGGTGTTTGCGGCAAATCCTCGGAATAACATTGAGAGATCGAGTACGGAATGACGTTATCCGAGACACTTGCGACCATAAGCCCACGATCGAAGAACAAATTCGAAGTAGAAGGCTGCGCTGGTTCAGACACGCATGCAGAATGGAGATAAACCGACTTCAGCGCAGATTGTTATGGAGAGAGCGCCCTGCACTGTGGAAGGTTGAGAGAGCAGCCCCGAAAAAGACGTGGTTGAAGAAAGTCGAAGCGGATCTGAAGTCCCAACGGTGCAGTGTCCTTAATGCTAGAATAATTGCTGCGAACCGTACTGAATGGAAGCGTATCGTTCAGGCCACAAGAGCTCCTACTCAGAACTTTCGGAGCAGCGTAAAATGCCCTCAACATGTTTCCGACATGTTATTTCGTCTCGCGCAGCCTACAAATGTGCTTCCGCAGCGGGTTTTCCAGGAAAGCAATAGTTGGTGCAATTCGGGAGCGAGCGAACATGTTACCGTCAGGCATCGAACATATTACGGCATCGTCAAGCTGGCGTTTCGAATTTTCGCCCGCTCGTTGCAATCGATTTCCCGCAAACGTTCTCACTACTATTTCTCCCCCTCACAACTGCAAAAAAATTCATGCTTTCCTTGTCCTGATTCTCATGATTTTTTTGTTATGTTGTGTTATGTGCTGAGCGGTTGCCATAGAACATCTCCCAATGCTGGGCGGAGTGATGCACTGTAATTCTTGCATTCATTTTTTCACAATTTCATTGGCATCTAATATGTATTTTCTTGTATTTCTTTATCGATTCCCCTCGTTTGAGGCACAGTCCAACCTCTGGGGTATTTTTTTTTGTTATAGTCTGACCGCTGTACATGTACAGTTGACCGCAATGTTAAAAGGACATGGTGCGGTTGCGCACTCGCACTAAATTACGGTGGAATCTCGCACTTTGCCAGATTTCGTCATCGATCGGCGCCAACCGTCGTCTCTCTGCTCACGAGGATATCAGCTGTGGCGCCGATCGATGACGAAATCTGGCAAAGTGCCAGATTCTACCGTAGTTTTAGTGCGAGTCCGCAACCGCACCATGTCCTTTTAGCATTGCGGTCAACTGTATGGCAACCCTGGCAAGGGCAACTTCTCAATTCGCCAAAACAAGTGAGAAAAAAAACGAGGTAAAAGTTAATCTCGTCCCAGAAAAGAGCAAATGGGGCACGCCCACCAATCGGTAAGTTTTTGATATCAGTATGTATAGTTAGGACCGTGGCTTGTTCTCTCAAGAAAAACATTTAAAGTTAAACCGTGGGTGGCGCGGCTTTTTAAATCTCACCTGCGGCTGGTTGGTAATTACTATTTACGCGGTTTAAATTTAGTTGTTTTTTCTTGAGGAAACAAGCCACGAACCTAACCATAGGTTCCAGACGCGCGATAGAATTTATCTAGAATCTTTCAGGCTGAGGAATGAGTTCCCGCACTTTTTTAAGAAATGTTACTTTCAGAATTCTGTGGCAAAATATCACATAACATTCGAAAGCGCATTTTTACTGCACCTAAAAATCGTTGCCATCTCTCGTGAAAACGGGTTACTTTTGAATTTCACATTTGAACATGATGTGCGGTCTAGGTCTTGTTATTTTGGAACGTTTATATCCTCTCTCTCTATAGAAGCACCAAATCGTCCATGATTGATTCAACACTTGAAACCTTTCAAGACTTCATGTCAGCACAAAAACAGGTTTGCGCAAATTTCCGGAGGGAATGAGCTTTGCATTTTTTCAAAAAGTTTAAATTCTGAAGTTACTCTTCTATACTCAGGTTTCAAGACCCGAAAAAAAAACCGGAGAAATCGATCAGGAAGAGGTTTTTTCGGGAAACAATCGATGAGACAAAAAATAGATATATTTGAGTGAGCAAATTCTTACAGTACCTAACCACGGAATTTGTGCTTTGAGGTTTCAGAAATTAAAAAAAGCAACGTGAGAAAATACAGAGGTTGGAATTTTTTTGAAAAAAAAGCCAAATTCACTCCGTTTAGAATTTACGAAAACCTGGTTTCGGTGTATCATCTATAACCCAAAAAGATCAAACGTTTTAAGAAATCACAGCTGATTTGATGCTTTGATAGAAATCGAATCAAACATTTCAAATTTTCCTCACCTGAACCACATAGTAAATTCAAACTTGTAGATCGGAAGTGATCGAAGCGATTCTACAGAAGGTGACATAAAATGCTAGATAAAAAAGCGATTTTGAATGCTTCCTGACACTGTGCAAAACAAGGCAGAAAATAAAATGAAAAAAATCAAAACCAAATAGCCCTGGATTTCGTTACTCAACTCAATATGTTCTTCAATTTGTTATCGGTCTAGCTTCATATTGTGGTCTGATCCAGTGCGATGGCTGCGGAAGACGGGAAAAAATAGGCTTGACACAACTTGTCTACGATTTTCCAGCTTTCCCAATTTACAATTTTCAAAGAGCCGTAGCTCTCTCTGTTCGTAGTGGGTTCTGGGTGATTCTGGAGCAGCCACTGATCAGCGCGAAATTATTCCCAAGGGGGCATTCCCGCTCGGTTGAAATAGCGGAGCTATATGGTAAAGTGGTTGTGTTAGCGAAGCTAACAAACTTTTCCGGTCTGTAATAGAACGCTTATGTCGTTTGAAGCTCCAAAATTTAGCAAAAAGGTAAGGCTCAAAGAATCTACCTGTATGAGCTTGTATTGGAGGTGGAGACTGCAAAGCGAATGGGCGGAGGCTGCAAACTTTCTTTACTTAAAATTGCTCAAATTTAGTGGTTTTGACTCGTTTTTGACGCTTCCAACGGCGTGAGCGTTCTACTCGCAGCCGCACGACCCCAGTAACGTAGTTATCTCAACAAATTTTTGAGCGTGCAGGCTGCCTTTATGTTCACTGACTAGGGACTTCTTTAAACTTCCCGTGGAGATTTGGAAAACCATGTTATCGTTGCTGTAGGTCTGGGACAGTACATAGATGACCCGTGTCTTAAAGACCCCAAATTGTTGCGGGGATTCCTAAAAAATGTATTTTCATTGCTTCACAAAAAGGTAAGGGTAGCCATCAGGGAATCTTGGAGGTGTTCAGAAAAATTTTTGGATTCGGCTCAAAACTTTCAACTGGTGGTTGTTTAGGGCGCTGAACTCGAATCCGGGGTCTATTCCTCGCCAGACTTAGAGTTAGCTCGTGATTTTAGATACACCTGGTGATAGTTCTATTTGAAAAACTTGCAGACGAAACGTGTGTTTTTTCAGTTGCCGTTGCCTTTTTTTTTCTTACAGCACCGCGCGAATTTTTTTGCAAAAAAAAGCGTTTTGGGGCGTTTTTTGAGCTCACAAAGCGCCGCATCGCCTTAACTCACTGCAAAATCGATGAAATCAGTTTTTCAGGTAGTTTTCGTGTTCCTCTAAGTGAGGCGAATGCAATGGTAGTACATGTAAGTACATCTTTTCAACTTGATATTTTGCTGAAAATGGTTATTTTCTGCTGTGATTCACATCGACCACAGGTCAAAACATGACGGATTTCGGCAATCATGACCATCTGATCAGTTCCTAATGAAAGATTTTGTGGCGCAAATATGCGATTTTCGATAAAATTCGGGAGTTGAATCTATCATTTTGTAAAATGACTTCGAATTGAACTCGAACCGTTTTGAAGCAAGTTGTGACGATGCGCTTTTTTTCTTCACGTTCTTTCTTGCCTGGAATCTTTCTTGCCAGGCGCTTTTTTTACAAACTTGTCACCAAGAACTTTTTCGACGAGATTACATGTCTCCATTGGAGCATTGTTTCGTTCACAACCATTTTGCTAAATCTTTTGGAAGGCTCCAATCGAGAACTATCCAGACGAAAAGATCTTTCTAGAGCATCAACAAAATTTTTTGGAACGTCCATGATTTCGCTTGTCAACGTCACCTTACCCAACATTTTCTACCTTTCGAATGCAGGGTCATAACAAAAAACTGGAAGAACAACCACCATGGCCGAAACGCAGTTAGATACTTGAAGTTGAATTTTCTGTCGGCTAGCAATCAACCGCCACGAAACGTTCATCTTAACACTATGTTTACCTTACATGACGTTTATCCAGTAATGAGAATGCATTTCCGTGCACGTAAACATAACAAAAAACTTCATGAGTATCAGGATTTGAAGACCGGCCCATGGAAGGCCTTGTGCGGGTACTGTTAGGAAAGGAGAGGGGGGGGGTAAGGATCAGGGACATAAGACTGCGCTGCACATTACCTAATCTTTGATATGTACATAGAAGAGCGCATCGAAATCGAATGCTACAGACTTGTGAACTGTTTCAACCCGCGTTTATGAGCAGGCCTGCCTCTCGTATAAGGTCATGAAGCCGAATCCTAACAGCGGAGCATGGGTTCACGTCTAGGTACTTGTTAGAGTCTCGTTGTACTTCGGTGTTTTGCTTGTCATTGGCCTCAACGTAGTTCGCAAATTGTCAGTATCGTAATCCAAGGGACGCCAAATCTGACCCGAGTGCCGGGCAGCGAAACACCGTCAGCTCCTACCGACACGTTCAGCTCGCAAGCATAACAGCTTTCCTTCATCTTTGCGAACAGCTATCGGTCTCGCATAGGGACAGCTTTCCGCAGCTATAGCAACATGTTACCGAAGACTTGCGTAACATGTTGGCTAAGGTGTTCGTAATATGTTTGCAAAGTTCTGAGTATGGCACCTACAGCAGTGTACTGGTTGAGAGGTCATCCTGCTCCGCCAGCTAACGGGGATGAGTGAGCGTGGGACCGCTTTCAAGATAGGCAGAAAAAACTATTTGAAGGTTGGACTGTGCCTTTCATTGCAGGGGAATTATGGCACTGATTGATTTTCCTCAATGGCAGAGTTAAAAACTGGGGCCGTGCACGTGGCGTCGACTTGCGTCGCGACATTGAGGTCAGTGATATATTTCACAGCAAGCAACTTTTGCTTGCTGTGAAATATATCGCTGACCTCAACGTTTCCCATTCAATTGTTTATCTGTTTTAGTTATTTCTTCTCAATATCGAAAAATTCGAATTCGTGTTCCAAAAAGGAAATGTGAGGCCTCATCTACTACGGCTGAGTAAGCTATCAAATGAGGGTTTGGAGCGGGGATTGAGGGCCACTCACTATCTACAATACCCACCCTAAGTTTTGGTAAAAAGGCGAAAAAAACGCGGAAAATCGCTTTTTTCGTCTTTTGGTCATAACTCGCTTCAAAGTGGAAGTTTTACAAACTTGAAGACATCTTTGGAATCAGCATTGATCATACTTTCTTTTTGATCTATACATGGCTTACTCTCAAACAAGGCATATAGGGTTGACACAATCAATCGAATGAGATGTGGGACAGTATGAAATGCTGAAAAGTGTGACTGTGTCTCCTCTTGTATCTTTTAACTTGTTTTCATTTGGGGTCTTTTATTTAACGAATTTCATATCTTTTAGATTTTAATTTTTTCAAATTTAACTCCAATTCTACTCTGTGTATTATTTATTGACTATTCATTTGGTTATTTGTTTGGTGTTGTTTGTAACATTCTTTTTCATTTACTCTATTTTTATATGAGTTTTCACTATAATTTGAATACTTATACAATTCAATTTCATTCGTATTATTCTTGCTTTATTAAAAAAAAGGTTTCGCTATGAACGTTAAATAATTATTCAGACAGCAACCGTTTTAGCTCTAACCACAGGCAAACAATTCAAAACAGTAACACCTCGAGCCTCAACAATGGAGGAGATGGACTCCGTTTCATTTCGAGTAAGCTCCTGTTTCCCATTATCACAGCGCGAAGCGGTGGCTTTTTCGTCGGAAGCTTCTTATCACTAATTATATTTCACCGAGACCCATCTGCCGGTGATAATCGGAATCGACAGCTCACTAGGGATTTAACAGAGCTTAGTTCGAGTTACAATTACTTGTATCAATATTCAAAATTTCTGGGGTTATTTTCAGAACTCGAAAATAACATTCGGCATCCCAATTCCAAAAATGTTTTCAAGTTCAAGAAAAAAGTTGTTTCTTGAAGTGGTTTTGACACATTTCGCCTTCCCAAAAACTTGAAATTCTTCCGATTTGCTGATACTTCAACCTGAAGAATATCACCAATCAATTCTTGTCGTATTGCTGACTTTGAGACTGTATCTATACCTGGTAAACAGTCAAGATTTACTTTTATTTTGGCCTAGTCTTAGATGAACTTCGTTCTGGCGATGCCCTCCCCCCCTTCAGCTTCCACGTATCTCCACTCCTTCCACTCTATCTCTCTCCCTTTCTCTCGACGACCTGACGCACTCCTCGCTCGAAAACAGTCCCCCGAAGTGGATTGTATTCGCGCAGCGAGGATGAACTGGCGAGTCAGACCACCCAGAAGCCAGCGCGCGGCCGCGGCGCGTCACCGCATTGATTAATCTCCTCAACGAAAGGTCTGACTCAACCAATTGACGGCTCTTTGTCAAATGCGGATACAAATCATTAAGTACAAGGAATAGGATCGGAATATGAATTTTTTTGGTCTTTCCAATTTAAAAAAACTACATTTGATCAAGAAATTTAAAAATTGCAGAGTATTCTGCAGGCTAGGCGTCTCTTTTTCACATTGCGGACGAACGAGCTGACAAGAGACTGATACCAGCATAAACCGAAGTTACGAAATTTTGTCTTTTTGTACTGTGATGGGGAAACTAAAAATAAATAATTTGAATTTCGCTAAGTTCTTAGTGCCAATGGGCAGATCAAGAATTAGTTTTTAGGGGATCGAGAAAAGAAAGTATTTTTCACCTGAATTTTGTACGAGGTGGGGCAAGATATTTGGGGCGCCGAACGCAAATATGAAATCTATTTCAAGTTTGGAAGAGGCTCGCTCATTGCGGCGGACCGTGCAGCGTTTGTGACACCACACACTCTAGAAGAGTTTCGATAGTGCGTTTAACGTCGCAGCCCCATCCATTCACTAGACTTCATTCTAAGGAGAGACCATATGTACACTCTGTTCTGATTGTAAGCTCTGCAAAAACATGCACACGGCAGAGACCATATATTTCAATTTCATTTGTATAATGATTGCTTCATTTAAAAAATGGTTTCGCTAACAACGTAAATAATTGTTTGTGTATAAGTCGTTTTAGCTCTATCCTCTGGCAAACAAATCATAACGGTAAAAACCTCGAGCCTCTCCTGAAGGAGGCAGTTCGAGTTTCAATTACTTGTATCAATCCTCAAAATTTCTGGGAGTGAATAATTTCAGAACTCGAAAATAACATTCGTACTCCTTATTTTGAAAATGTTTTCAAGTTTAAGAAAAAAATAATAATTACTTGAAGTAGTTATGACATATTTCGTCTTCCCGAAAAGTTGAAATTCTCCCGAATTGAAGAGACTCCAACCTGAAGAAATTCACCAATCGATTCTTGTTGTATTGAAAATTTCGAAACTGTCTCCATACCTGGGAAACACTCAAGATTTACATACTTTTGATCCTGCTTAGTATTGGATGAACGCTGGCAATGCTCCCCCTTCGAAATCCTGCGCCTCCACTACTTCCACTCTATCTCTCTCTTTCTGTCGACGACCTAACGCACTCCTCGCTCGAAGATAGTCCTCCGAAGTGGATCGAAATCCAGCAGCGGAGATGGACTGGAGAGTTAGACCACCCAGCAGCTAGCGCGCGGCCGCGGCGCGTCACCGTATCGATTAATCTTGTAAGCGAAGGTTTTGGCTCAACCAATAAACCGCTCTTCGTCTACATATTGTGGATAAAAAATCATTAAATGCAAGGAGTAGGGTCCGAATATGGAATTTTCCTAGTTTTTCATGGAAATTTCATATTTATCACATATCTATTGGGTAAATGCGCGTAGTTCTCTCTTGCGTAAAACATGCTAAAACGAGAAGCCGATACTACTTCTTGATGTGATCTGAATTATCGGCATTTGTTGAATTATCGGCACTGATGAATGAGGGCGAACGTATTGGTAATTGGTATGGTATACTTTGTCGCTGAAATGAGCGACAGGCATGCAATTTAACACAAATCGCGATGGGACCCGCATCGAAGCAACAAAAACGGCCGTCGTAGGAACATATGTCGCGTGTGGGTCGCAGCGACGTGTAGCGGAGGGCTGGCATACTGCAAATGTGCCATAGCCTGTCGTTACCACTGTCGCTGTGCAGTGCACTGTGACAGCGACAGATTTAAAGGGCGGGAGGCGGTCGCTGTCGATGTGCAGAGCGACGCGGCCGTGTGTCGCAAAAGTATACCATACCCCTAAAAAAGCGACGTTAGCGACATGGGTGCTGCAATTCCGCGGAGCCTTCGCGCCCAAGGCCGCGCCAGGTTTAGAGCACACTCAGAAAAAGCAAAACAAGTTACTTGTAATATAAATGTAACTTACTTGAATGTCTCAAGTAACTTACATTTATATTACATGTAACATACATTTATATTACATGTAACTTAAATTTATATTACATGTAAGTTACACTTATGTTACATGTAACTTACATTCGAGTTTTCACTATGGGTGGCCATCACGTGACGCAGACGACACGCGACACAGAGGGCGCGTCCCAGACCACACACTACGCAACGAAATGCTCTGCGGGGCCTTCCCTGTTGGTGGGGGGGGGGGCAGGTACCTCAAACTTGGGTAATTGAACCAACAGGAACGCCAGTTTTAAGCCTGACCCCGCGAGTGCATCGTACATCCCCCTTGGGAATATCTTCTAGGCCAGTTTAGGTTACTTGCGACTTATATTGTGCCATTTAAGTTACATGTAACATATCGGAGGCGCACTCCACGCAGTATCCCGCATTTTACATGTAACTTAAATGACCTGAGATAAGTCGCAAGTAACTTACATCGGCTCAGATATGTTACATGTAACTTGTTTTCATTTTTCTGAGCTGCACACAGTATCCTCTCAGAAATCGGAAACAAGTTACTTGTAACATATCTGAGCCTATGTAAGTTACTTGCGACTTATCTCAGGTCATTTAAGATACATGTAACATATCGGAGGCGCACCGCACGCAATATCCCGCCGATATGCTACATGTAACTTAAATGACCTGAGATAAGTCGCAAGTAACTTACATAGGCTCAGATATGTTGCAAGTAACTTGTTTTTGGCCTTTTGTGTTACAAGTAACTTGTTTTCATTTTTCTGAGCACCCCAGGCCTCTCGCTCGGCGGCGTGCTGCCGGTCGTCGCGACTCTCCACAGCCATTATGTAAAGACTGTCGGGCGAATGAACTGCAGTTAGCCCAACGCGTGCTGAATACGCACTAAGATGGGAAGTAGAAACTTGATGAAACTGATAGAACACATCCGAACACGCATGGATAAAAGGTCGCTGCTGCCTGTTTAGGTTTGCTGGGATTCACCCACCGATGGCACGCAAATTTCAATATGATACTGTTAGGGGTCTTTCACCGCAACAGCACAGATAACGCAAAGGGTTATCCTCACATTCGGATAAATCTGTAATTTTTTAATTACAAAAAAATCGGAAAAAAACAAAAAGCCATATTCCAACCATTTTCCTTTTACTTAATTATTTATATCCGCATTTGATGACGAGCCGTCAATTGGTTGAGTGAACCTTTCGTTGAGGAGATTAATCAATGCGGTGACGCGCCGCGGCCGCGCGCTAGCTGCTGGGTGGTCTGACTCGCCAGTCCATCCTCGCTGCGCGAATTCAATCCACTTCGGGGGACTGTTTTCGAGCGAGGAGAGCGTCAGGTCGTCGAGAGAAAGGGGGAGAGATAGAGTGGAAGCTAAAGGGGGCCATCGCCAAAACGAAGTTCATCTAAGACTAGGCCAAAATAACAGTAAATCTTGACTGTTCCCAGGTATTCATACAGATTGGTGATGTTCTACAGGTTGAAGTCTCATCGAATCTGAAGAATTTCAACTTTTTGGGAGGGCGAAATGTGTCGAAACCACTTCAAGAAACAACTTTTTTCTTGAACTTGAAAACATTTTTGGAATCGGGATGCCGAATGTTATTTTCGAGTTCTGAAAATAACCCCAGAAATTTTGAATATTGATACAAGTAATTGTAACTCGAACTAAGCTCTGTTAAATCCCTAGTTAGCTGTCGATTCCGATTATCACCGGCAGATGGGTCTCGGTGAAATATAATTAGTGATAAGAAGCTTCCGACGAAAAAGCCACCGCTTCGCGCTGTGATAATGGGAAACAGGAGCTTACTCGAAATGAAACGGAGTCCATCTCCTCCATTGTTGAGGCTCGAGGTGTTAACTGTTTTGAATTGTTTGCCTGCGGTTAGAGCTAAAACGGTTGGTTTCTGAATAATTATTTAACGTTCATAGCAAAAGCTTTTTTTTAATAAAGCAAGAATAATACGAATGAAATTGAATTGTATAAGTATTCAAATTATAGTGAAAACTCATATAAAAATAGAGTAAATGAAAAAATGTTACAAATAACACCAAAAATAGTAAACAAATAACTAAATGAATAGTTAATAAATAATACACAAAGCAGAATTGGAGTTAAATTTGAAAAAAATAAAAGTCTAAAAGATATGAAATTCGTTAAATAAAAGACCCCAAATGAAAACAAGTTAAAAGATACAAGAGGAGACACAGTCACACTTTTCAGCATTTCATACTGTCCCACATCTCATTCGATTGATTGTGTCAACCCTATATGCCTTGTTTGAGAGTAAGCCATGTATAGATCAAAAAAAAAGTATGATCAATGCTGATTCTAAAGATGTCTTCAAGTTTGTAGAACTTCCACTTTGAAGCGAGTTATGACCAAAAGACGAAAAAAGCGATTTTCCGCGTTTTTTTTTCGCCTTTTTAGGTGGCATCTAGAGTTCTGCGAGCTGCGAGTTGCTCGCAGTGCGAGAGGTTGGGGGCGTGGCCCTGAAACTCTCGCAACTAGCTTTCAGAGTCTGCGAGTTGCGGGCAGTGCGGGAACCTGAATCAGGGTTGAGCATGAGTCATTGCGTCATATTGAATCAGGGAACGAGTGGCGTTGGAGCGCGGTATTGTATCGGCGCTATATCTTATTCAAATCGATTCGAAATTGGCCGAAACTTGTCTTAAATCTATTTATTCTTTTGGAGACCGCGAGAAAATTCTTGTGTTTCCAGTGTTTTTGTTTAGAAACTTTTGCAGGGTCAAGCCGTTATTGTCCTGCTGGGCGATGAAGTCAGCGTAAAAATATTCAAACAGCGGGAAATTTGGATGGAGACGGGGTCTAAGGATATTGTAGCGAGAAATAGAAATTTGGTAAATTTGCGCTCAGTAGGATTGCATTAAAGTTAAAATGAAAGTCTTCGAGCCTATTTAGTAATGAGCGTCGTTTAAAATTACAACAAAATACAAGAAAATTTAAGCTCTCTGAAAATTTCAACTTCCATTTTATCGTAATAGGGTCACCCCAGATATGACGCGAAATGTTCTCGATATTTTTTCTTGAGAATTTTGACCACCAGAGATGGGCGGGACGAAAATGCTTGACCCTGCTGTTTTGACGACAAAAGAAAAAAAGCATTCTCAAAACAACAATCGCATATGTAGAAAAAACATTATACTTTGGAAACGTTTTTACTTGATACGCATCACTTCGTGCACAAATGTTGTGTGTTAAAAAAACCATCGTTGAAAAGCAAAACTGGTTATATTCACGAGTAGAAACTAAAGAGAAACCTCCACAGTAAAGGAAACAGGAATCAGTCATGAGTAGAAACTAAGAAAAACCATTACAAAATGTTTCGATGGTACAAGACATGATGATTCTAGAAGTTTTCGCAGTGCGAGCTACGACAGAATTGTCACGAGAATTCTTCTTGCAGCTCGCGATGCGTGCCTGAAACTGTTCTCAGTGTCCTCGCAGTGCAGGAGGACTATGAAAGCCCTCTGCGAGAATTTCGTCGCACAGCGCTCGCACTGCGAGCTACGTCCTCGCAGTGCGGCAACAACTATGAAAGCCCTCCCTACCATTTCGTCGCAAGACAGCTCGCATGCGAGGACGCTGCGAGCACGTAGCTATATGCTTATACGTGTCGCAACTCGCAGCTCGCAGAACTCTAGATGCCACCTTACCAAAACTTAGGGTGGGTATTGTACCACGCGTCGCATGCTCTACATAAAGCGCTACTGACTTTCTAGGACGCGACGAACGCCCTCATGACTTTCTAGGAGGCGACGCACGCACGTGTTTAACGTCGTACAGCTGACGCCATCTGAGCGCTCAACAACTTTCCACGACGTCTTGACGTCGCCATATGGAGCCCTGCCTACTTTCCATGACGTGCAGTTGACGTCATCTGAAGCCCTATCTACTTTTCGTGACATCGTCTAAAGGCCCACCCATTTCCGACGAAGTCCTGACAGCGTCATCCGAAGCCCCACCCACTTTCCATGACGTCATATGGAGCCCCACCCACTTTTCACGACGTTATCTGGAGCCCTACCTACTTCCCACGAGGCCGTGCCTACGGCTTCTGGTGCCCTACATGCTTTCCACGACAGCCTGCTGACGTCATTAGAAGGTCTATTCAATTTTTTCTTGAACCTCTGGTGATTTATAGATTTTCGCTGTGGTCAAGTAATGTTCTGAAAATTTTTAACGAAGTGCAAAATTAACGTGTTAACGCGGTTTTTTTCTCGAAAATTATCGATTAACGCTTAACGAAAAAAATAATTTTCATTAACGCACACCCCTTGTAAGGAAGACTGGAAACTTGAATCCCCGCTTGCGAAACTCGCTTGCCTCGAATTGTTCCACGTCTACGGCACCAAAGGCCTTCATCGCAGGAGGGGGTACGTTATCCATTCCAGCAGTCACCAACTGTATAGATTCGTTTTGAATCATTCGAGGAAAGAAGAAAACATGGAGTGCAAACGCTGTGATTTACCCTTTTTCATCGTACATATACAGTAACAAGCCGTTCAGAAAAGAAACCTAGTCTATCATCGAAAAATCACAAGGGCAATGAACCGACTAATACATTCACTGGATGGCCCATTCCGCTCAAGGATGTGTTTATTTGATTTTTCGCAATTTGTTAGTTCTCTGCCAACCAGAGCTAGATGCCTCCGAGGGCGCGGCCTGTACTGCCGCCCCATTCCATGTAGCGAGAATTTACGGGCTTTATCTACGATAGCTAAAACCCGCATACTCTTGTGTCGAAGGTGCAAGTGTGCAAATTCTACACGTTTTCTACGTAAAAACGAAGGCTAAATTCGATACATTGATCTCGCTGTCGCTAAACCCGTATATCCTCGCTATAATTTTGTAGCGAGAATCTACGGATTTAGCAACAGCCTGTATTGAAATGCAATCTCAAACCCCTTCCTGGCCACGCGGAACGCAGGGATGCCGTTCGAACAGTGTTGGCCCAGTCATCCCACGGAGTGATTACTCGACACTCTGTGGATGGTCGTGGAGGGTGACCACGTGTCGCTCTCTGGAAGGCCTTGCTGAGGATAATTTTGACCGATTGGATACTGCAGGCCTTGGGGAAGAAACGGCGATACGCTCGATCGCAGCTGGGATCGCCTTTCTAGCACGGGCAGGACTGGGTTGGTCGATCGACCGAGTTCTGTAACGAGAATTTACGTAGAATATGTGGGCGCTGTAGCTAAAATTTCACCAACTGATGCTAAACTTTCCGCGATTTACGTAAATTCTCGTGTCAAAATTAGACTAGATGCCTCCGAAACCCTGGGCATCTCCGGTTTCCGTGTAAGGCATCTAGCTACGCACTGGCAGAATCATTGGACGAATCGGAACCCTTGCTAACCGTTAGTCATAAATCGTTAGTGGCAAAAAGCCTAGACTTCGGGAACGAATACTGCCGCTGCAGAAGAAAGTGAAATGTATGCGGAAACCGCTTCAAAACTTTATTTGATTTTTATTTATTTGATTTTTATTGCACTGAAGGTGCGCCATCGACAGTGATGACTTACTTGACTTAATCGGTTGGCTTTCGCCTGACGCGGTCATTCCGCATCTTCACCGAGGTGTGCCGTCCTAGTAGTCAGCCGTGTCCATTTTTCACGGTCTTCAGCCACAATTTGAACACATTCCATCCAGCTGTCACTATTCCATTTCCTGCGAAACGAAACATCGCGCCTGAACTGTCTTTCGATGCCGAGTGACTTTAAATCCTCTTTAACCACATCCGTCCAGAACTTTCGCCTACGCCCAGGTGGCCGTTTCCAGACAGGATTTGGAAGCATTTTTAAAGCGTGTTGTACGAGACGATCCGGGGTTCTTCTTAGTATATGCCCGAGCAGTCGAAGTCGACTTTCCATTGCTGCTTGAGATGGCGTTAGGAGATGCTGGCACCTCCTCGTGTCAAGCGTTGATGTACTGCGTCGATTTCCTGTAAAGGTCTTCGTTATGGCATACACGCGGCCAGAAATATCCAAGCAAACGCCTAAAAGCTTCCTCTCCGTGCAATCTAACCTTTCCATCTGCGTTTTCGGTGCTGCCCACGTCTCCGATCCGTACATCATGATAGGGCGAATAGCGGATAGGTAGACGCGCAACTTGACTTCCTTCGCGATGGTGGTAGACCACAAACACTTCGTTAGAGAATTGAATGCAGCCGTAGGTTTCGTAGATCGTTGTCGAATATCCGCCACATAACTACCATCGTTCTTCAGCAAACAGCCCAAATAACAGAAATCGTCCACCAGTTCGATACGTTGTCCGTCCACAAAACTCCAGTTGAAGGCCTATGAGAGACCCCCATCTGCTTGCGTTTGTCGGGAGGAAGACGAAGTGCATAGGCTGCGGCATACTTCGAAACGAGGTTCACAATCCTTTGCAGTTTTGCGTTGTTTTCAGCGAATAACACAATGTCGTCGGCGTACTCCAGGTCGACAAGGAGCGTCCTGATGGTGTTAGGATCACATCCGCAGGAAACTGTTCTGCAACTCTACGCATGATGTCATCAACGGCGAAGTTGAAAAGAAAGGTCCTGCAACGGCTCCTTGCCTTACTCCTGTTTTCACCTCGAAAGCTGACGTAAATCCGACAGGTGTACGAACTGCTGCTGTTGTTCCTTTGTTCATGTCCTCGATTAACCGAACATACTTTTCCGGGACTCCATCTGCTCGCAGAGCATTGAGCAATCGATCACGATGAGGAGAGTCGAACGCGGCTTCAAAGTCCAAAAAGCAAGCTGTAATGGCTTCGAAAACCGCTGCCACGATTCAATTACTCTTCACGACGAACACTTGGTCGATGGTCGATCTTCCAGGTCGAAAACCGGCTTGCTCATCTCTGGTCGTTCCTTCACGATGTTTGATAAGTCGCTCGAGAATGATACGTTCTAAAACCTTGTACATGACACGAAGTAGAGAGATTCCTCTGTAGTTCTTAGGATCCGTGACGGATAGCTTCTTGTGAAGAGGGACGATGATCGCATGTCTCCACGAATCGGGTATCCTTTCGCTCATCCATATATGGCACGGATGGGTGTTGGTCATTTCACGAATCCCAGACGGAGGAAGAGCTTTCAGCATTTCAGCAGTGATGTTGTCATCTCACTCCGCCTTTCCATTCTTCATTTTCCGGACACAATCCAAAACTTCAGACTCAGTCGGCGGTTCCTCACTGACATCGTAATGTGCTCTCTCTGAACATGCGGGAGCTCAGGTACTGATGGCGCTGGACGATTCAGTAGTGAACTGAAGTAATCCTTCCATATTGGCAGCGTCGCATCACCAAACTGCAACTCCATTGTCTGGGAGGGAGTGTTCAAGACGGAGAACATCTCTTCATCTTCTCGCCATACTGTCGCAGCAACGTGTAGGCTTTCCTCGGATTCTTCTCCTCCCAAGCCTTCTCGAACTCCTTAGCTCTACACGTCCACTCTCGTTCGCGGTCACTTTGAAGCCGCCGACGCAACTTCCTCCTCAGACGCTTCTCCTCCACGAGAAGTTTCCTGCAGTTCGGAGAGCACATACTCTGTTGTAGGTAGATGTCGTTTCTTCTGAGACGTAGGCGAACTTCTTCTTAGGCTGTACAACCGGGAGTGCCTCTTTCGAAGCGTCCTGGATGCATTTGACAAAAAAGAATCCGCGTCGCAAAGTTTCTTAGTGGTACAATTCGATGTGAATAGAAACGCGTTGTCGGAAATTCCTTCTGCACTCTTCATCTCTGAGACTTGTCATGTCAATCCTCTGGAGAGGCTGAGCCCCTCGCTTCCTCTTATGAATCCTCGCAGTGAAGTTCAACAGAACAGGACGGTGATCCGAATCGAATGCGACATCCCACACAGCTCTAGATCTTCGAATGTCCGATACTGGAATATTCTCGTCAGGACATAGTCAAGCTGTAGTTTCAAAGTTGTCATCTTCCGCTTCCGCTGCTCTTTCCGGAGAGAGCCGGGTTGGTCCCTGCCACGTAAGCTGATGGCGGCGATGATTCCTCTTGAATGTCGATGCAATAATCAGACCACTGCGTTGCAAAAGTCACAGGCGGTAGCCATTGTCCGATGTTTGCTCCACTGGGTAGAACCATTTACCGAGTACTTCGGATTCCTGATCAAGTCCCATCTTCGCATTTGCGTCAATCCCCACGACAACAGCATGTTGACAAGGTATCCTGGCCAGCAACGTGTTGAGTTCCTCATAAAACACATCCTTCGAATTGTCTTCGGCGGTTTCAGTGGGCGCATGAGCACTCACTATCCACAGATTGAATCCTCTGTGATCCCGCAGTCGTACGAATGCATTCCGACACGACGTTGAGCCGAACTCCTTGACCATACCATTGAAATCGACAGTGATAGAACAGACAATGAAGCGCCTGTCGCGAGTGAACTGAAAAAGAAGATTTCATCGCTGCACAGAACCCTTTTCAGAATCTCTAGAACAATAATGAGTACTGCTTAATAAATGCAAAAATGGAAAATATCTTCTCGAAAGCTTGTAAACCAAAATTCAATAACTAGACAACACCCGACCACGTATCAGGCTTAGTATTGCTTTGTGTTTATGCAAACTGCGCTGATTTCGAGCAGTCGAATACTAGCTGCTAGTTTTTATTGGTTTACCATGACCACATCAGCGCGCATAATTAAATCGGTTGCCGAAAATTCATGTTCGAGTCCAACAAAAAAGATATACAGTCGACATTGATCCTAGTGATACCTTGCGTTACCAGCTGAAGGTCTGCTCCAGCTCGGTTCCATATGCTACAAAATAGGTGCACCGAGTTTGCGCCAACCTTCAATGGGGAACGCCAAGTAACACTAGGATCCATGTCGACTGCATGTTGCGGACTGTGGCTTAAAGGCACGGTAAAAATTGTCGTCGAGTTATCGCCGGAAATCGAAAGGCCAAATGCCCATTGCATCAATGTCGAAAAAAAAAACAGAAAAAGAACCTGAGGTAGTTCTATATGACCTTAAAGATAAAAGCGAATGTTTTGATATACTCAGAAGAATGTAGATGTGGTCATCACAAAACTGAAATTAAAGGCAGTGTTCACGATAAAAAATGTGTTTCAGTTTCCACTAGGAATGGGTAGAGGAGGGGCACAATGTAACGTTGACGTCGAAAGAACGCATGAAAACGAGTCAGGAAAAGCTCCAAAAGAGCCTGAAGTTGCCATTTCGAGCGCAAGGCAAACCTCAAAAGCGCATCACACGCCCACCGACGCAAACAAATGAATGCTCAAGATCGTGAGATGAGCGATGATTCCCAATCATTCGACCCGTTCTTTCCTTCATTCTCAGCTTCTCCCTTTACTCAGGTCAGCTCGCATACATCGGCTGCAAAAGACGGAAGTTACAAGCCTTGGACAACTCGTCCACCATTTTCCCTAGCTCAATTTTTGAGGGGCCATAACTCCATTCCCAGAAGGTCTTGTACGATTTCAGAGACATCATTGGAATCAGCGTGGAGCCCTTTTCAAGATAGGCGGGAAAACAGAGAAACAATTTTCATCGTGAACACTGCCTTTAAAGGCAGTGTCCACGATGAAAACCATGTCTGATTTTTTTGGTGGAGATCGGCAGCTGCGGAGCCTAGCGCAACCCCAACGTTGAAAAAAACTAAGAAAAATGAGCTTGGAACGGTCCCCTACGGCCCCAAAGTTTGGACACCCGTCAGCTCGTCACACCCAGATGCACTTTCCACGCCCACCGACGTGAACAAATGAATGCTCGAGATTGTGAGATGAGCGATGGTTTCCGATCAGTAGCCCCGTTCCTCCCTTCATTCTCAACTTCTCTCTCTACTCAGGTCAGCTCGCATACATCGGCTGCAAAAGACGCAAGTTACAAGCCTCGGACAACTCGTCCACCATTTTCCCTAGCTCAATCTTTGTGTGACCATAACTCCATTTCCAGAAGGTCCTGTACGATTACAGAGACATCATTGGAATCAGCATGGAGCCGTTTTCGAAATAGGCGGAAAAACGGAAAAACGATTCCCATCGTGAACACTGCCTTTAAGCAAATCCCCGATTCTACTTCATGTAGACCAGTCGGGACGGAAGAATCTCGCCTGGTCATTTTTCTCGTAATGCGTCCCCTTGTTGAACACATGTTCGAACGCCATCAATGAGGAACAAAGATTTGTTCAAGAAGAATTACAACTGTTCTATAAATTATCATTCACGAGCATTCGATTGATAAGATCTGAGAAGAATCAGTCAAAAGAGAATGGCATTAAAACGGCGACTTCTTCCTTTTTTGCATTGCACCCTTATTTCCGCTCTTCATGGGCTCCGCTTTGCTCGAGGAGCTCAGCCCAAAACTTTCGTTGAAAGCTACCTTAATCTTTTCGGAAACAAATCAAATCCGAGCGAATTTGTCTCTGCTCACCAATTTCAGCCACGGCACTTGTTTGGAGGCTTCTGGTATTTCAAAGTAGTGAATGAACAATGTAAGAATGCATCCAAGGGCCAACACAAATGCCAATAGATAGATGACCGAATACACTTTCCATTGAATTCGTCCATCAATGAAGAAGACGATCACCAGAAGAAGGCAAACCTTAAAGAAATCATTCAATTATAGCTGCAGATCTGCATATTTCAGGTGAGATTTTCGACCCTCTACTGTTATCTATGAAACACAGTACAAAGGCATTAAAGTGAGTGCCAATCTAATGTCTCCCTTTTTTCGAGAACTTGAGTTACTCTCTATTTCGGGACCAAATTGAGTGTGTGCCACTGCGTACACGCGACGCATCGTATTTGTACGAGCTTTCTCGCCTCATCAGCTGATCAAGTGAGTTTTCTTTTTTTTTTGTTGCTGTTCTCTCTCTCCCCGGCTTATTTGCGAATGTCTTCATTTTGTATATGTTATGAATACAAGGTAAGCTTCGTTAGCTCGAATTTTCATATCAGGAATAGCAGGAAACGTCGGCAACGGATGTTGGTAAGTTCTTTTTATTTCGTGCTTTCCCCCAATCAAAACCCGTCCTGTGCTGTTACTGACTCATTTTTCCGCGCCGCAACTACTCTCCTGATTTCGGAAGGAGAAAAAAAATTCCGGTATGTCTCTCAAATTGCGCTTCGGCACGGAAAAATGGGCGTGGCCAAGTGCGATGGCCAAGTCGCCACCCTCGGATGGGATTCTTGAACTGTTGGTAAGTTCTTTTTATTTCGTGCTTTCCCCCAATCAAAACCCGTCCTCCTTAGAACATGCGGAACTAGGCCTGAGAGATAAGCAAAAGTCTAAAAAAAATTGAGAAAAACTCGCTCGCTCAGCTTGAAGCTCGTATGTTACGAACATGATGCGTCGCGTGTCCGCAGTGACACACACCGAATTCGGTCCCTGAATAGAGGGTAATTAGCTATGCCGACGCTCTTCAGGGGTAAAAGTATTGGGCTAACTGAATTTCCATTAAATCGGTTCAGAACCTAAAGGGGCCTTGTCATTAACTGGGATCTGAGCGAGGGGCCTATCACAAACGAGAATCGGTTGTTGGTCGTTGGTGCAAAGATAACGCTGCGTCAGATTCTCATGAACACATGCCAATCAACTTCTACTAGATGATCATTCATCTTGAAACGACAACTGTCGTAAACTCCAGATACCCTCTGTCTCGGAGGCAAATTGTGTTCGTTGTTTCGCGTGCTTGCGCGGAGCGAGGGGAGAGACAGCGAGAAAGTGTGGGGGGAGAAGTAGACGCAGTATACGCGCGCACACGCACGCGATCGACAGCAGTAAATTTTACCCCGAATTAAGGGATAGGTGATAGGTGTTTTTCGTCATTCTTCGTTCACGAAAACCGGATGAGAAATCTTATCTCACAGGGAGCGTTTTCTGATGCCAAAATGAGGATATCTTCTATGTATTAACGTTTGAGATGTCGTTAGTCCCCGGTCAGGAAAAAAATTAATGATATGCAGAAATGATTAAATAACCGGACAAATTCAAATAAATTTTTTTAACGCGTAAAATAAGTACATATATTTGTTTCCAAAACGGCCTTTCTCACAGTAGTTCCACTGATTCAATTCTAATCGGAAAGCTATGTGGAATCTTCGCTCTCAGCCTGCTTCCCAAATAAACACAATTCATTAAAGCAATAAACATTTGAACAGTATAATTTCTCAAAGGGCCATAATCAGAAGTTCTCGCTCACTAGCATTCTATTCGTAAAAACACAATCAATAATCGCTTCGTTAGTATCAATGACGAGCTATTCTACTATGTTGTTCTCAATAAGGTTGGACATTTGAAATCACAGTTCCAGACTGCTGTTATGTTTTGAATTTGATATTTTGCTTCCTTAAAGGCAGCGTCCACGATAAAAACCCTCTTCAAATTTTCCCCGGAAATCGAATGCACTGGGTGATTGTTGTAACAATAATGCTGAAAGAACTGATAAAAACGAGGCACAGATTGCCCTATAGGGTCCCCAAACTTGGCTGTGCCACTTCACCAAGGGCCAACAGGGAAGTGGGCGGGTAGGCATAGCATATAAAAGTTTGAGGAGCGTATAGGGCTATCTATGACTCATTTTCTGTCGTTCTTTCAACTGAATGTGCCCTCTATATGAGCGATGCGTCAGTCTGAATAGAGTTGCAATTTTTTTCCAAAGGGTTCTTCAGGGAGTCAAACGCGATTATAAGGTTTTTTCTTGAGAGATAACAAACGATGAACTACACGGCTCGGAGTCTAGAAGCCTCCCCCTTTTTAATTGAGCGTCTATGTAACTAGATGGGCTCAGGAAGTCTTTCAGAGATAACCCTCAACGAACTGACTTCAAATTTTCGTATAAAGGGGTAATGGGTGCTGACTGCAAAACTGATGCCCATTCGTCGATTTTCGTGATGACTCGACAGCTTTATTTGAGGTTTCCCTCTGGGGAACTCCTGGAGCTACAGGCGATTTTTATCGATATCCGAAGTGTTAGGGTGTAAACACCATTTTCGGCCTTCTCGGAACCATATATTTGAATTGTCTAGGTCTAATTTTATGAAACGACCGAAAACCGAAAAAAAGGTTGTGAAAAAAGTCCATGGAAAGATGAAATTGTGGAAAAGTCAATATATTGGTTCTTTAGCACCCTGAATCCGCTCATCACAGTCGAATAAGCCCAGCACAAAAGGTGAAACTAAACAACGAAACGAGGTTTGTTTTTAGATTTTATTTATGGGTTACGGGTTGTTGATTACGGTTAGGCAGACCAAAAATTTTGGATGCACTCACCATTTGACAGAGTTTGAGAATAGGAATTGGCGACAGCAGCCAATTGAGTTGACGAGCCATCACCTCTCCACTTAGGGATTTAAGCGAGCAGAAAAATCACAGACGGGGGCGAAGAGCTGCCAGTGAGTTTGAGGATCTCGTGGACGAACAGGCGTCGAACGCCAGCTGCTCATTCGCCCCACATGTGGTGTCAACGGGGCAGAAAACGAGAAAGAAGTCAACAAACTCGGGCCGTTTATAGGCTATTAAGTACAATTTAGAGAGGGGGGGGGGGGGTTACAGCCCGATTTTCCCGTGGTTCAGCGGGAATTTTTGACTAGTAGGTACAGATTTCATGCCCGCCGCCTAACAAATTATACTAATACGTATGTAAAG
The DNA here is from genome assembly GCA_029168955.1 of Aplectana chamaeleonis. Taxonomy (NCBI): domain Eukaryota; kingdom Metazoa; phylum Nematoda; class Chromadorea; order Rhabditida; family Cosmocercidae; genus Aplectana; species Aplectana chamaeleonis. The sequence continues at coordinate 153,883 of JAPDOI010001055.1, read as the reverse complement.
TTCATATGTATAGGAATATTGATCAAGTATGGACAATGACATAACTTCATCGAAAATAGAGAAATTCGAAAGCTCTAAAATTCGGATTCGAACGTGACTGTAGAACATGTGATCGTACAACCGTACAAATTCGGGAATACGCACATTAAAAAACCGAATTCAGAAGTTCTCGAAGTATTTGATTGGAGGCAGCGTATGCGTAAAAAACCGCATGTTATTTATCAGCTTTTTGGTGCAACACTTGGAGCCGACGACTACAGCGGAAAAGGTCTCAAAAATCTTACAACTTTAGATGAAGAAAACTTGTAAAAATCCCCTCGATCAGATTCTAACCCCCCCATGTTTGGTGCAACGAGTCTACAACTTCAGTACTTCTTCGGCGAAGAATTCCCATTAAAGGTGAAAAAAACAGGTTGCTAGTTTTCCGCATTTTATTCATTTCCGTTTTCCGCCTTCCGGTTCATTTCCGCTTAGAGGCATTATTCAACACAACCTTCAATTCCTGGCTTGCAAAAATGATTACTTGATCTACGGGTAGAGCTGAAATGATGCAGAAATTGGGAAGACCGCATTAGAAGTACACTAAATGCTGTGGCCTCACTCCGCCCCAGTACTCTCAGTGGAGCTGTTGTTGGGACGACGGAATCTTTTATGTAACCGTTTTTTGAATTCCTCAACTCTCCGTTGCTCCGCTCCATCCTTTGGACCCCAACTAATATTTTATTGCATATTATATTCTTCCAGTCTTATTTGACCCCATTATTTGCCGGCCACTCAACAACTCGGTCACCGGATCAGAATCCAAACCAGAAATTTATTTCGCTGAAATTAGGCTTTTCGGTGCGTTTTTCGTCGTTTCATCGTGAATTTAGTGACATTGATGAAATAGAGGGTAAAAAGATGACTTCACTTTATTGACCCGACAATTAGTTGTAATGAATTTATTCAAAATTAAATTATGGTATCTTGTCGAGCGAAAAAAAATGCATTTTAATTGATATATACAAAAGTTAAGTTCTGAAGTCACGTCGTAAACGACGACTATGTCAATGCCCGACCCACGCACTTTTTCAACGCCAGCCAGGTCATTTCTTGGCAGAATGACACAGCTAAATTGGAAAAGAGGTGGAAGCGAGTGTCAGAAACAACGGAGAATTCTTTATTGGTCTAAAATTCAATCTAAGTGATATTCTTAATGTAGATGTTAATATTCAGGAGCACGATAACGCATTTTTCCGACCGAAAGTTGAAAAAACAGTGCCAACACATTCTTTCAATTTGCGCCGTAAATTTTGGGATATTTTTCAAAGTGTCAATAATTCTTGTAAAGAGCAATTCTTTGTTCTACAAGAAATCTCAATTAGATTTTTGGATCAAATTAATTTTCACTGATTCTTGGGTCAATAAAAGGAACTCACTTTCTGACCATCCACTTTACCGACCAGAGAATGGATAAAATTAAAGTTCTCGAAAAATCTAACAACTATCTTATAGAGCAAACAAATTCCCATCGAGTGGTCTATAAAATGTCACGATATTTTCGAGCCTGTGTGCTGCCTCTAAACGTTTTCGGGTGAGGATCTTTTCCAAACATTCCTTGTTCGAACCTCTGGCTGAAGAAACTGGTCGAAGAGTCCACGGAGGGGTGTTATCCGCAAACATTCTGAGAAACACAGAGCGTGGCAGAAGGTGACTGCTTCTGCCCCTCAAGCGCCATTTTGATGATTTTTTTCAACTACAGTTTTGAACTCCAGGATGCAATGCCAAAGTACAATGACTTCTGAAAGAACGACTCAGACCGCCTCTGATATCTGAAAGGGCGCCTGTTCTACTACTCGTTATTCGTCCTTTAGTACACAGATGTCTGAAGTACAATCGCTCCAGCCGCGAAGCGGCTGGAGAGGTTTGGTTTTGCCTAGGCCTTGTGATCACTTAGAATTTTATAAAATATAGTGTAAAATCCATTTTCAACTCTATCACATCAGTGAATAACAACAATTTCGCGGAAAGAAGGAAGTGTTCGGCTCACAGAAGAATCTTCTCGAAGCAGAAAACAACTAAGCATGGGGGCCATGGATATAAATATCGAGTTACATTAGAAGCGTTGTTCTATAACTTCAAGTCGATTTGCCTCATGACGCCTCAAACTTCAAAAACCCATGTTTGAAAGTTTAGGCACTACAATACCGGTCGTAGGATTTGGTCTTTTCGCGTCTTTTTTGTATAACTCGCTTCAAACTCAACTTTGTGCGAAACTAGGGTGATATTCTTGATCCTGGCTTTGAGGGCTACCTGATAATTTAGCCTTTGTGGTGGTGATTACGTTGAGAAATATAGAAGTTTCGCAATCAGATAGGTTTGTAATTACGGTACCGTAGCAGATGGGGCGCTACAGTTTTTGTCTGCGTTTCCCTATGTCTACCGTATACCGAGCAGGGGTGTGCGGAAATTTTTTAAAAAATTTCAGAAAACAGAAAATCGAGTTTGTCAGAAATCAGAAAACAGAAAGGCCAAAACGGCCAGAAAACAGAAATCAGAAAATTTTCAGAAAAAAAAAACTCATTGCATTTTAACTTTTTTCAAGAGGAAAGATAGTGTAATTCTGAACATCCTCGGTATACCTGTCATACAATATCTACGAGACTGGGCAAAGAACTAATAAGACAGTGATAGTAGCGATGGCACGTCAATGACAGGTAGATCATCATTGAAGGCACTCACTCTGAGAGATTCAGCCGAGAAATAGTCCACCAGGCCCCACAGCGGTTGTTGATGTGCTATTTCTCGAATATTTCTTGATTTTTTCCCAATTATTAGGCGGCTAAGATCATGTTCTTTATAAAATAGCCTAGAAGTAGCCGAGCAATAACCGAGAAATAACCAAGACGTGACAGGCACACCAACTCTCGACGCTGTCCTTCCCGGCTCGCCGAGCAGCCGCCTTGGCCCAAGTACCGCAAACTTGGGTAATTGAACCGACCGCGGTGTTGACATCCAAATAATGCCTCAGGAATCGCGAGTATCCTCAGACAGGGGTGTAGGGTCGCCCGGGCGGTTTTTGCCTTTGGTGTCCAGGTGATCCCACATCCCTGTCTGAGGATTCTCGCAACCGCGCCGCAGCACGCTTTCGCAATCAGCGTGCACTTTGCGGACTGAACGGCAATGCGGAGTTGAGCTGTACATCCCTTGGGGAGCACTATTTGGCGTCCATTTCTCGGCAAACATTTTTTGGCGGCTATTTCTAGGCTATTACGCTGCAACCAGCTACTTCACGACCATTTCCCGGCTATCACGCAGAAAACATGCATTTCTTGGCTATTGATCAGGTGAATTTCTCAGAGAACGCCAGTACGTCAGCACAGTAGGGGTTGCATCCCTCGTTGTCAGCAGCTGCTGCTGACAGCTAACAGCAGCAGTTGCTATTGATATCAAGGGGCTCAACCCTAGCAAGTGTTGGTATCATATACCGCTTTCAGCAGCAGCTGCTGCTAGCGGAGGTTTGCATTCGATCTTTGCCCTAGGACACAACCTCCACTGTGCCGAAGTTCTTAGTAGGTGAGCAGGGTTCGCGATAAAATCAACTGATGAATACTGTTGATAAGAACGCATGTTTTACCATCACAAAAGTGAGAAAAGTGAAAAGTTGAGGGAGAAACGCACAAAAACAGCTTAGAACGGCTAATTGGTGGGTGTGCGCACGCCCCAACTAACACGATTCATATAAGTGCTGGTTCCCTTTTCTTCATATAACCGTTTCTTATGTCGATCCCTATCTTTAGCAGCGATCGCACAATTGAACACAAATAAGAGCGAAACCATATAAACGACTAAACAAGCTGCACTGTCCAACCGACCTGGTTCTCTTTGATTTTTGCTGATTTTTTTCTGATTCTTGCAAGTTTTTCAGAAAACAGAAATCAGAAAACAGAAAGGCCAAAACGGCCAGAAAACAGAAAACAGAAATTTCCGCACACCCCTGATACCGAGAGCTGGTTGATTGCGAAACTTCCATGGTTGTCGACAAAACCCCGACAATGGCTATACCATTGGATAGCCCTCAACGTCTGGATCATGAATATCTCCCTAGTTTCGGTCAAAGTTCACTTTGGATATACACAAACGTTATACACAAAAGACGAAAAAGACGCGAAAACCCGACCTCGCTCGCTTTCTGACCAAATCCTACGAGCGGTAGTGTACTAATACTCCTCAAGGCAAGCGCCTCACGCGCGAGAGTGGTGTTGGAGTATGAATACTTTCTACGCCAACGCTGGCAAGAGGGAACCAAAAGTGTCAGTGCTATCCGTGCTGACTGTAAATGCTCTGTCAGCGTTCTCGAGTTCTAGATTAGTATACGTGTGTCGTGTAACGGTCGCCTTGATGTGTTGGAATGATAGAGACTGACCCGCCCCTTGTGGGGCAGGACAGAGACAGTCGTCTGGGCTCGAGCGCCCGCTGCTGGTTCGTCAGGCGTGGTCGTGGAGCCATGGTGTTGTAGTATGACCCTTATCATGTAATGTCGTATATTTATAATAAACCTTGTAAGCAGGTCTGGTGTTAAAAGGTATAGAACTCCTCGTCAGTGCATCGAGCTACGATTAGCTACCCTTAAACTCGATATGGAGGTCCCAGAGAGATTTTAAATCCTTTTTCTCGGGAAAAGGAGATTTTAGACTTTTCAAAACCACCCCATGCTTCTGGGTTTACTTTTCTTTCTTTCTGAATTACGAAAAACAAATTCTCTTCTTGCTTGAAAAAAAAGTCAACCCAATCCATCACCACCCGCTCCACGACCACGAATACTATTTCTACTGATGGTATTCTTATTCCTGCACCCACAAGCGTTCGACGACTCAACCCCACCGAGTGATGTAAGTATTCTTTTTTTTATACTCATTTTGATTTTTGATTTTTTTTTCGCGCGCCAATAATAAATAAAAAATAAATAAATAAAGTTCTAAATAGAAAAAAAGGATAGAGGGAACGATCGTCCTCTCGAAAGAAAACTTTTGTATGGCTCATGAGCTTATTTTTTTCTTTTTTCTCCACTAGGGCTAACTCAAGACCCTGTTGCATGCAACCCCAGGGTATATCTATCTACACTCTTTGAAGATGTGTACATATATATACCAATTAGCGCTAATTACTCGTAGAGAGAACAGCTCCGAGAACCTGGATGTATTTATATTCACTCTTTAAAGACGTGTATATACATACATCAAACGCGCTCAGTAAGGCCGGCAGTAGTATACTCCACTGATATTCCGAGACCCTTGGCATTCCGAGAAGTACTAAGCGATATACCGAGACCCTTGGCATTCCGAGAACCGCGTAGCGCAATTCCGAGACCCTTGGCATTCCGAGATTCGCAATAACTGATATTCCGAGACCCTAAAAGTAAGGCATTCCGAGAATCAGAGTAGTCCGACTACACAATTTGAGGGTATGATCCGTAAGAACTGAAAGTTAATTCCTGTAACACCTCTGTCTGATGAGCCGAAAACATTTGAGGGCATGATCCGAAATGAACCAAAGTTGTTTCTTGTAACACCTCTTTCTGGCAAGTCGACCACTTTATTCTGAGGGTATGATCCGTAAGTGTAAAACCTCTTTTTGAAGTGCCGATTTCTTCAGTTTGAGGGTATGATCCGGAAACAGCCGAAAGTTATTCCGCGTAACACCTCATTATGTGTCGACTACTTCATTCAGAGGGTATGATCGGGAAAACGACCAAAAGTTTCTGCGTGTAACACCTTTTTTTCCGATGATTTGACCTTGAGGGTATGATCCGAAGAAAAACCAAAAGTTATTTTTGTAACACCTCTATAACAAGTCGAAAACTTCAATTCTGAGGGTATGATCCGAAAATATTAAAAGTATATCGTGTAACACCTCTGATTTGATGGATAGATTTGTTCATCTGAGGGTATGATCAGAAAAACCGAAAGTTTTTTCTTTTCGTGTAAAACCTCTATCGGGTGATCATCATTTGCTGAAGGTATGATCCGAAAACCAAGATAGGTATTTGGTGTGAAACCCCTTCTAAATAAGCAGATACTAGCAAAGTCGAGCCAAACTATAAAAAAGAATGAACATTTCATCTCATTTTTCAAAAAAAATGGTTTCTCAGCTATTTGTGAGATATAATCTTGTATATAAAACAATATATACAAAATTTTTCCTCTTTGAATAAAGCCACTATAGAGTATTTACTCTATATTATCAGACATCTATGTGCGCTGGGTCAAATTGCTCCATAAAACAGTATCCTATTCACATCTAGTGTACACACCGACATTTACCCACCGTTATCACAGATTACGGCAGGGTCAGTTGCGCACTAGATAATAAGCCGACGTCGACAAATAAGCGACATCGACAAATAACTTCTTATCTGTTTAGACCAAAAGATCAGGCCAACATAAGACCAAAACAATAGCCGAAATTTCATCCAAAAAGAAGTTTGGGAATCAAAAAGACAAAAGCGCGACCCGGGTTGTGGAGTCATCATATTCGATTTAGTCCAGTGAATGTGAAGGGACTGCAACGGTATAATACACAAAATGTATTTTCCGCGATTTAACAACATCTAGCCCGCCCGCAGATTGTGGTCATCTACCCTACGGAATTTATAATGATGGAAATAATCATTATAAATCCCCGAGTGGAATTACGCAAGTTTCCCACATCCACATTAATCTACCAAAAGAGACCACCTCTCAAAATTTTGTTTTCAATGCCCCTCCCATATTCCATTCCGATCTTTCGCAAATTAAAAATGATATTTTTATGATCAAAAATAGACTTAATACCATAAACAACATTTACAAAACCGAATCACCGACAAGCAAAACTAACTTTTATTCTCCAGATGACAATATACAAGAGAAAGTCGCTGGTACTTTGGAATATCTTGAATCTATGTCATCCGACATACAAGATCATCAATGTTTTAGTTATTTTAACGATAATTTTAATTTTGCTTGTTTTTCCTACTTGTATTTATTGTAATTCACACTTGCTGAAAGCTTTTCTATTCACGTTTATATTCAAACCATTCATTAATAAATTTTCTACTAGGGGTAAAGAAAAGAAGTATTCTGCATCTTCCACTATAGCTTTAGACACGTTACTAAAAAATCAGTCACCAAACAAAAATCAGGAACCACCTAAACAACAAAATATTACCATCATCCCTAGTGATAACAATATTTCTCAATCAATCCCAACCTCAAAAAACAATACAAAAACTAAATATAATTCCGAATTTATAATTCCTTCAAAACCATACGTCAATTTTCTTCCAAAAGTTTCCTCAATACAACATCAAAGCAATTCGTCAATGATTTTTGTACCTACTAAACTCAATAACACTTCTTTTATTGCTCTATTTGACACTGGTTCAGCATTGACCATCATCAACAAATCTGTAGCTAATAAGATCAAAACTAAAGTTCGGCCCACGAAAATTTCGGCAGGAACTACAGCTAATGGCACACTAATCAAATTCGATGGACAAGCCCATGTCTCTTTAACAATAGGAAACAAAACTTGCCAAATTATCTGTTTAGTTGTGTCAGATAATCAATGCTCATCAGATTTTATAATCGGAAACGACGTAATTAATAAATTTTCTTCCAAAATTACCATAGATTTTTCGGAAAAACAAATACTTTTTGATGATACACCAATCCCATTCATAAACTCGCACGAACAATCTGATAATCTCCTTTTTGATGTATTTTTGCTCAAATCGACTACTTTACCACCAAACTCTGATAACGTTGTATTGGGAACTATAAATCTATCTATACCTTCGGACTGGGAAATGTTTGTTTGCGATGATTTTAATATCAATTTACCTATGGGAACTTGTATAGGGAAAACCCTAACATGCCCAGGTATAAACGGAACTGTTATACTACGAATTTTAAATTCAACTGAAAACTCAATTCCACTTCAGCAAGGAATGAAAATCACCACGACAACATTCGTAGGTATCGATTGCAAATGGGATAAGATTTTTGCAATTCACCCACAAGAAACTCTCTCTAATAATAGCGTTTCATCTCTTCAGGAAGCGGTTGACTACATTCCTCCTGAAGCTGATATTAGTAGAAATATGCCTTGTTTTGCAAATCCGGAGTCCCAATCATCTCTCACACAAAAAGTTAATCTAAATACTTCTATTTTGAACCCCACTTACCTTACCAAATTCAAAAACCTTTTGTATTCTTACAAGAACTGTTTTGTAGGTACGGATGGAAACCTAGGAAGGTACAATGGAACTATAACTCACCGTATAAATTTTATACCCCACTCTAAGATACCACAACAAAAACCCTATAGAGTGCCATTGGAAAAACGTAAAGAAATTCAACGTCAAATCAAAGAAATGCTTCGTACTCGAATCATCGAACCGAGTACAAGCAAATTTGCATCTCCAATTGTTTTAGTAAAAAAGGGATCCGATAAAGATCAATGGCGTTTTACAGTGGATTATCGGCGGATAAATTCGATAACCGAAAATGAAACATATTGTTTGCCACACATTCAAGATATAATTGATTTAGTCAGTGGGAAAGAAATTTACTCCACATTGGATTTCAAGAGTGGTTTTTTTCAAATCCCCCTAGAAAAGAAACATCGGGAACGAACGGCGTTTTCATCTTTTCTGGGACTATTTCAGTTTACTGTGATGGCACAAGGGCTGAAAGGAGCACCAGCCACTTTTCAGAGAGTCGCTAATAGCTTGATTCGAGAACTGAAATCATGCTGTTTTGCATATATCGACGACATTATTGTCGCTAGCACTTCTCTTGACGCTCACTTGTCTGATTTGGAGGAAATTTTTCAACGAATTCAATCCTTTGGGATGAAATTAACTCCAGAAAAATGTTCATTCTTTCAAACCGAAGTGCAATATTTAGGTGTGCTAATTAGCAAACATGGTACTCGACCAAATCCGAGCAAAATCGCGAGTATCACAAAAATTCCGCAGCCTACAGATCAAAAAGCTGTTAAATCGTTTCTAGGTTCAGCTTCATACTTCCGTAGATTCATACCTAGATTTGCAATAATAGCAACTCCACTAAATAATTTACTGCAGAAAAATTCCACTTTTGAATGGACCAAAGCCCATACACAAGCTTTTGATCAGCTAAAGCAAGCACTAACTCAAGCTCCTTTGCTAGTATCACCCAAACTTGGCAAACCTTACGTAATTCATACGGACGCATCCACACTAGGTTTAGGTGCTTGTTTATTACAAACAGAGCAAGTAACCAACGCGGATCGACCAATTGCATACTGTAGCCGTTCTCTCAACAAACATGAAAAGAACTACGCAGTGATTGAATTAGAAGCGTTAGCCATTGTTTTTGCTCTCCAGCAATTTTATCCATACGTGGCACATGCGCGTATCAAACTAGTTACTGATCATGCCCCACTTAAATCACTAATGCATCGATCAGACCTAGTGGGTCGATTGGCTAAATATCAGATTTCGATTCAAGCCTATGACCTCACAATCGAATATCGTGCAGGAAAGCACAACACGTTATGTGATTTTCTTAGTCGCTACCCGATATTGTCAATCCAATCGTGTTCACTGCCGTCTGCCGACGATATAAGGAAAAGTCAAGAGCAATCAGAGTATGGACCTCTCTTGAACTTCCTACGAGGAGAGTCATGCGACCCTCCAAAAGAATTTTCTCACAAAATGGACAAATACAAATTATATTCTGTAAAAAAGGGGTCTCCCAAGCAAAAGTGGTTTGGTTCGCGTTACAAACGTTTCAACAAAAAAGGAACAATAGGAAAGTGGAATGAGAAAAGTGTAGAAAAAAATGAACAATATTCTCTAAAAACTCTTTTCTTTGTCGAAACTTCTAAACAGCGGAAACAAACCGTTGCGGTTCTGTATGAGGAAGCGATATATACATATTTTATCGGCACTCACATAATCAAAGTCCTCTATGGAGACAAAAGCGCTTCCTCATAGAGAACCGCAACGGTTTGTTTCCGCTGTTTAGAAGTTTCGACAAAGAAAAGAGTTTTCAGAGAATATTGTTCATTTTTTTCTACACTCTTCTCATTCCACTTTCCTATTGTTCCTTTTTTGTTGAAACGTTTGTAACGCGAACCAAACCACTTTTGCTTGGGAGACCCCTTTTTTACAGAATTGTTCACTTTTTCTTGATATTACGTAGTAATATCCCATGCAAGAATTTCGAACAAAAACCTCTTCATCTCCCGTTAGATCAGTCCTCTTTCTGTGGTCACAAGAATCAATCACCCAAACTGTTATATAACTATCTCAGAAAAATCACCCGATGTAGCTGACAAGATCGATGTTCACATGATAATAGCTAAGAAACGAATGATATCAATGATATCGTTCCACATAATTCATCCATATTGATCGCGTCAGCCACAGCTGGCTACACCGGGTGTTATATGCAACCTTCATGTTTTTCATACTTATCGAACGGGTCGGCCACGGTGATTTTCTCAACCAACTCTGACAGGGGCCTTAGGCCCCGGTGACAGTTGGTCGCTCAGACGTAGCCAGCCAGGTCGATAATCATGAAAGCCTGCTGGCCCACAGCCGGATGCACAATCTGTCCGCAGTTCTTCGCTTGCGAATGAAACTACATAACTCAAAACCTGCACAGTCAGAAACTAAAATGAGCCCGAATGAGAATGGCGGCCCACGCGGCCGGCGTGCTTGGCAGGCGGCCGTCGCATGTGCCGCCTTCGGACGAGTGTTGGATTTCAACGACGTCCGTCCCCTCTCCCACCGTCTGCAGAGATTGATCGGCGCAGTGCTTGCTGCCAGCCGGTGCCATCCCGTTCGTAGTCGATGGCGATGGGGACTTTTCGCATGCTCGTCCGAGAGCGGCGAACGCGACGGTCGCCTGCCAAGCACGCCAGCCGCATGGGCCGCCATTCTCATTCGGACCCACCTTTACCTTCCATTCCGTTTTGACACTTTCACATTAGTGGAACAAAGCAGTTTTCCATACTCATTATTTCGTTTCCGCCGCCCCATTCCTTCGCAAAACAGTCGCTTCGATTCCATGAATTTGATATGAAAAAGCTCTGCTGAGCTGCGAATGGAGATAGCTCTAACAATTGTGGTGAGCGCGAAGCGCTCACCAGATTTGGCTTTGATTCGCCATCGCGCAACCCCCTGATCTCAGTATCAGGGTCCAGAGTAAACGTAGGAGGACCGTTCTTTTTGCAGTCAATATACTTCAGTAAGCTGAATAACTGCTCAAAAAATGGTCCGGAATGGTTACCTGAGATTCGAGAAAAGTTGTCAAAACCACGTGAATTTGGTCGAAAAAAGGGTTCATCTCCTTTTTTTTATTCAGTTGGTGTTCACGATCTTGTTGGACCACTTATCGTTGAGCTAGAGAGCTCATTTTTGGCCAGGAAGTTGGTTATGATTGCACCTAGCTCCTGTCAAAATTTGAAGTTGGTGGCTCAATTTTTGTGGAACCTCAAAATCAAGGGTCAGGAAAGACAAAAACACGTAAACATGTTATTATAAACCATCCGACGTTTACTTATTCGTAAAAAATGAACTAGTGAAATAAACACCGTTACTGATAGGCTTTTGCTCAGGATTTGACGGGGCAACGCTTCAATTAATACGGCAGGATCTCGGAAGTACTTTTTGGAACGCGGCACGGAGTGAATCAGAAGTGCGCCACAGAACGCCGTAGATAGTGTGCGGAACCCCAGCAGGAGGGCGTCGGACGCCGTAGAAAGCGTGTGGGACCCAAACGAGAGTGCTCAGGACGCGGTAGAAAATGTGTGGGACCCAAATAACAGTGCGTCGGACGCCGTAGAAAGTGTGCGGGACCCAAGCGGATCTGCGCCGGGCCCCGTATAAAATGTGCGGTACCCAAGTGGAAGTGCGCTGGACGCCACGGAAAGTGTGGGGACCCAAATGCGTGTGCGCAGAACGCCGTAAAAGTTATTGGGACCCAAATGAGGGTGCGCGGGACGCCGTAGAAAGTGTGTGGGATCCAAATGAGAGTGCGCCGGACACCGAAGAAAGTGTGTGGGACCCATGGAAGTGCGTCGGACGCCGTAGAAAGTGTGCGGGTTCCAAGCGGGATCTGCGCCGGGCCCCGTATAAAATGTGCGGTACCCATGGAAGTGCGCTGGACGCCACGGAAAGTGTGGGGACCCAATGAGGTGCGCGGGACGCCGTAGAAAGTGTGTGGGATCCAAATGAGAGTGCGCCGGACACCGAAGAAAGTGTGTGGGACCCAAGTGGAAGTGCGTCGGACGCCGTAGAAAGTGTGCGGGTTCCGCGGATCTGCGCCGGGCCCCGTATAAAATGTGCGGTACCCAAGTGGAAGTGCGCTGGACGCCACGGAAAGTGTGGGGACCCAAATGAGGGTGCGCGGGACGCCGTAGAAAGTGTGTGGGATCCAAATGAGAGTGCGCCGGACACCGAAGAAAGTGTGTGGGACCCAGAGTGGAAGTGCGTCGGACGCCGTAGAAAGTGTGCGGGTTCAAGCGGATCTGCGCCGGGCCCCGTATAAAATGTGCGGTACCCAAGTGGAAGTGCGCTGGACGCCACGGAAAGTGTGGGGACCCAAATGCGTGTGCGCAGAACGCCGTAAAAGTTATTGGGACCCAAATGAGGGTGCGCGGGACGCCGTAGAAAGTGTGTGGGATCCAAATGAGAGTGCGCCGGACACCGAAGAAAGTGTGTGGGACCCAAGTGGAAGTGCGTCGGACGCCGTAGAAAGTGTGCGGGTTCCAAGCGGATCTGCGCCGGGCCCCGTATAAAATGTGCGGTACCCAAGTGGAAGTGCGCTGGACGCCACGGAAAGTGTGGGGGACCCAAATGCGTGTGCGCAGAACGCCGTAAAAAGTTATTGGGACCCAAATGAGGGTGCGCGGGACGCCGTAGAAAGTGTGTGGGATCCAAATGAGAGTGCGCCGGACACCGAAGAAAGTGTGTGGGACCCAAGTGGAAGTGCGTCGGACGCCGTAGAAAGTGTGCGGGTTCCAAGCGGATCTGCGCCGGGCCCCGTATAAAATGTGCGGTACCCAAGTGGAAGTGCGCTGGACGCCACGGAAAGTGTGGGGGACCCAAATGAGAGTGCGCCGGACACCGAAGAAAGTGTGTGGGACCCAAGTGGAAGTGCGTCGGACGCCGTAGAAAGTGTGCGGGTTCCAAGCGGATCTGCGCCGGGCCCCGTATAAAATGTGCGGTACCCAAGTGGAAGTGCGCTGGACGCCACGGAAAGTGTGGGGGACCCAAATGCGTGTGCGCAGAACGCCGTAAAAAGTTATTGGGACCCAAATGAGGGTGCGCGGGACGCCGTAGAAAGTGTGTGGGATCCAAATGAGAATGCGCCGGACACCGAAGAAAGTGTGTGGGACCCAAGTGGAAGTGCGCTGGACGCCACGGAAAGTGTGGGGGACCCAAATGAGGGTGCGCGGGACACCGAAGAAAGTGTGTGGGACCCATGGAAGTGCGTCGGACGCCGTAGAAAGTGTGCGGGTTCCGCGGATCTGCGCCGGGCCCCGTATAAAATGTGCGGTACCCAAGTGGAAGTGCCCGGGACGCCACGGAAAGTGTGGGGGACCCAAATGAGGGTGCGCGGGACGCCGTAGAAAGTGTGTGGGATCCAAATGAGAGTGCGCCGGACACCGAAGAAAGTGTGTGGGACCCAAGTGGAAGTGCGTCGGACGCCGTAGAAAGTGTGCGGGTCCCAAGCGGATCTGCGCCGGGCCCCGTATAAAATGTGCGGTACCCAAGTGGAAGTGCGCCGGACGCCACGGAAAGTGTGGGGGACCCAAATGAGGGTGCGCGGGACGCCGTAGAAAATGTATGGGACCCAAATGAGGGTGCGCGGGACGCCGTAGAAAGTGTGTGGGATCCAAATGAGAGTGCGCCGGACACCGAAGAAAGTGTGTGAGACCCAAGTGGAAATGCGTCGGACGCCACAGAAAGTGTGTGGGATCCAAATGAGGGTGCGCGGGACGCCGTAGAAAGTGTGTGGGATCCAAATGAGAGTGCGCCGGACACCGAAGAAAGTGTGTGGGACCCAAGTGGAAGTGCGTCGGACGCCGTAGAAAGTGTGCGGGTTCCAAGCGGATCTGCGCCGGGCCCCGTATAAAATGTGCGGTACCCAAGTGGAAGTGCGCTGGACGCCACGGAAAGTGTGGGGGACCCAAATGAGGGTGCGCGGGACGCCGTAGAAAGTGTGTGGGATCCAAATGAGAGTGCGCCGGACACCGAAGAAAGTGTGTGGGACCCAAGTGGAAGTGCGTCGGACGCCGTAGAAAGTGTGCGGGTCCCAAGCGGATCTGCGCCTGGCCCCGTATAAAATGGCCGGAACCCAAGTGGAAGTGCGCCGGACGCCACGGAAAGTGTGGGGGACCCAAATGAGGGTGCGCGGGACGCCGTAGAAAATGTATGGGACCCAAATGAGGGTGCGCGGGACGCCGTAGAAAGTGTGTGGGATCCAAATGAGAGTGCGCCGGACACCGAAGAAAGTGTGTGAGACCCAAGTGGAAATGCGTCGGACGCCACAGAAAGTGTGTGGGACCCAAATGAGAGTGCGCCGGACGCCGTAGAAAGTGTGCGGGACATCAGTGGGAGTGTGCACGACGTCATAGAAGGGGAGGGGGCAGGGCATCAGTTGGTTTACTTTGAATTAACACCATCAGGCATAAATCATGTTAAAAAGGGAACCTTCAGAAAAATAAATGAAATTCCTGAAAGTTTAATTTCTGGCAAAAGTAAAGATTTGGCATGGCCATTTTTTCGAAAAATTAGAAATATACTCAGTTAAAAGGGGAAGGTAAAGAAAAATGAAAAAAGGTTTTGAAATATTCCTGAGAACGATTTGGCGTAGAATAATTTGATTTTTAGGAAATGTAATGAAATAGTTGAAAGTATGATTTGGCAGTCCAGTTTGAACCAACTATTTACAAGAGTTGTGCGAAACGAGAGATCGCATTGTATGAGCTTATCCGTAGAACATATCAAAGCAAAATCACGCGTGATAAGGCAAGCAGTAAAAGCTCGTTTGTGAGCTGGAATGCCACGGTCTTCACGTATTAAGTGAAGTAAAATCAAGTGTTTGTTTCATATCACGCGTGATTTTGCTTTGATATGTTCTACGGATAAGCTCATACAATGCGATCTCTCGTTTCGCACAACTCTTGTAAATAGTTGGTTCAAACTCGACCGCCAAATCATACTTTCAACTATTTCATTACATTTCCCGAAAATCAAATCATTCTAGGCCAAATCGTTCTCAGGAATATTTCAAAACCTTTTTTCATTTTTCTTTACCTTCCCCTTTTAACTGAGTATATTTCTAATTTTTCGAAAAAATGGCCATGCCAAATCTTTACTTTTGCCAGGAACCTAAACTTTCAGGAATTGGTTTTTGAATTCAGATGCTGATAAGCAAGTACCATTTATTGCAGAAAAAACCAGTAGGCTGGTGAAAAAGAATGAGGGAACACTCAAAATGGGGTTGTGTGAATAGCCTAAGCGCGTTACGAAACTGAAAAGCAGCCTGGCGACATGACCTACATATTATCTCAAGCTTTCTGCACGCTATGTTTGTCATCAGCACACTTTTAAAAAAGTTTTGCAAATTGTTCTCAGACTCCTTCGCAAATTCCGATGCATCCAGCACACTATCTCAGACGGCTAGCGCAAAGCTCAAGACTCTTGCTCATTCTTTTGGATAACCTGCACAATTTTCCGGATGACCAGTGACTGGTCCGGGACTCCTAATCACTCTACGGGGTGTCCTGCACAATTTCTCGGGTGACCAGCAAAGGGGCCCCGAGCACCTGCCCACTCTCCGGGTTTCCACGACGTCCCGATGACGTCATCAGAAGCCTGAAGCACTTTTCACGACGTCCCGATGACGTCACCAGAAGCCCGAAGCACTTTTTGGACTATCATAGACGGGGGGGTGGCACCTACGATTCGCTCGTGAAAATGAATGGAAAACCTGATAAAAGATGTTTGATGCTGCTATCAATCATTGTTGTTGATGAAGTTCTGTACAAATACTTCGATTGATAGCGTTACAGATCGGTCGTTCATTTCATTTCTGACTTGAATCTTGAGTGCCCCCCCCCCCGTCTAGGATAGTGCCGCACTTTTCACGACGTACTGATGACGTCATCAGGAACCCGAAGCACTTTTCACGATGTCCCGATGACGTCATCAGGAGCCCGAAGCACTTCCGACGATGTCCTGATGACGCCATCAGGAGCCCGAAGCACTTCTGACGACGTCCTGATGACGTCATCAGGAGTCCGAATCACTTTTCAGGACGTCCCGATAACGTCATCAGAAGCCCGAAGCTTTTTTCACGACGTCCCGATGACGTCATCAGAAGCCCGAAGCACTTTTTGGACTATCATAGACGGGGGAGGGGGGGATGCACCTACGATTCGCTCGTGAAAATGAATGGAAAACCTGATAAAAGATGTTTGATGCTGCTATCAATCATTGTTGTTGATGAAGTTCTGTACAAATACTTCGATTGATAGCGTTACAGATCGGTCGTTCATTTCATTTCTGACTTGAATCTTGAGTGCCCCCCCCCGTCTAGGATAGTGCCGCACTTTTCACGACGTACTGATGACGTCATCAGGAACCCGAAGCACTTTTCACGATGTCCCGATGACGTCATCAGGAGCCCGAAGCACTTCTGACGATGTCCTGATGACGCCATCAGGAGCCCGAAGCACTTCTGACGACGTCCTGATGACGTCATCAGGAGTCCGAATCACTTTTCAGGACGTCCCGATAACGTCATCAGAAGCCCGAAGCTTTTTTCACGACGTCCCGATGACGTCATCAGAAGCCCGAAGCATTTTTCACGACGTCCCGATGACGTCATCGGAAGCCTGAAGCACTTTTCACGACGTCCCGATGACGTCATCAGAAACCCGAAGCACTTTTTGGACTATCATAGACGGGGGAGGGGGGGATGCACCTACGATTCGCTCGTGAAAATGAATGGAAAACCTGATAAAAGATGTTTGATGCTGCTATCAATCATTGTTGTTGATGAAGTTCTGTACAAATACTTCGATTGATAGCGTTACAGATCGGTCGTTCATTTCATTTCTGACTTGAATCTTGAGTGCCCCCCCCCCGTCTAGGATAGTGCCGCACTTTTCACGACGTACTGATGACGTCATCAGGAACCCGAAGCACTTCTGACGATGTCCTGATGACGCCATCAGGAGCCCGAAGCACTTCTGACGACGTCCTGATGACGTCATCAGGAGTCCGAATCACTTTTCAGGACGTCCCGATAACGTCAACAGAAGCCCGAAGCATTTTTCACGATGGCCAGATGATGTCATCAGAATCCCGGAAGCACTTTTCACCATGTCCAGATGACGTCATCGGAATTCGGAAGCACTTCTCACGATGTCCAGATGACGTCATCAGAACTTCCCGAAGCACTTCTGACGACGTCCTGATCAGGAGCCCGAAGAACTTTTTCACGGTGTCCGATGACGCCATCAGGAGCCCGAAGCACTTCTGACGACGTCCCGATGACTTCATCAGAAGCCCGGAAGCACTTTCGCGATGTCCAGATGATGTCATCAGAATCCCGAAGCATTTTTCACGACGTCCTGATGACGTCATCAGGAGCCCGAAGCACTTCTGACGACGTCCTGATGACGTCATCAGAAGCCCGAAGCACTTTTCACGACGTCCCGATAACGTCATCAGAAGCCCGAAGCACTTTTCGCGAAGTCCCGATGACGTCATCAGAAGCCCGAAGCACTTTTCACGACGTCCAGATGACGTCATCAGAATCCCGAAGCATTTTTCACGATGTCCAGATGACTTCATCAGAATCCCGAAGCACTTTTCACGATGTCCCGATGACGTCATCAGGAGCCCGAAGCACTTCTGACGATGTCCCGATGACGTCATCAAAAGCCCGAAGCACTTTTCACGACTTCCTGATGACGTCATCAGGAGCCCGAAGCACTTCTGACGATGTCCCGATGACGTCATCAAAAGCCCGAAGCACTTTTCACGACTTCCTGATGACGTCATCAGAAGCCCGAAGCATTTTTCACGATGTCCAGATGATGTCATCAGAATTCCGAAGCACTTTTCACGATGTCCAGATGACGTCATCAGAAACCCGAAGCACTTTTTGGACTATCATAGACGGGGGAGGGGGGGATGCACCTACGATTCGCTCGTGAAAATGAATGGAAAACCTGATAAAAGATGTTTGATGCTGCTATCAATCATTGTTGTTGATGAAGTTCTGTACAAATACTTCGATTGATAGCGTTACAGATCGGTCGTTCATTTCATTTCTGACTTGAATCTTGAGTGCCCCCCCCCCGTCTAGGATAGTGCCGCACTTTTCACGACGTACTGATGACGTCATCAGGAACCCGAAGCACTTTTCACGATGTCCCGATGACGTCATCAGGAGCCCGAAGCACTTCTGACGATGTCCTGATGACGCCATCAGGAGCCCGAAGCACTTCTGACGACGTCCTGATGACGTCATCAGGAGTCCGAATCACTTTTCAGGACGTCCCGATAACGTCATCAGAAGCCCGAAGCTTTTTTCACGACGTCCCGATGACGTCATCAGAAGCCCGAAGCATTTTTCACGATGTCAGATGATGTCATCAGAATTCCGAAGCACTTTTCACGATGTCCAGATGACGTCATCAGGAACCCGAAGCACTTTTTGGACTATCATAGACGGGGGAGGGGGGGTGCACCTACGATTCGCTCGTAAAAATGAATGGAAAACCTGATAAAAGATGTTTGATGCTGCTATCAATCATTGTTGTTGATGAAGTTCTGTACAAATACTTCGATTGATAGCGTTACAGATCGGTCGTTCATTTCATTTCTGACTTGAATCTTGAGTGCCCCCCCCGTCTAGGATAGTGCCGCACTTTTCACGACGTACTGATGACGTCATCAGGAACCCGAAGCACTTTTCACGATGTCCCGATGACGTCATCAGGAGCCCGAAGCACTTCTGACGATGTCCTGATGACGCCATCAGGAGCCCGAAGCACTTCTGACGACGTCCTGATGACGTCATCAGGAGTCCGAATCACTTTTCAGGACGTCCCGATAACGTCAACAGAAGCCCGAAGCTTTTTTCACGACGTCCCGATGACGTCATCAGAAGCCCGAAGCATTTTTCACGATGTCCAGATGATGTCATCAGAATCCCGAAGCACTTTTCACCATGTCCAGATGACGTCATCGGAATTCGGAAGCACTTCTCACGATGTCCAGATGACGTCATCAGAATCCCGAAGCACTTCTGACGACGTCCTGATCAGGAGCCCGAAGAACTTTTCACGGTGTCCCGATGACGCCATCAGGAGCCCGAAGCACTTCTGACGACGTCCCGATGACTTCATCAGAAGCCCGAAGCACTTTTCGCGATGTCCCGATGACGTCATCAGAAGCCCGAAGCACTTTTCACGACGTCCTGATGACGTCATCAGGAGCCCGAAGCACTTCTGACGACGTCCTGATGACATCATCAGAAGCCCGAAGCACTTTTCACGACGTCCCGATAACGTCATCAGAAGCCCGAAGCACTTTTCGCGAAGTCCCGATGACGTCATCAGAAGCCCGAAGCACTTTTCACGACGTCCAGATGACGTCATCAGAATCCCGAAGCATTTTTCACGATGTCCAGATGACTTCATCAGAATCCCGAAGCACTTTTCACGATGTCCCGATGACGTCATCAGGAGCCCGAAGCACTTCTGACGATGTCCCGATGACGTCATCAAAAGCCCGAAGCACTTTTCACGACTTCCTGATGACGTCATCAGGAGCCCGAAGCACTTCTGACGATGTCCCGATGACGTCATCAAAAGCCCGAAGCACTTTTCACGACTTCCTGATGACGTCATCAGGAGCCCGAAGCACTTTTCACGACGCCCCAATGATGCCATCAGAATCCCCACTCACCTACAAATCGATCACTTACCAGCCTACGCACCCCCTACCAACATACCTGTCTGCCAAGTTGATTGCCTGTAACCATTGGCAGTGGCTATTAGCAGTGAGGACTGAAAAGCGTGACGGCCTACGGCCCACGGCCTACGGCGCACACCATGAAAATTTCTTAAGCTTTCGGGCTCACAACTTTGTTATTTGCGAACCGATTTCGCTGAAGTTCGGACATCAGGTGTATTCTGGACCCCTTCGCTTATATCCAGAAGGAAATCTTCAGAAATTTTGTTTCTAAGATTCTATAAACTGTTTTACAAAATTCTAAGTGATCACAAGGCCTAGGCAAAACCAAACCTCTCCAGCCGCTTCGCGGCTGGAGCGATAATAACTCTTTGTATCAAATTGTTAGCAATAAACCACTACTACTTGTTTTGAGTATTGAAATTCAAAATCGCCTCATATCTTTGTTCCATGATAATCCTTTAACAGGATCACATCTAGGAACACATAAAACATATTCAGCACTCACAGACAAGTATTATTGGCCTAGTGCATATTTGGATGTTTTGACAGATGTAACTACTTGTCCAAGTTGTCAGAAAATCAAAACCCCAGCAGGGAACATCATTCGTGAAGAACTGGGCAGATTTCCAATTCCTCAAAGACCATTTGAACGAATACATACCGATATCATTGGACCACTTCCTCAGTGCATTAATGGTAACAAATTTATTTCAATTCTGTAAAAAAGGGGTCTCCGAAGCAAAAGTGGTTTGGTTAGCATTACAAATGTTTCAACAAAAAGGGAACAATAGGAAAGCGGAATGAGGAGAGTCTACAAAAAATGAACAATATCCTCCAAGAACTCTCTTCTTTTTCGAAACTTCCAAACAGCGGAAACAAACCGTTGCGGTTCTCTATGAGGAAGCGCTTTTGGCTCCATAAAGGACTTTGATTATGTGAGTGCCGATAAAATATGTATATATGCATGTGTACCTAATAGCTATCATTAAAAGAGGAGATGATATCAAATTGTTTTAGGGAACCAGTCAATTCTTCCTCGTAAAATACCACAACGGTTTGTTTCCGCTGTTTGGAAGTTTCGAAAAAGAAAAGAGTTCTTGGAGGATATTGTCCATTTTTTGTAGACTCTCCTAATTCCACTTTCCTATTTTTCCCTTTTTGTTGAAACATTTGTAACGCTAACCAAACCACTTTTGCTTCGGAGACCCCTTTTTTACAGAATTGTTCACTTTTTCTTGATATTACGCTGTAATATCCCATGCAAGAATTTCGAACAAAGACCTCTTCATCTCCCCTCTAGATCAGTCCTCTTTCTGTGGTCACAAGAATCAATGACCCAAAATGTTGTAAAACTATCTCAGAAAAATCACTGATGTGGCTCACAAGACCGATGTTCACATGATATTAGCTAAGAAATGAATGATATCCATGATATAGTTCCACATAATTCATTCATATTGATTGCGTCAGCCACATCTGGCTACACCGGTTGTTACTTGCACCTTCCATGTTTTTCATACGTATCGAACGGGTCAGCCACGGTGATTTTCTCATCAAACTCTGTCAGGGGCTTTAGGCCCCGTGTATAGTTGGTCGCTCAGACGTAGCCAGCCCGGTCGATAATCATGAAAGCCTGCTGGCCTTCAGCCGGATGCAGAATCTTCCCGCAGTTCTTCGCTTTCAAATGAAACTAACTTAAAACCTGGACAGTCAGAAACTACCTTCCATTCCATCTGGACACTTCCACATCAGTGAAACAAAGCAGTTTTCCATACTCATTATTTCGTTTCCTCCGCCCCATTCCTTCGCAGAACAGCCGCTTCGATTCCATGAATCTGATATGAAAAAGCTCTGCTGAGCTGCGAATGGAGACAGTTCTAACAATTTGTTTTTGAATATAGATGCTGATAAGCAAGTACCATTTATTGCAGAAAAAATCAGAAGGCTGGTGAAGAAGAATGAGGGAGCACTCAAAATGGGGTTGTGTGAATGACCTAACCGCGTTACGAAACTGAAAAGTAGCCTGGCAACAATGACCTACATAACATCTCAAGCTTTCTGCACGCTATGCTTGTCATCCTTACACTTTTACAAAAGTTTTGCAAGGTGTTCTCATACTCCTGCGCAAATCCCGAGGCATCCAGCACACTATTTGAGACAACTAGCGCAAAGCTCAAGACTCTTGCTGATTCTTTGAGGTATGCTGCATAATTTCTCGGATGGCTAGCATCGAGTCTGGGCTCCTGCTCACTCTTACGAGGTGGTCTGCACAACTTTTCGGATGACCAGCAACGGGTCCAGAACACCTGCCCTCTATCCGGGTTTCCACGACGTCCCGATGACGTCATCAGAAGCCCGAAGCACTTTTGGGACTATCCTAGACAGGGTGGGGGGGCACCACGATTTTCTCATGAAAATGGATGGAAAACCTGATAAAAGATGCTTGATGCTGCTATCAATCATTGTTGTTGATGAAGTTCTGTAGAAATACTTCGATTGATAGCGTTATAGATCGGTGGTTCATTCAATTTCTGAATTGAATCTTGGGTGCCCCCGTCTCGTTCAGATAGTCCCGCACTTTTCACGACGTCCCGATGGCGTCATCAAAAGCCCGGAAGCACTTCTCTCGATGTCCCGATGACGTCATCAGAAGCCCGAAGCACTTTTGGGACTATCCTAGACGGGGGTACACCCACGATTTTCTCATGAAAATGAATGTAAAACCTGATAAAAGATGCTTGATGCTGCTATCAATCATTGTTGTTGATGAAGTTCTGTAGAAATACTTCGATTGATAGCGTTATAGATCGGTGGTTCATTCCATTTCTGACTTGAATCCAGAGTGCCCCCCGCCCAGGATAGTCCCGCACTTTTCACGACGTCCCGATGACGTCGTCAGAAACTCGAAGCACTTCTTCCACGACGTCTCGATGACGTCATCAGAAGCCCGAAGCACTTTCACGACGTCCCGATGACGTCATCAGAAGCCCGGAGCACTTTTCACGACGTACCGATGACGTCATTAGAAGCCCGAAGCACTTTTCACGATGTTCTGATGACGTCATCAGAAGCCTGAGCACTTTTTCACGACGTCCCGATGACGTCATCAGAAGCCCGGAGCACTTTTCACGACGTCCCGATGACGTCACGAAAAGCCCGAAGCACTTTCCACGACGTTCCGATGACGTTACCAGGAGCCCGAAGCACTTTTCACGACGTCCCCATGACGTCATCAGAAGCCCGAAGCACTTTCACGACGTCCCGATGACGTCATCAGAAACTCGAAGCACTTTTCACGACGTCCCGATGACGTCATCAGAAGCCCGAAGCACTTTTCACGACGTCCCGATGACGTCATCAGAAGCCCGAAGCACTTTTCGCGACGTCCCGATGGCGTCATCAGAAGCCTCGAAGCACTTTTCACGACGTCCCGATTACGTCATCAGAAGCCCGAAGCACTTTTCGCGATGTCCCGATGACGTCATCAGAAGCCCGAAGCACTTTTCACGATGTCCCGATGACTCCATCAGAAGCCCGAAGCACTTTTCGCGACGTCCCGATGACGTCATCAGAAGCCCGAAGCACTTTTCACGACGTCCCGATGACGTCATCAGAAGCCCGAAGCTTTTTTCACGACGTCCCGATGACGTCATCAGAAGCCCGAAGCCCTTTTCACGACGTCCTGATGACGTCATCAGAAGCCCGAAGCACTTTTCACGACGTCCCGATGACGTCATCAGAAGCCCGAAGCACTTTTCACGACGTCCCGATGACGTCATCAGAAGCCCAAAGCACTTTTCACGACGTCCCGATGACGTCACCAGAAGCCCGAAGCACTTTTCGCGATGTCCCGATGACGTCATCAGAAGCCCGAAGCACTTTTCGCGATGTCCCGATGACGTCATCAGAAGCCCGAAGCACTTTTCACGACGTCCCGATGCCGTCATCAGAAGCCCGAAGCACTTTTCACGACGTCCCGATGACGTCATCAGAAGCCCGAAGCACTTTTCACGACGTCCCGATGCCGTCATCAGAAGCCCGAAGCACTTTTCACGACGTCCCGATGACGTCATCAGAAGCCCGAAGCACTTTTCGCGATGTCCCGATGACGTCATCAGAAGCCCGAAGCACTTTTCGCGATGTCCCGATGACGTCATCAGAAGCCCGAAGCACTTTTCACGACGTCCCGATGCCGTCATCAGAAGCCCGAAGCACTTTTCACGACGTCCCGATTACGTCATCAGAAGCCCGAAGCACTTTTCACGACGTCCCGATGACGTCATCAGAAGCCCGAAGCACTTTTCACGACGTCCCGATGACGTCATCAGAAGCCCGAAGCACTTTTCACGACGTCCCGATGACGTCATCAGAAGCCCGAAGCACTTTTCACGACGTCCCGATGACGTCATCAGAAGCCCGAAGCACTTTTCACGACGTCCCGATGCCGTCATCAGAAGCCCGAAGCACTTTTCACGACGTCCCGATTACGTCATCAGAAGCCCGAAGCACTTTTCACGACGTCCCGATTACGTCATTAGAAGCCCGAAGCACTTTTCACGACGTCCCGATGACGTCATCAGAATCCCCACTGACCTACAAATCGATTACTTACCTGCCTACATACCTCCTACCAACTTACCTGTCTGCCAAGTTGATTGCCTTCGACCATTGGCAGTGGCTAATAGCAGTGAGGACTGAAAAGCGTGACGGCCCACGGCCTACGGCCTACGGCTCACGGCCTACGGCGCACACCATGAAAATTTCTTAAGCTTTCGGGCTCATAACTTTGTTGTTTGTGAACCGATTTGGCTGAAATTTGGACAGCAGATGTCTTCTGGACCCCTTCACTTATATCCAGAGGGAAATCTTGAGAAATTTTGTTTCAAAGATTCTATAAACTATTTTATAAAATTATAAGTGATCACAAGGCCTAGGCAAAACCAAACCTCTCCAGCCGCTTCGCGGCTGGAGCGAAATAGCGGTCTGCGCTTTTAACAAATATATTATATGTACACCTCTAGTTAATCAAACCACTGAAAATGTAATGAAAGCTCTAATTAATGATGTAATATCAAAGCACCGTATTCCGAATGAAATAGTTTCGGACCGTGGATCAAATTATACAAGCGAACTTTTTGCTAGTATTAACAGAACACTAGGAATTGATAATAAATTTACGACTAGCTACAATCACAAAGCTAACGGACAAGTAGAGCGGATGGTAAAAGTCGTAACTGACTCATTGACCGCTTACTGTTCGGAAGCCCGTGATATGTGGTCCGATTTTTTTACAACCTATTATATTTGCTTATAATTGCAGTAAAAATGCCACTACAGGATTTAGTCCATTTCTCATCGTGCACAACAGATGCCCCATCACATGGTCCGATATTCTTCACGAGCTGCCTTCGCAACTGACCTACTGCACGGATAGTTTTGCTGATCAGTTCAGAGCTGGTCTCAAGGACATAATATCCGAGGTCGGATGTCGAATTGCAGAAAAAACAGCGAAATACAAGGCTGGGTATGATTTCGCACATAAGGTATGTTTAACGGAACTTTCTGTTGGTGATCTAGTACTTCTTCATGACGACACGGTTCGTCCAAAATTGACTCACCAATGGAAGGGCCCGTTTGTTATTGAAAAGATGGAAATACCGAACGTGGTTATCTCCAGTCTAGGCAGTAACAAGAAATTTCAAACGGTTCACACCAATCGTTTGAAATTGTACTCACCTCGTTCGCCACTAGCCAATGCTTCTGCCTCAAACAACCTACCTACAATATCGCCCGTATCTTTTGGTCATTGGGCGCGCTAGAGCGCCGGAGCGCGCCGTTTGGCGTCGTTTTTGAATAACTCGCTTCAAAACGGTCCAATCGGAAAATGGAAGCCAAATTCGGAATCAGCATCGAAAATGCGATCTACCGAATGTATAAAATTTCAAAATGGAACTCAGTGGAAGATTTTGGGTTACGGTAGCTATCCAATGTCCCTCGTGTCCGAATGGGGCTGGCGTTTAAGTGTTGTTATAAGTGGATTTCTTGACGTTTTCTCGTATTTAGAACATTTATAGCAATTCGTGATCCTCTGTGTTTCTTCTGAAACATTTTGACAGCGAAAAAATTAATAAAAATTTATTAAAAAAAGTCATTTTTCCTAACAATTTTTGGATTCTAATGTGGAAAAACCACGAAGTTCTTCCATATTAGTGACTTTTTTTGAGATAAATTGCAAAACTTTGAGTAGAACTCAGGTATTAAAAGTTAGACGGAAATCGCGCCTTGAAATTTGATTAATTATTTGATTTCACATTCAAAAAAGGTAGGTATCAGAGCGCATTTCAACAACCGTGTAAGGAATTCGCTTTGCAATCTTTGTTTTTTCTCCTCACACAAAGAATTCATGTCCAGAATCAGCCAGTGTACGGAAATGCACCACAAATTAACAGTTCAAAAAAAATTATTCAAAAATTAAAATTTTTATAAAGTGACCAATTTCAATTTTCATGCTGAAATACTCCTCGAGTTCTATATTCTTCGTGTATAGCGCATGAATTTGTTCCGAAATTGTTTCAAAAATATAGAATTCCTAACCTTTTCCAATTATTTTTTAAAAAAATAAATAAATTATCGTAAGTGAATTTTTACTGAGACCACAAATTCTGAATTTCTTTCCGAATTTCTCTTTGTATGTATTTCTAGCTTCATTATATGAATTTCTTTGGAAAATGTGGGAATCGTGAAAATCTTCAATCTTTTTTCCCGAAAAAACAAATGAAATTTGAAATTTGAATTTTCTCTTAATTTCCATTTTCAGTGTGAAAAGGTTCTAGGAATGTTTCACTGTTCATGTAGAGCGCATAAAATTAATCAGCATTCATTTTAAAAATGCTGAATTCAAAAAAAAATATTCTTTCCGCAAAAAAAAAATAAAAATTTCAAAGTTGAATTTTCATTATTAGAACAATTTTTGAATTTTGATACCGGAACCTTCTTTGAATCCCATCCATCTAGTTACAGGAGATTGTTTCAAGAATAAGATAATCTAGGAAATTTTTCATTTTTCTCCAAAAAAAAAAGAAATGTAAAAACTGAATTTTCAATACAATTACCAGTTTTGAATTTCGTTCTTGAATACTTCTAGATTTTCTTACTATTGGAGCTCCATTCGCGAGAAAAGATTTTTCTAGCTTTGCTACGCAGAATCCAGTCCGCATTGTGGTAATTTTGAAAACTTTAAATTTTTCCTACAAAAAAATGAAAATTTAAAATTGAATTTCTGGTGAAAAGACCGGCTTCAGAACTCATTCCAGAACCCTTCTCGAACTCCATAATATCGAATTTACTAATTATACTGAATAAATACAATTTTAGGAATTGGTGTATGACCACCCCGTATTTCGGCCCTCCACCCCTCGCATGCCAGGCAATTACCTACGCCAGGGCGCTCTACCAACCAACAGCCCATCCAGGCCGACTATAGATCACATTTGTCAGGGCTGGAACCCTAACCAGTATGAAACCTCATAAAATTCAGTATCATAATCAGTCAGTGCATCACTTTTTGGAAACATCTGTAGAATTGTTTGGGAAACATGGAATTCATGAGAACTTAGGGTAAGTTTTCCGAAAAAAGAAAAAAATTAAAGTCGAATTTTCATTAAGACCACTAATTCTAAATTTCTTTCCAGATTTCTATTCGAATTTAATGTATTTTCTGCTCCACTACATAGAACTGTACCAAAGATGTGGAAATCGTATAAATTTCTGGTTTCCTCCACAAAAATGGAAATTTAAAATTGAATTTCTGGTGAAAAAAAAATTAAGGCCGAATTTTCATTAAGACCACAAATGCTGAATTTCTTTCCAGATTTCAATTCGATTTTCATACATTTTGTGCTCTACTATGGAGTTCTCCCAAAAATGTGGAAATCGTAAGAATTTTTTAGTTTCCTCCACTTAAAAATGAAATCGCAAAAATGAATTTCTGGTGAAAAGATCCACATCAGAACTCATTCCAGACACCTTCTGGAATTCCATAATATCTCAAATTCACTAATTATACTGAATAAATACAATTGTACAATTTAGAATAAGTGGTCTTAATGAAAATTCGACTTTTATTTTTTTCTTGGAAAACTTTCCTAAATTTCTCATGAATTCCATGCTACCGAAACTATTCTACAGATGTTTTCGAAAAAAGATGCACTGACTGAATATGATACTGAATTTTATGAGGTTTCATACAAGTTAGGGTTTCAGTCACTGACAAATGTGATCGATAATCGGCCTGGATGGGCTGTTGGTAGAGCGACCTGGCGTAGGTAATTGCCTGGCATGCGAGGGGTGGAGGGCCGAACGACGGGGTGCTCATACACCAATTCCTGAAATTGTATTTATTCAGTATACTTAGTGAATTCGAGATATTATGGAGTTCTAGAAGGGTTCCTGAATGAGTTCTGATACCGGTCTTTTCACCAGAAATTCAATTTTAAAATTTCATTTTTTTGTAGGAAAAATTCAAAGTTTTCAAAATTACCACAGTGCGGATTGAATTCTGCGTAGCAAAGCTAGAAAAACTTTTTCTCGCGACTGGAAGTTCTAGAAAGAAATTCAAAACTGGTAATTCTATTTCAATTTTTACATTTCTTTTTTTTTGGGAGAAAAATGAAAAACTTCCTAGATTATCATATTCTTGAAACAATCTCCTGTGACCAGATGGATGGGATTCTAAGAAGTTTCCGGTATCAAAAATTAAAAAATTGTTCTAATAATGAAAATTCAGCTTTGAAATTTTTTATTTTTTTTTCGCGGAAAGATTTTTTTTTGAATTCAGCATTTTTAAAATCAATGCTGATGAAATTTATGCGCTCTACATGTGACACATTCCTAGAATGTTTTCACTCTGAAAATGGAAATTAAGAGAAAATTCAAATTCCAAATTTCATTTGTTTTTCGGGGAAAAATATTCAAGATTTTCACGATTCCCACATTTTCGAAAGAAATTTATATAATGAAGCTAGAAATACATGGAATACAAAGAGAAATTCGGAAAGAAATTCAGTTTGTGGTCTCAGTAAAAATTCACTTACGATAATTTATTTATTTTTTTGAAAAATAATTGGAAAAGGTTAGGAATTCTATATTTTTGAAACAATTTCGAAACAAATTCATACGCTATACACGAAGAATATAGAACTCGAGGAGTATTTCAGCATGAAAATTGAAATTGGTCACTTTATAAAAATTTTATTTTTTGAATAAAATTTGTTTGAACTGTTCATTTTTTGGTGCATTTCCGTACACCAGCTGATTCTGGACATGATTTCTCCGTGTGAGGAGAAAAAACAAAGATCGCAAAGCGAATCCCTTACATGGTTGTTGAAACGCGCTCTGATACCTACCTTTTTTGAATGTGAAATCAAATAATTAATCAAATTTCAAGGCGCGATTTCCGTCTAACTTTTAATACCTGAATTCTTCTCAACCTTTGCAATTTATCTCAAAACAAGTCACTAATATAGAAGAACTTCGTGATTCTGCCACATCCATATTCTGCCACATAAATTGTTAGGAAAAATGACTTTTTTTATGAATTTTTATTAATTTTTTCGCTGTCAAAATGTTTCAGAAGAAACGCAGAGGATAACAAATGGCACATGAATGTGCTAAATACCAGAAAACGTCAGGAAATCCACTTATAACAACACTTAAACGCCAGCCCCATTTGGACACGAGGGACATTGGATAACCCAAAATCTTGCCCTGAGTTCCATTTTGAAATTTAATACATTCAGTAGATCGCATTTTCGATGCTGATTCCGAATTTGGCTTCCATTTTCCGATTGGACCGTTTTGAAGCGAGTTATTCAAAAACGACGCCAAACGGCGCGCTCCGGCGCTCTAGCGCGCCCAATGACCAAAAGATACGGGCGGTATTGTACTACTAGTAGAGAAGCATCGGACAGTAGTGAACGAATTGTCAGACGCTCACCTCGACTTCAAGCAAAGCATGGTCTTCGTTCGATTTTGAGGAAAACAAATTGAGTTAACTGACATAGTCAGTTGGTTCGATTTGCTGAGCTTGTCTTTTCTTCTAAGCCGCTACCGCGCGAAAAGCAATCTTCTGACCTTGTTTTTCTCTGGATTGGCGGTTCAGAGAAAATAAAAATTACGGTCAACCAAGAACAATTCAATTTCTTTTCGAATATTTTTACTACGCCCGAATATCAATCGAAGCACCAATACCTGTGATCGATTAGGTATTCGATTGAACCCATTTATTGTGTTTTGTTGTAATTGAAAAAAGGCTTACAAGGAACGTTTGACGTGTTTTTTTTGTGTTGTAATCTTATATTCTTGTAAAATTTAATTTTCATGTTAATCTCACTAATATATCTAAAATTGTACCCATAGTCATTACTTAAGATTGTTATCTTTTTTTCTCGTTTGTAATATAAGAGATCAAAACCAACTATTTCCGTATTTCTGATGTATTTCATCCATTGAACACCATCTCTTCATCTCCTTCTTCTAGCTCGAGGACGAGCTCCACTTCCTTGTGAATGAGCGAGTCAATCATCAGTCAATGTATATGAATCCTACCACTAGTAACAAAGAGTGTGATTGAACCAATATACGTCATCCTTTGGTTCCTTTCTTTTATTCAAAAGTCACTATTTACACCTCAATCTGTGTTCATCCTTATCATATATAAAAGTCTGATCTGGATGCTATGGAAGGCGCAGTTCTGACGATGGTATGGAATGGCTGACAAGCTCGAGGACGAGCTTTCTCGGAATGTGGAGATGTCGTGTAACGGTCGCCTTGATGTGTTGGAATGATAGAGACTGACCCCCCCTTGTGGGGCAGGACAGAGACAGTCGTCTGGGCTCGAGCGCCCGCTGCTGGTTCGTCAGGCGTGGTCGTGGAGCCATGGTGTTGTAGTATGACCCTTATCATGTAATGTCGTATATTTATGATAAACCTTGTAAGCAGGTCTGGTGTTAAAAGGTATAGAACTCCTCGTCAGTGCATCGAGCTAGGATTAGCTACCCTTAAACTCGATACGTGGAAACCGAGTGCCGGTATCAATAACAAGAAAAGGTGAGAGAAAAATAAAAAATCATAACCCAGAAAAATTTATCAGCTGTTTCCTTGCCAAATAACGAACGGCAAACTTAAGAAAGACCCGAACCAGCGATGGCCTAGTGAAAATACGCTTACGCACCAATGGATTTTTTCCCCTTGCCGTGGACTTCTAAAACAGCTTGCCTACACATTCGTAACTGCTTAAGAGGAGAAAAAGTTCCATGAAATCAAGTAAAAAACTGTTGAGAATCACAATAACTTCAAGAAAACATACCCGCATATCTACCATATGCAGGTATGTTTTCTTGTTATATTGGACTGGCAACTAAGTAATTGCGGATTTTTTTAGAAAACAAAAGTAAATTTTTTCATGGGAAGAAATAACTTTATTTTGTAATGTATTGCCCATTTTGAGCAATGAACTTTTGCCATTTTTCAGGCAGCATCATAATTCCACGTTCATAAAACTTCTGGTTTTTATCAGCAAAAAACTGAACCAAGTGCGATTTTACATCATTATCATTATTGAAATTTTTACCGTTCAAGGAGTTTTGCAAAGTTCGAAATAAAAAGTAATCAGATGGTGCAAGGTCAGGACCATATGGTGGATGTGGCAAGACATCCCAACCAAGCTCCAATAATTTTTGCCGAGTGACTAAAGATGTTTGTGTGGCCTTGCATTGTCATGATGAAATGCAATACCTTTTCGATTTCTCCCGCGCCAAGTTTTGTAAAAACGGGGAGCATCGGGCAAACTTGGCAAAAAAGCGTCCGATGCATTTAACATTTTTGAATGAAGAATTTTTTGAATTCTAAAAACGCTATTATATTCACAGGTCAAGTTGCTACCTAATTTAGTGGTCTGTGTGCCGAAGTTTAATAAAATCGCTTTGTTTTTGAAGGAAATGGTTTTTTCAATGGTTTTTCAAAAACGTCTCCCTAATATTCAAAACCTCGACCCATCATATGGTACGCCTAATTCTCAGGTGTTGCTATACTTATGCGTCGCAGTGCATGTGCCTAGTGGGCCGAAGTTCCCTCAAATCTCTTAGTTTTTTTTTGCAATAGCTTTTCAAAAGCGTCGCGCGCGGCGAAGTGCGGCGAAACTGTAAGCAGTATTTGAACAGTAATGGAAGAGCGATCGGTAAGCTTCCTCCATAAATAAGGCGCAGGTGAGAGAATCTCAAGGTTTGTGTTGGTTGAATTTTCAAAATACTTCACTAAACACACTTAAGAACTACCTGAAAAGTAAGAGCTTTGTTGCGAAAACCCTGGACTCTAAAATGAAGGATTTCGAAAATTCAACCAACACAAACCTTGAGATCCTGTCACCTGCACCTAATTTATGAAGAAATCATACTGATTGCTCTTCCATTACTTGTACAAATGCTGCTTAAAGTTTCGCCGCACTTCACCACGCGCGAAGTTCTTGAAAACCGATCGCAAAAACTATTTTCTTCAAAAACAAAGCAATTTTGGGAAATTCCGGCCCACAAGTTACATGATAAGGTAGCAATTTAAGCTGTGAATATGACAGCGTTTTCAGAATTCAAAAAATTCTTCACTCAAAAAGGTAACATGCACCGGACGCTTTTTTGCCAAGTTTGCCAGATGCTCCCCGTTTTTTCCAAAACTTAGCGCGAGTATTGTAGTTATGTTCCTGACCTTGCACCATCTGATTACTTTTTATTTCGAACTTTGCAAAACTCCTTGAATGGTAAAAATTTCAATAATGATAATGATGTCAAATCGCACCTGGTTCAGTTTTTTGCTGATAAAAACCAAAAGTTTTATAAACGTGGAATTACGATGCTGCCTGAAACATGGGAAAAGGTTATTGCTCAAAATGGGCGATGCAATACAGAATAAATTTATTTCGTTCCAAGAAAAATTTGTTTTTTTTATTTTCTAAAAAAATCCGCAATCACTTAGTTGCCAACCCAATAGAGGCTTAGAAAAGGACTTTTCGTCTAAATCATGTTCGAATTCTGCTATGCTCTTCGCAACAGGTCAACGCCATACAAAATGAAAAAATGGAAATTGAAGCTCTCCTGCTAACTCGATTCATCGTGAAAATGTAATTTTGTAATCAAAACAACTACTCATTGCGAGAATACTTATTTCTGCCTCCCTAGCGATACTTTTTTTATATGATAAGGGTGAGCCTTGCAGAGATAAGTGTCAAAAATAGGGTGGGGATAAGGAAATGCCTTTCTGGTTCCATCATATTTCAATGTCAAGAAAATTGAAATATAAATAGAATCAAGAAATATTCATTCACCTAATCATGAACCAATTTGGCCGAAGTCAAGGAAATTGTCAGCGGAACATAAAAAATAAACTGACAAGGACAAGCTTTCTTGAAAAATATACAAACAAAAAACGAACCAAAACAACCTGCCGAAGGTAATTCAGAACAACAGAACATGCTGAGTTTGAATGGATTTTACAATACAAAAACATCAGAGCGCTACAATACGAAATATATGAGCAATAGATGCATTTCAACAACCTCTAAGACATTAGATTTTACTTTGAGCCGGGTAAATTACCGTATTTCCTGTGAGTAAACATTTGGGTGTGCTGTGCTTCTCTGGGCCAAATTTCGGTCCGCAATTGCGTCCCGACACGCTTTCGATTTGGAAGTTTCCAGCGCCGCAGCCGCCTATCGGTTGACTCTAGGTGGGTTTTGGAAACTGGAAACTAAACAAAATTGGAGTAAACTGTATAAAAACCCCACATCGAGTCGGCTTTGGCACTGGAAACTCAACTGACTCGAGCGCGTGCGGCCGCTAAGCGTGTCGATACGCAATTGCGGACAACTTTCAGTAAAAAAATCAAATGTCAATATGAAAGAACGGCGTGTACCGGCCAAGTAGAGGTAATCAATTACTCTAGAGGTACTAGAAGAGGTAAAGATAGTGATCAAATCCTTCTCAAGGCTCAGTCTCTGTGAATGTCGGTCATATTTGCCGACTTCTCAAGCGTCGCGTAGCAATTCAAATCTTTAAGGGGACGGATGGACACGTCAGGCTTGGATCACTTGGCGTAAAATTGGTATGGAGATGAGTGGGGGTGTGCGTTTGTTCGAAAATGTTGTCGAACGTTTTTGTTAACCCATTCACGGCCGAGTGCAACAATGTGTTACCGTATACCGTGTCCCACCGGTGGAACACAATAGCACGCCATCAAAAATCGATTCTCGTTTTTCAAGTTCATAGTGAAGTTATCAATGAAGAGAACATTGTGCCAGAATTTCCCCTCGCAGAACTCTTTCTACCAAAAGAAACAAATGCCTGAAATCACGGCAGGGTCAATTCGGAATATTCACATAAAGGAGTTTCTTTGAATGCTATTCAGAATTCTATCCGTTTTCAAATTTATTCTGGTTTAGGTTTGGTTGTGGTGGGTAAAAAAGTTTGAATTGAAGAAAATCGATGTTTCGGGGTCAAGGCAGATGTTGTCATGATAGTAGCACGTTTCCACGTTTTCCTGCTGAGAACGCTAAGAAACGGTAGTAACAGAAAAAAGAACTCTTAATGCGCTTGCAAAATAGTTTTTGCGACGATTTCTTCTTATTGAGCCCCAGCTATTTTCACAAAAACTTGAAAAATAAGCTATAGTGGAGTTGCCGACGGACCACGACTTCCGTAGTCGAGTCTAGGATTAGTTAATACATTGAACGTAAAAAGCTTGAAAATTCGCCTCTGTGGAGAAATCGATTTTCAAAACGCGTGTTGTCGTTGTCCAGATCCAGATGGTTAAAGTTTTTAAAGCTTGAGAGTCCCAGAAATTTCAGGGGACGCTTGAGAGACATTCCAGCAAGCATTGTGAAGGTGTTGTTGGACAGTGTCCGAAGTTTTAACCAAGAGATACCGACAATCTAACTAGTTTTCGTAGATGCGGCCTATGCTCTGTTTAATTCCCCTGTAAGACTGAAATTATCATCTTCATATAAACAGTCTTTACAGAAAACTACATACTATGTACAATACAGAATGAGAACTTCGTAAGTGAATAACACGGACAAGATACATATATAACCGTAGTCAGCAGATGAGGAAAATTCTAATCATTAAAACTTATACAAAAGGATCAAAAGGTACAAACTTCAATGAGGTATAATACAGAAAAGGTAAAAAAATTATATATTGCCGTTGGAGCCAATTTCCGGCCAGCGATTGCAGACTGCGGCTGTTGTATCAAGCGACACCAATTCGTCCCGGCACGATTCACCTTTCTCCCAGCACGACTATCATCGTGTCGCGTGATGCAACAGACGGATTCTATGGCATCTCGTCCCCTAAGCTGTTTACCCTCTATCCAGAAACTGGATATAGCCCTCTAAACAATAGGTCTTCGTTGATTCTCGTGCCTGATGGATCCAATATACTAAACCTAAGCCTTAAAAGGGAGGGAAACTCCAACATGTGGCAAGCTATAGCGGCTTTCACAGTCTGCCGGACGACGCCATACGGCGCGTTATAAGCGAAATTTCTCCGTTGATGGTGGGATGGTTGATACTATCGGTTGCTCTACCAAAGACCTGGTGGGCGCCGCGCTCGACGTTGAATAGCATTGCCGCAAGTCGGACGGCAAACTAACTGTGAAAGAGGCTTTTGACTGTGGTGTGAAATCACCGCGGGGGCGAGATGCCCGGAAGCTCAACAGACGTAGCCGGCAATTGCGGACCGGAATTCGGCTCCGAAAACGACAGTATACATAAGCATGTGAGTTATGCGGGGGCTTCGAAAAAACTTCTGATTAGTTTAAAGTTTAGTTTGATTAATCTTAGAATCTGTAGGAGATGCAATTGAGGATGTAAAAGAGATCACTATGCGAGATGAAATCATTAACCTACCTAAATACAGAGTTATTGCTTTTTGAAAAACGCGTCCAGTTTCTTCTTCTGCGGAGGCTCCTTAACTGTAATTTTCGCCGGTCGTTTCTTGCCAGACGGTTTCTCTCCGGCGAACGCCTTCAGCTTCTTCGCCTGATCCAGCTTGTGAAAATGCGCTAGTTCCTATAAAATGACATTTATGTGTAATTGCACATTTTACTGTCTAGGCAAAGACACCAAGTACCGCTTTGATATTCTCAGGAAGTTCTTGGAAGACAGCTGACGAGATCTGCCCAATATCGTCCAACTCCAGTGCAGGAACTGGATTCGATGGGGCCTCGAACAGAGCCGCGTCATACACCTGCCAGCCGTCATCATCCACTTTAACCTCAGGTTCTGCTGGTGGTTTCTTCTTTGGAGAGATTTTATTTGGTGATTTGTTAGTCACCGCAGTAATACCAGATGGACCAGCAGCTTCCTTAAATATCAATATCCAAGTTATTACAACTCCGTGAATTGCAACAACTCCAACTGACCAATTCAGCAGGTTGCTTCAAAACACCCTTGACAAATATTCGTGGTTCTGGTGCCGGATCCGAAGATTGCTCAAAAACGCTGTTTCCTAAAAATGAGTTTAAAATGGGAAGTTTAATACAAAAACTTGGACACCTTGAACGGTAAAACAAATTGTTCTGAAAAAGATTGAACTTCGTGGACAGAAATAAAAAGGAAAACTTGTTCAGATGATGAAGAGAAAAAATTACATTTCCTCCACATACACGCTTTTCAGACTCTCAGAGTCGCGTCGAAATCACGAACAGAAAAAATACCCCCAACCCGTACAAACAATCGGAACACCTACCTGTTTCGCTTAACTTCAGTCGTTTCTCTACCCACTCCATAATACTTTGATTCTGCGCGTTGACACCATCTGCGAAACGCGAGGCACTCATCGACAGATTCTGTATGGGAGGCGTCCTATAAAATGCATCAAACATTTCCACTAAATGTCAATCTAAGCCCATAAATGTGAAGATCACCACTGATCACTCCCGGATGGAGCTCGATTGAAACTCTTTGCCGCCGACCAAATGATCTGGGCCAGCACCTGCGGACTGTAGGTGGCAATCTTGAGTGTCTTCGACGCATGCGTGTCTGCCAGAATGCCAAACACAACATTTTCAGCAGTTCGTTTATTCTGAATTAACGAATACTCATCTGAAATTTTGAGGAGCATGCATTACAATAGCAAACTCACCTTTACTTGATCTGAAACAAGGCGTTTTGAGAGCTCTTTTGACAACCCCTCGATCCACCTGGAATTCAAATGAAATCTGAAAATCCACGGCCCATACGTTCTGATGCAACCAAAAAAACTATTGAAAGTTACTCAGCCGTAATCTAAGACTGCAGAATTCTAATCCCTACTTCTTCCACCTTTCCAGGCAATATACACGCCTACAAAAGTGGTTGCGATAGCGCAGCTAACAATCGATTCGCACGGTCTGCACTAGAACGCTTCTGCAGTTGACAAAATCAAAAATGAGCCAAAATTATCGTATTTCAGCAATTGATTTCAGGGTGTTTCTAATGAGGCGACGGGGTTTGACAGAAAGAGGCGAGGTCCCGACGCTCTGGCGGCTAAAGACGGCTCTATTACAGTCAAATTTGCTGGTTTTTGACGCCTCGAACGGCGTGAGGCGCTATTCATACTCCTTAGCGCCTAAGCGTTACGCGCGCGCATGGTGTTGGAACTTGAATACTTTCCATACGCGACACGCGCGTGACGCACTTGCGAAGACTATAAGGCTCTGCAGAGTTGCAGCGACCGGCGGCACGCCGCCGAGTGAAAGGTTTGGGGCGTGGTCGAAACCCGACGCGGCGTTGGCCATCAAGACCTCGCAGAGTTGAGGCGACGTTGTCGTCAGCATCGCGTTCTACCACTGCGTACGCCCTCACTGAATTGACGTCGTATTTTGCTTTCCTCAGTTTTTATTGCTTTGGTACAGGGTTGAGCAGGCCGTTGCGCCAATTTTAAGCAGAGCTACGACCCCCTCCCCGTTGACCAATTTTTTTATCCTGAATTTTTACGATCCCCTCCCGAAATAAAAACAAATTCCTGAACCTTTGTGCGAGTGAAAAGGCTAGAAAAAGTCCAAATTTGTGGTGAAATTCGGTCGAATCGTACGAGCCCTCCCTCCCGAGTTTCATTCTTTTCAACAATTTTCCAATTATTTCACGAACCCCGTTGCGCCGAGTCGCAGCGCTGCTCAGCCCTGCTTTGGTATGATTCAGAACTTGAGAAAATGCCAATCGACAACTCCGAAAAAATACATGACCAAGAAGCATTGAAAATAACAAAATTTGAGTTTAGTAGAGCGATGCCTTAACATAGAGATTTCGACACAGTAAAATCAATATACGATTTGTGGCAGTTGCTTTGATCCCTGTAGTACTACGCCTTATTGGAACAAAAACGCCCTAAATAAAGCTGGAAAGAAAAAAACCAATTTGGGATAAAACTACGAAATTGTACAGTTCGAAGTAAGCTCCATTCTCAATTTGAGCCTAAATAGAAAAGAAGGCATCTAGAAGGTTGAATTCATGAAGTAAACAAAAATTATGTTTGAATAGATCGTCGCCGGCGTTCGTAGGAAATGGTCGAGACCATTTCCCGCCGCCTCTCGCTGAAGGCGTCCCTCCTGGAGTCGCTACTATCGCGGCGGTGAAAACACTCTGCGAGGTTACCGCGTCGCTGCTCCCGCGCGACATGTCGCCGCCGTCGCCCGTTGCGTGGCGTCCACCATTCTCCATCAATGCCCCGCCGCTCTGAGACTCGCCGCGGTGCCACTCTGCAGAGGTCTTAAGTGCTCTGAAGAGTGACAGCGATCGGCGGCACGCCGCCGAGCGAGAGCTTTGGGGCGTGGTCGAAACCCTACGCGGCGTTGGGTACCAAGACCTCGCAGAGTTGCAGCGACGTTGTTGTCAGCACCGCACTCTACAATTGCGTACGATCTCATTCATTTGTTGTCGTCTCTTGCTCTTCACAGTTTTCATTGGCTTGATATGATTCAAAACTTGAGCAAATGTCCACCAACAACTTTGAAAAAATATTTTGCTCAAAGCGCAGTGCAAAAAAGGGAAGTTTGCGCCTAGTAGAGTGATGCCTTGATGAATAGTTCTCGAGATAGTAAAATCAGAGAACGATTTGTGGTAATTGCTTTGGCCCCTATACTACTAGACCACATTGAAACAAAAAAAGCCTAAATAAAACTGGAAACAAAACCAATTCGAGATGAAACTGCAAATTTGTACTGTTTGAGGTATTATGCTCCAATGATTTTCCCCTGAATTTGTGCGAAAATAGAAAAAAGGTTCTCATAATTTTGAATTCGTGAAAGTAACAAAAAAGAAGCTCGAATCGATAGTCGGCGGCGTTCGTCGCCAGCGATGGAAATGGTCGAGACCATTCCGCGCCGCCGCCCGCTGACGGCGTCGCTCCGGGAGTCGCTGTTATCGCGGCGGCGAAAACACTGCGAGGTAACTTCGCCGCTGCTGGCGAGCGACACGTCGCCGCCATCGCCCTCTGCGTGGCGTCCCCCACTCTCCATCATTGCCCCGTCGCAGCGAGACTCGCCGCGGGTGCAATTCTGCAGAGGCCTTTATGAATACTCCAGCGGTGACGCTATGGCAGAGCGGATTAGAGTGGTCCCTAACTTAGCCGAGTATCTATTTATGCGCTCACTATCATGGTAGCAGAAGCATGTTTTCTATGGAACGGAATGAAATTGATGATAGATTAATAATGATAACGAATAAGAAGACTAATAGTTCCGGCCGCCGTCGCCATGGCAGGGCGGGCGTGGCGTTCAGACATTCATACTTCAACGCCACTCCCGCGCGTCATGAGCGGGACGAGCTGGCGCTAAGGAGTATGTCGTACGTTCGTGCCGTGGCAGTGTGGAGGAAAGAAGACCACCTCCGTGCAAACCGACGTCAACCCCTCCGCGAAGAGAATTTTTGTCATGGGAGAGGTGCTGGCTGGTCGCAGCTCTCCTAAAGATTCTACTACAAATGGCCGGCGTCGAGAGGAATCCAGGACCCGCTCAGAA
Organism: Aplectana chamaeleonis; assembly: GCA_029168955.1. Lineage (NCBI taxonomy): Eukaryota > Metazoa > Nematoda > Chromadorea > Rhabditida > Cosmocercidae > Aplectana > Aplectana chamaeleonis. Next base: position 113,823 of record JAPDOI010001055.1, on the reverse strand, counting down.
GTACCCATGCGCCACGTGCGGCAACGATGTCACACGGAGGAAAACAAGCGTCCAGTGCTTCGGATGCCAAAGGTGGGTGCATCTCTCCTGTTCGGGTCTCAGCTCAGTGAGGCATCATAACTCTTCCTTTCGATGTGTTTTGTGCTTCTCACCTACCACCTCTGAATCCTCAAACTCCAATCGCCCCCTTTCCATTGTACATATAAATCTCAACGGCCTTCGTGCTAAGCTTTCTGAGCTCTCTCTCTTTGCACGTACTTACCATCCAGACGTGATCATGGTTCAAGAAACCAAGCTCTCTCCATCCACTACCCGTCCTCATCCTAATACCCCGGGCTACACTGTCTTCCATGCTCCAAGGTCAAATCTTGGCGGAGCAGTTTCAACTTTCGTACTTCCTGGCAAAAGTTACGATTTGGTAATGTCAAAAAAAAAAGTTTCACAAATGTCTTGAAATATAGAAAAATGATTTGGCTTAAAATAACCTGAAGTATAATAGTAAAAAAAGCTAGGAAATGAAGTGAAATAACTAAAAATACGATTTGGCGGTCAATAATAAACTAACTAGCGATAAGTAAAGACAGGGGGATCAGATTTTACAAGTTTCTCCGTTAAACTTATCAAAGCAAAATCAAGCGCGCAACGGAAACACTGAGCCATTTGGGAAAGCTGTAACGAGGGAATCAGCATAGGTCAAGCTAGGTGAACGCAACGCTCCATTCCATATCGCGCTTGATTTTGCTTTGATAAGTTTAACGAGGAAGCTTGTAAAATCTGATCCCTCTGTCTTTACTTATCGCTAGTTTATTATTGACCGCCAAATCGTATTTTTAGTCATTTCACTTCATTTCCTAGCTTTTTTACTATTATACTTCAGGCTATTTTAAGCCAAATCATTTTTTTTATATTTCAAGACATTTTTGAAACTTTTTTTGACATTACCAAATCGTAACTTTTGCCAGGAAGCTAAATTTTCAGAAATTTCACATATTTTTTCCAAAGGTTCTCTTTCTGACATGAATTTTGCTCAACGATTTCCAGTTTGGAAAGATGAAACATCTAACAGGCGATTTTGTCGTATGAGTGCAACTTCTGAAACTTGTGACGCACAACCATAAAAAACCCACTCATCGCCGCATTTTGCGCAACAGGTGAAAAATCGATATTATTGATCATAAGTATTCGATTTCGCATGATGAAAACAAATTCCCAAGCAAGGTTACTAGGGAACCTCGCATGGCCGTCCCCACGATTTAAAAGATGATGTTTTCGGGTCAATTCTGCTCCGCTGTCTCCGAATCTGACATCGGATTTTGCAACGGACACCTCTGAACGAAGTTATAAGCGTTTTTGAAGCTTCGTGAAAAGGTAAGGATACCAATCAGCCAATTTTCAGGGTGTTTAGAAAAAAATCGGATTCGGCTCGAAACTTTCAACTGGGGATTATTCAGGGCGCCTGTTTGTGGTCTGTTCGTCTGTTTGTCGCTAGAGTTATGGTTACTGTAGGTTACCGTAAGCATAATGCCTTTTAACTGACTTTACCTACCTTAAAATGTCGAAAATCAAAAAATGGACCTCAAATTCGTGTTCGGCGTCAAAATAACACCCACAGAGAAATTTTGAGCCAAATCTGAGACTGACCAAGCTACCGTATACCCACCGTAACCTACCGTAATCTATAAAAAATCGATAAACGGATTACACATTCTTGTTTAGCACTGCAAATAACCCCCAGAGCAACAATTTGAGCCATATCTATCGTAGCACTCCGGAAATCGGCAAACGTCGCGATTTGCCATCAAATTTCCCCCCGATGGGAAGCTTCGAACGAATCAAGTCGAAAAGCTCGGAGAATCGTCAAATCAACCCGAGATTCGTGATCAGCGCCCCAAATAACCCACCTGGAAGGATTTTGAGTGAAATCTGCAACATTTTTTTAACGCTTTCAGAGGTATAAATAAGCGCCCAACCGAAAACCCGCCCAAGTCCAAAACGCTATCAGTCTGCGCAAAATTTGGAAAATGTGCCTTCACCCAAGATTTGCCCAGTGGAGTAGTTTTGGGCTCTGAACACAAGCATGAGGTCCGTTTCCGGATTTCGCAAACCCTTATGCGCGTTGCGTTTTTCATAAAAAAGGCGGGAAATACGAACTTTGACAGGCTATAACTTTTTTCGCAGATATCCGTAGTAAAATGCGAGTTCAGATTCGAAAAGGGCGAGCCAGAGTTGACTAGAAAACATTGCTAAGCTTTCTGATCCGGGGGTACACCATGCGAGGCTCCCTAGTTAGACCCTCAACAATCAACACTCATTGCGGCAGTTTGTGCAACTGGCAAAAAATCGATATTGATGATTGGTATTAATCGATGTTTGCTGAGTAAAATTCCCAAACCAAGAGATCCATACCCATCAACAATTACCACTCCTCGTCGCATTTCGTGCAATAAGAGCGAAAATCAATAATATTGATTATCGTTCGATGACGTGTCATGGGTACGAAATCTGACAAGTTTAGTACTTATCCCTATTGACCTATGTTAATTGGCTGCAGATCCACCCACATACCCTGCTCTCCACAGACGTAACATGCCCCAGCAGTCTTCGCGCTCCAGGGCTAATTTAGTATGTAAGGCCGGGATCATACTTCCAGCGATGAGCGACGCGACGCAATGTTTACTATCTATATCGACGGAAAATCGATATGCTTGATGTGTACTGTCGCTGTCGCTGGTCGCGGGAAGTATGACTCCGGCCTAAACCCACGATTTTGAGGTACCATTCAAAGTTAAGGTATCAAGTTCAAATTGGAATAGGAGCGATCTGCATCCATTTCCAGCCTCCTGTCCGAAAATGAGCTTCCTAGCTCAATTTTAAGTGTACCCACAAGCTGATGAACGCCAACTGAAAAAAAGGAGATTAACACCAAAATCGAGCGGTTTTTTAAAAATTTCTCGAAAACCAGCAAACCATTCCAAACCATTTTCGGGGGATACGACCAACTTTTTAAGCTCTTTTCAATGCAATTTGGAGCTAAATTCTGGGTTCACTCTGAACTTAGATTTCGAAAAAGCGGTTCCGCGCGTGGCCAGCTCAAAACCAAACCTGGTGCGCGCTTCGCGCGCACCACAATTATCTACTCTTCCCTCACACCTCATACCTAACACTCTCAGAGAGTCGGGGGGTCCTATTCGGCCACGATAGGCTTTCTATTCGGGTACCTAGTCGAGTTGAAAGGAACTTTTGCAGCAGCACGTGCTGCTCCGAGGAGCACGTGGCCTGTTCGATAGGACTACGTGGCGCAGAGAGACAAAGCCCTTGCTGCACCCACATTTCCCACGCGGCAGCACGTGGCCTGTTCGATAGCACTACGTGGCGCAGCGAGGCAAAACTTTTGCCGCACCCCATTTCCCACGCTAAAGCACGTGGCCTGTTCAATAGTAGCACGTAGCCCAAACATGCAGAACCTTCTCTGAACCCCCGTTTCCCACGCAGCAGCACGTGGCCTGTTCGATATGAGCACGTGGCGCTGGGGGCGGGCTCCCACACCTTCGATGGGAGCGGGTCTCACCCAACAAGGATACGGTCCAAGTCACGAACCGCAGTAGGGGATCACCCCCACAGTAGTCCGCGACAGGGACATCACCTTCGCCACGGTCGACAGCGAGGGAGCTCCCCTCGCTGAGGACCGTGGGGGAGACCCCTTAGCGGTTCAAAAATCGTCCAGAAAGTGACTCGTAGTCACCTTCCAGGAGCGGCCCGACAGGCGCACTGCGATCTCTTGGGGATCGAGCCCCTTATATACGTGCTGTGCGGCCGACATGCGGCGGGTCAGTTCTGAAGCGATCGACCGACGCGTTCAATCATGTTCATTGTGGCTCGTTCGTCGTCCAAGCTCATCGTAGTCGAATCGAAAGCGTATCGTGGCCGAGTGGAACGGCTATGATTGGCGCCACGTGCTTCTCACTTGGAAGACGATTAGGCCACGTGGCGCAAGGAAATCACGTGGCCATATCGTCGTCCAACCGCTTTGTAGTCGAGTCGAAAGCCAATCGTGGCCGAATAGAACCCCCCGACTCCCTGAGCTCCCACGGACGGTACTCTCGAGTACCTCCCGGTCCATCTCCCCCTTATAAATCCCCTTTTTTTTCGCAATCTATATTCCCCCTACCCCCTCATGCCCCTCATCCTATGATCAGGGATGTGCGGGATAGAAATTTTGTAATTCGTTAGTCGTTCAACCGGCCAAAACCCTCTTTAGTCGTTAGTCGTTAAAAATCGAAGCTTTGAAAACAGGCAGAAAAAAGCCCTTATGAATGAAAAGAAAGGAAGGCATGAAGAGATGTATGTTTTCCAAAACATTCATGGCCATCAAAGACACATTCCTTGTTGGAGAACCTACTTCAAACTGCAAACCTACATATACATAATTAAAAATATGCATGAAAACCGAGAAAAATCATAACCTCTTACCTTTTTTTTTCAGTGCAACATTTGCCATTCTGCGCTATATGGTGTTATTTGAGATCTACCCGATGGTGGCAACACGGAGAGTTGCAGCGACTTTGCTCTTATTGTTCTTTGCTCAGCGTTGCGAGCCGAGCGCTTGCGTGGTTTAGAGCTTGTTTCCATAATGGGGAAAGGTCGGGAGAATCTAGCACACAATTAAAATTTTGGCTCCTAAGAAATGCCAGCACCACTTTATTGAAACCCCATATCTCGAATTTATGACTGAAAATCGAAGGACGGCACCCTTGACAATCCAATCATCAAATACACTTCCCGTCATTGTGCAGTTGTGGCCTGCAGGCACCGCTCCGTAATATCACCTCTGATACTGCCCACTGCGAAATTTTTTGCTGGAGCCGGTCAGTGCCTGAACCGGCTCAATGAGCCTACCATAAAGTACATAGCGCCTAGCCTCGCGCAACGTTCGGTTGGGGTTCTAATGTCGGGGCTCCAGAACTGCGAAGCAGTGTCAGTAGAAATAATAAATACTGACGGCTATGGTTATTTTGTACCATTCACCTAGAACAACCAACAGGGCAATATTTACCAATCCTGGTGTAAGCCTTGGGTTGGAGCGCGATTTGAAGGACTATTGACTTTCTAACGAATTTCGGGATTGCTCACGGAAAAAAATTTAAATTTCGTTAGTCGTTAGTCGTTAGTCGTAACACCCAAAAAGCCCGTTAGTCGTTAAATTCGTTAGTCGTTATTCGTAATTACGCACATCCCTGCCTATGATCCTATTCCACTCCTTAGGCAACTCCCTCTCCTCTTCATCTATATTTGCGGGTGATTTTAATGCTCATACATTTTGCTCGTCTCTTGACTCTGATGCTAGAGGAAATGACGTCGAAGAATGGGCAGAGGAGTGCGACTTGGTCATCTTAAATGATGATCAGCCCACTCGTCTCCCTACCAACGGCCGATCTTCTAGCCCAGACATAACTCTTGTCTCTTCCAGCCTTTCCAACACCTGCTCATGGTCTACCTCAATTACATTGTCTAGAGATCATATTCCTGTCTTTGTGCACATCGATCTCTCAAATTCTCTTGCTCCTTATTCCGGTGTTCGACAACGTTCTTACCTCAATTTAGGCCAAGCAGACTGGTGCCTGTTCAGTGAGGTTGCGCTCCGCCTAGCGGCTGATTATCCGTGGAACGGCAATGTGCACCAAAACGAGCACCACCTGTCTGATGTAATCCGCCGGGCCATGAAGGCGGCTATTCCTGTTGGCCGCGTTAACACGTTCTTTCCAAACGTCACAAGAGAAATTCTCCAGAAGATTAGGACTAGAAATGCCAGGAGAGCAGCCGACCATCTAGAACCTGTCGTTGCTCAACTAGATGACGAGATCAGAAAAGATCTGGACAGGCACAAGAAAGAAGAATGGGAAAAGCTCACGGGACAGTTGGATTTCAAGGCGGACAGTGCAGCTACTTGGAAGGTACTACGGAAGCTATCTGGAGAGAACTCGCCAGCCACCGTCTTCACCATTGAATTTGATAATAACGTTTTCAAGACAGGTAAGGAAGCCGCCTACTCTCTTGGAAAAAGTTTCTTTGTCACGAGTACAAGGCGAGGTCCGCAGAATAGAGTGACAGTGAGAGCTTTGCCGCCTCCCGTTCAAGAGCATGGCCGATGTGTACACTGTGGCGCACGTAGAGAAGATCATAAAGGATATGCGGAACTCTAAAACTGTCGGTCCCGATGGCATTTGTCCTGCTGTACCTAAGAAGCTTCCGACTGAGATCCTCCCACTCGTCGTTGATTTGGTTAGCACTTCATTCAGCTCGTGCATTATTCCCCAAAACTGGAAGACAGCCAACGTCATCCCGTTGCCGAAGCCAGGCAAACCTCAGTCGTCAGTAAAGGGATATCGACCCATTAGCTTGATGTCACCTTTCGCTACGGTAGCCGAAAAGCTCATTGTGGAGAATTTAGTAGAGCACAACGAGAAACAATTGTTTCAACACGGGTTCAAAAGGCTGCATTCTACATCTACAGCGTTGCTAGAAATAACTAGCTATGCAATCGACGGGTTCAACGCTTTGAAGCCATTGAGAACTGTAGCTGTCGCTTTGGATATCACCAAGGCTTTCGATACGATTAACCTAGGAATCCTGTCAAAAAACGTTTTGGACTCGTCAACACCACCGTGGCGAAAGCGCTGGATATCGGCCTTTATCAAAGGTCGACGGGCAAGAGTCATGTTCCAGAGCCATGTCTCCAACAGTATTCCTACAGCAGCTGGAGTCCCCCAGGGCGGTGTTTTATCACCAGCTCTCTTCAGCCTGTATCTTGAAGATATGCCTGAACCACCACAGGATATAAAGATTGTCGCGTACGCAGATGGCACAACAATCATGTGCCGAGACCAGGATATACAAGTAGCCGCCACCAAGATCAACGAGTACCTGAAGACGCTGAAGAGGTTCTTCGACGACAAGATGCTAAAGATCTCCTCATCCAAGTCAGAAGTATCCGTCCTCACAACGGACCCATCCGAGCTATAGAGCTCATCCGGAGGTAGAGTAAGATGGAGACCGTCTGCGTGCTGCTCGATTTCTAAAACTGCTCGGTCTTGTGCTCGATCCGTAGCTCAAGTTTCATAAGAATACTGAGCATTAGCAGGCTGTCGTTAAAGCCAAACTCAATGCTTTCAGGGCCCTAGGCGGTACCTCATGGGGTAGCAGCAAGGAAACGATACTCACGACGTATAAGGCGATTCTTCAGCCAGCCATGGAATACGCCGCACCGGTTTGGCAGCATCTAGTTTCAGAATCTTCCTGGACTAAGATGGAACGCGTACAAAATGCCGCTCTTCGCATTGCAACCGGATGTGCAAAGAGTTCCCCAGTCAAGCATCTGCATGCCGAAGCCTGCCTATTGCCTGTGAAGGAGCACTGTCAGCTCCGAGCCCAAAAATTCCGAATCAATATTATTGAGCAACCAAACCATCCGTCGTGGAGAGTGCTAAACCCCGTTAGAGAAGGAAGTATAAGAAAGCCATTCGCCGATGCTCCAAACAAAGTCAATTTGCAAAGATGGCACGACTCACAGCAAGAACGACTTCGTCTTTTGCGCGAGGAGCACACCAAGTTCGTACGGTGTCATCTTGAGAAGGCGGCTGTGAATCCTATACTTGAGAAGTACCGCCCCCAGTCTGCAAATCCGAGACTCAACTCGGAAGAAGGGCTAGATGCACTCTCGCATCGCTGCGGTCACTCGTCAATGCTCATGTCCTACGTCAGCAAGATTGACAGCAGCAAATCTGATGTTTGTCCGGACTGCGGTACTATCGGCCATGATACAGCACATTTATTTCACTGTCCGGTGAGACCTACCACGCTGACCACAATGGATCTATGGACGAATCCACTACTGGTCGCCCACTTTCTTGACCTAAGACAAAACCCTCGACGTGGCTGCAAAGAAGAAGAAGAAGAGTATGGACAGCGCCTAAGCATTCTAGTACAAGCCGTATGAGTCTATTAGCGTCAGTATCTCAACACCTTTTGCAAGCGCGTAAGCTACCTCCAAACACTAATTGTGCGCAAGCATCCTTCAAGACTAGTGAAATTATATCATGCTTGCCACTTCATGGGAACACTTTTACCTCCCCTTCTCCCTTTTTTGAGCAGCACGATCATATGTATCCCCTGAGAGTCAACTTTTGTCTTCAGCCCAGTTTTGAAAAAACGTGATTAAACAATCGGTGCTTTCGCAGAGACAGACTTGCGCATACGTCAAACGCGCAGACGCAAACTGCTCGAGGACACATAGATCCGACGAACGATTCCACGCTAACTGTATTTCATCATGTATTCATCATGTAGTCCAAGTCCATACTTCCCCGACCGGCGACGCGACGTTTACCGACAGTATCAATTGAAAATCGATATGGCCGATTTGCATTGTCGCTGTCGCGCATCGCGGTAACTATGAACTCTGTCTGAAAGCCCACCAATAAAAATGCATTATCATGTACTCCGAAGCAATATAGGCTCACCTTCGTACTTCAGCAACCGTAGTTAGAGCATTTTTCCCAGGGAAATTCTTGCTGACAGCAATAGACTGCTGAGAATTACGTGGTTTCACCTAAACGAAGCATCTCTAGACGAACTTTCTCAAAAAGCTTAATTTGACAGCCTTCTGTAAAATACAGGTCTCTAAAGAAGTGCATCCTCTTCGAATGACCAAAGAGTCGCTATCCCATAGGAGGCTACGGTAATGGCTTGAGGAGAGACGAGTATGCCTTATCTTCTATTTGCGATATCACTACTACGCAGCGGATTCGTTCGAAACAGAATCGTAAATCCAATTTCCTATTCAGAGGTCAAATGTGTAGTCCGTTTCAGCCAGAAGGATTTTATTTTGCCAGCTTTAGATAACATAAATCCTGCCCATAAGACCAGGAATTCTCTCCTTGCTGGAGTATAAAATGAGGTGCACTCGATTAGAAATGTCAAGCAAAGTGAGGCGTCGACAACAGGTTGATCCGCCCACCATGAGTGACCGCTGGTCAACGGCGGGGCCCTGATGATATTCGGTGGGGCCCTGGTACTCGAGTTATTATCTGGTCGATGTCGAGCTGTTGCACAGCTAGCGCTCTAGATACCAGGGAAGTAAACGACGCATTTTTCAGTCATTCTGCGAATGATGAGAGCGCTGCGGGTTCAATTACCCAAGTTTGCGGTACATTGGCCCCGCACAGCATCTGGAGGTCCTGCCTATCCTGTGGTGGCCCCAGTGGAGGCTGGGCGACCAGCCGCGGTGCGTGTCGGTAAAGTAGTTCCTAAGCTAGACGAAACAGTCCTGCAAGATGTGAACTGCTGCTAAATGGGCCGCTAAACGCGACACATCGCGTAGTCAACAGCCCGACAACAGGTGGACGTCGCTGGGCAACGGGCAGGTCTCAGGCTGACAATACGCACGATTTGACTGATCAACAGGGAGCGGTTTATGAGATGACAACTAATCAACTTGTTGTCGACACCCCAGTTTGCCTGAGAACTGAGGAATTGCTTGGATGCCCTCCGACATGGATGCAACCCCTGATCTACTGGATGGGAGGCAAAACGCTCGCTTCTAGGCCACGACGATGCCGATGGAGGAGTGGCTGAAAGAGGTGATGAAGATGTTGCGCTGCCTAACTCCGTATCTGGATGACTTCAGCAAAAATCATGTATGTTTCCAAAGACCCCATCAAGAGTCAGATGACTGCTACAAGTTTTAAATTGAAAGGTGTTTCCAACCAGGGGTGATTCTGTGGTAACACGAACATCATCGACTGACTGAAGTGAAAAGCTTACTGGCTCATCATCGAATCCTTTCGCCAGGTGGTGAATCCACTGTGCTTGGCCTTCAAAATTTCGCTCTATCAATTCGAGAGGAATCGCCGCCAGCTCAGCCATAGTCTAAATAGCTGCCACTTAACTCGAGCACACCTGGATCTTGAATCTGAAGAAAATCAAATACTCACACCAATAGCGAATCGCTCTTGTAGGGCGCTGCCTAGTTTTCCTCCCAGCATTCGAACATCTCCTATTGGGGTGTCCTCGAAAACGATCGACACATATTCGAAGGGTAATACCGTCTGCTGACGAGGCTTGTGACGAGCGCAGACTAGTTTCGCCAGCATCTTAACATACACACTTCATCGGTAATACCTACTCTGTCAATTGATTAATAAATGAATTCAAAATCATCTGACGCTTCGCATAGTCAGGGGTTGGATTCATCAGCGATGAAACTGCGTTCGAAGGGTGAAGTTTACCCGCGCTCTCTGCACTCCACAGTGCTATATGTCACAATCTTGCCACCCCTGTTATTTTCGAAACAAGGTTTTAGCGTTGACGAATCCGGCCTCAGGGGTTAAGCCTGTTCACCTTATTGTTTGCTACTCCTCCAGAACAGAAGAACTGGGTGTACTCTCGAATTTTGGCCCGCATTTCCTCAACAATCTGCGCAGCTATTGCTAGACGGAGCTAAATAACAGAAATTAGCTAAAAGATCAAACGAAAAATCTGAAAGTTGCTGATTATAATCATGGCGAGTCAGCATAAGCACAGGAAGCCGACTTCCTTCAGGAGGTTGAGCCTTCCATGCATAGCCGACTTCCTTCAGGAGGTTGAGCCTTCCATGCATAGCAGCAGATGCGCTGTGAGAGCTCCGACAACGCAGAGCCAACGTAATAATGCCGCAACCATACATTATCGTGTAAGACGGTATTTGCAAACCGTTGAAGGTTGTTCAATCCAGTAATTTCCAACGTACATGACTGATTTCCTTAGCGCACTCGACAGTCAGCCAATTCTGAAGGCTTCTCTCGCGGTCATACCCCTCGTCTCCTTTATCACTGCCGTCAGCAAGATGAGTGGTTGGAAAGACGGTGGGAATCCTCTTCGTGATCTAAAACATAGAAACTGCTGCAGTAAATCACTTCTCAAATCTCACAAACCAGGAAAAATGATAATTAAAATGCAGGAAACTGTCCGAGAGATGGTTGGATCTGGCCGTCCAGCAAAAAAAATGAACCTGGGATAAATACTTAAATTCTGGAGTAATTGGGCAGTTCCAACTTCGATGACTTGCTGATCCACCATTTCGGTTAGATCGAGAAACGCTTCATCGACTGATGCCCGTTCCACTACTATTCGGCGGTCAAATGAATTCAGAACATCAAATACCTCGGCACTCGCATCACTGAAAAAGGCTCACTCCTTGTATCTTCTGAAAGAAACACGAAATTCTTATCATTCATTCAAGAGGGGGGCAGAAGGTGGGAGAAGCATCGCGTAAGCGCGCACGATGCTGCTCCCTCCGGAACTACGGGAATTCGATTTTTCACAACCTAAACTCATCATTTCTAAGACAAGGATCTTAGACCACTTACGGGTTTGCTTAATACCTAAGAACAGACAGGAACGACTTTCCCTAACTGCTCCACATTTATCTCATTCCAAGAAATCTAGGAACCTACTGTCCATATCAGAGTGCAATTCCGGTACACACTTGCAGACAACCGCTACTGCAGAATGCAGCTCGAAAATACCTGTGCTGGGGAATTGCCGCAATAACGATTTGTCTCTCATTCAAATCTCTTACTAGGAAGGGACTTCCCGCCCACTTTTTCGTCGTTGACCTAACATAGGCGCAGCTAGGGCTTGGCCGTGGTAATGGACACGCCGTACTGTAACAGAAGATTTGACACAACTATGCAGAACCTGTTTCCAACAATGCAGGAGCTTCACACATCAGAAATGACAAATAACTATTTTTGCGGGTCGTCTAGCAGGTCTGGTATACAAACCTGAGTATGACTAGCTATTCAAGACATACAGTTTCCTTCTTTTTCTGCAGCCACGTAGTGGTTTTGTTATACGTCTAGGAACCGAACGACCAGTATAGGATTCGTTCAAAGGTGCGTTTTAGTTAGGAAAGTGGGTCTCCGCGGGAGGGGAGGGGGACTTGAGTGAATACGGAGTGTGTCGTGTACGGGACTACCGCAGTCCGGGAATGCGTTAGGTCTGCTGCTGTCGATTTTGTCGGCGTAGGAAAACATACCGTCCTGACCGTACGGCCATTATTATACTCTGCCACAGCCCTGCCGCGGTCGCAGACCAGAGCGACGTCGCAGTCGCTGAGGGCCAGTCGTGCTATGACATACATCACGCCAACTTACGTCTGACACGCGCTATCGCCCGCGCAATTACAGACAAATCAATAACCCAGAATCAACAGCAAATCAATTCAGTTTCAGTTCTGCGAAGAGGCAGGCATCAAGATTCATACATTTATGGTGGATGAGGTGGAGACCCCGGGAGAGAAAAGAAAGTAGGAAGTACAAAAAGAAAGATGGAAAACAGAGGAAACCCGCACTAAATCAATTAATCTGTCGCTGTCGCGGGCACCGGTCGCAGTGCGCCACACTGCGACCGATGCCCGCGACAGCTACCAAGCAATTGTTTTAGTGCGGGCGGCACGGTTTTAACATTTGAATGTATAACACCCATCTGCAACCCTGCGACGCGACCGGCGCATGCAAAGTGTTCCCGCGACAGTTTTTTTCATGATGAGAGTGTGGGTCCCGACACGATTCGTAACAGACGAGCGAACCTGTCGCGGTCGCAAACTTTTCGAATAACAATGGCCTACGTCGTTGCGTCATGCTGACAGCGCAGCCCCCCAGCTCAAGATTTCATCCACTGATCTTGCACGGAATGATCGGTGGCGCGGCACACGAGCTTGCTGTGGGCTGAGGTTGTCACGCACGGACTCCTTCTTCTCATGATATGAGAACGAATAAACCTACCGGTACTTCTGAATGTCGGCTTTATCGATGTGCTCTCCTTGAGGGACGAAACAAATGTTTAATTCCGGGCATTTCGCCTTCGCTTCCGGAATCATCATCCCTCGCTTCACACCAAATTTTCTCGCCTCATAGCTTACAGCGAGTATTCTGCAATTTCAAGTAGTATCGAACAGAATGACAGGAATACAATCGGACAATCAGTAACTCTTCTATCATCGGATGGTGGAAGGCGCCGCCCCCGGTTTTGACAACGCGTCGGACACCCGGAACCCCTCCCCAATATCGCAAGCAGCGCCGAAGAGATCCCGAAACAGTTTGCATGGAAGAAAAATCCAAATTCATCATTTTCCGCCCAGAATTTTTACGCTTCTCCACTTCATCACGAGTTCCCATTCAAAAAAACGTCCATCCCTCTAGTTCCTCCGCGAGACATCAACCGCTTGACCCTGCTTCCAACATGGGCCCTCGAGGCCACGTGAAAGACAACCGCGGCCCAACTAGTTTTCCTGTGAACAGAAATTTTCTCAACAACTCACCCTCCTGGAGATCCTTCCCTCGCATGTTGAACAACTACCACAGGGGTGTCCCATAACTCCGGCCTTTCTCGCTGTTCAACCTGCGCATAGAAGCAGTCCATATCAATCAGACCAATTACACGATCCATCGTGAAAAGGCGTGGTTACAACCGTATCATCTATTCTGAAACTACGTATTCTCTTTTCTGCTTACACTTCGAGGTTCAAGCTTGGGAAATGTAACGAATGTATACAGTCTACGCAAAGATTCGCCGCCAACGTTACCTGTGTCTCCGGGTCCCTGCCTCTATAGGGGCCTGCAGAGTCCAAGTCGCGACGTTTCTCGTAGCAATGAACAGCGCTGAGTGATGCAATATCGATCACATCCGGCGACGGGAGCGACCAACACATGAAAGGCAACGCGGGATGTTCGAAAACATTGCTTTCGTCTCGTGAAAGCTCGGCAACCACTCGCCGGTCGCTGCAACTCTGATGACCCCTTCCGCGATGAGCACAACGTATTCGACAGAAAACACCGACCGGACGAACGGTTCCGCACGCGCATACGTACGATACGACGAACACGAGACAGACAAGGAAGGCCAATCTTAAGAGAATCCCTTGAACGATAGTAGTCAGAGTATAACTACTATCATTGTGGTTTCTGCTCACACGCTCGTAGTTGTATTACGCGACAAAACTGCTGCCTGCGATTGTCTCGAGACGAACGCAAGGTATGTTGGACCAAAGGGAGGATATTCCGCATAACACCAGACGTTTAACGAAATTCCAATGAACGCTGTTGGGAGTCTGCAGAGTTGAAGTCGCGGCGTTGCTCGCAGCGAAGAGTAGAGCTGGATGATGTAATATCGATTACATTCGGCGACTTGGGCGACCGACGCGGCGTGAAGGGCGACGAGGGGGCACCGCAGTGTTTTGACGCTGCGATGGCCCTGCGTCACTGCCAGCAAGCGGCAACCGGCGCCGCGACGATAATGTTCGAGAACATTTTTTTCGTCGCGTGAAGGCTGGCGATTTCGGCGATACAGGCCATAAACGGCCAACTCTGCAGACCACTATGCGGCGGACGCTTATGGGACAACAAATCCGTCTTAAACGCGCGTGGACAGTACAAAACTAAAAGCGAGTTTTGTCACTAGCCGTTTCGGCGACGAGTGAAGGCAGATGCGCTCACGTTTCGGCCAGCGCGCGGCGGCCAACACTCGTTTTGAAGTGCGCGGCGGCCAGAAACTCGTTCGCTTCCGACGCGCGTGCGGTCGCGCAGCGCGCGGTTCGCAATCGACGGTGAGACATTGGCCGTTTTATGGCCTATACATGCGTCTTTACTGGGCCGAAAACGTCACTTCTTGTTACTTGCACGCTTGAAAAGACGCAAGTAACATTCGAGGGGGGGGGGAGTGCATGGTAAGTGCGTCTTTCGAAAGAGACCACGAAGACGCAAGTAACAAACCGCTTAGACGCAAGAAAGTTACTCAAATTGTTTATGGAAATGCATCTTTTGCAACTGATCGATTTCTTGTCGATAACCACTCCATTTCACCTCTCCCGGATAAGTTCGTGTGTTTCGCTGATGAGACAACTTTCTCAGCTTTTCATTTCGTTCGTGATTCTCCTAACTATATTTGCTTTACTATCTCTCTCTCTCTCTATCTCTCTCTCTCTCTGTATATGTGTACGTGCGTTTATGTGTGCATGCAAGTGTGTATGTGTGTTTGTGTTCATATGTGTATGTGTAAGCATGTATGTTTGTATATGTAGTTAGAGTTCGCGCAATAACTTTAGTCTGATGAATGGACGGGGCTGCGACGGTAGATCACTCCGCGTGAATCGAAACCCCATCCTCCAGTGAGGCCGTTAACCTGCACGGCCAACCTCCTGGTGCACGCGTCAGACTAGATCGAATACGGAAACATTACGTATGTGTATGCATGTGTGTAGATGTGTTTATGTGTGTGTATGTTTGTCGGTCTTTTTTCTGGCTGGCCATAGCCGATCGGGCAACAATGACAGGGGCCTTGGGCGTGGTTTGCACTTCCACCGGCGAGCGG
This sequence comes from Aplectana chamaeleonis, assembly GCA_029168955.1. Classification (NCBI taxonomy): domain Eukaryota; kingdom Metazoa; phylum Nematoda; class Chromadorea; order Rhabditida; family Cosmocercidae; genus Aplectana; species Aplectana chamaeleonis. The sequence goes on along the minus strand of JAPDOI010001055.1, from coordinate 98,418 downwards.
CGTAGCGATAAGTGAGAAAGTGGGGCGCGCCGCTCAATTGCAAACGGGCAGCGTCAAATCGAGGCGGTGGCGTACAGGCGTACGACCGCTACCTTGTGCTTACTGAAATCGGGACTTCGATCCTAGACATGACCCTCACACATCATGGGCTTCTTATGTATTCGCGGTGTTCGCATAAAAATGAGAAAACCGCAGAGGTATAGACGAAGCCTCCTACGCGTCCGCGAGTGCATTGACGCTTCGTCGGCGTCGAACCTAAAACTCAAAATCCACACATTACATAGAAACTCGTACGATCCGTAATTTTCGCTCTCCGAAATTTGGTTTGAACTCAAATAAGAAACCTCACTTTGTGTGGTATATACTCTTCCCGGGCCACATAAAGGCAGTGTCCACGGTGAATATCATGTCCTTAATTTCGTCTAAAATCGAAAGGTCGGTAGCTCACTGCAGCATTAGCGCTAAAAACGTTCAGGAACGGGCCCAGAGGAGCCCTATGTGGCCATAATTTCGCTCGAGAAAGACCCCTTCGCTCACGTAAGGCCTTGCGCGAGCGGAATTATGGCCTTTTAGGAGCCCATCTGGGCTCGTTTCTGTTTGATTTTTCGGCGCTAATGTTGCAATGAAACAACGGCATTTATATCTGTGACGGAAAAAAGAAGACGAATTCTATTGTAAACACTGTCTTTACCTCTGCTGGTTTTGAAAGGCTAAGGAGACACCCTGTTGGTGCAAGGTTTGCCGGGCGTGGAAATCACAGCGCGGACGAGTTCCGACGCAGCCGCAGCATTCGTCGTGCCTGTTGATTTCTTCTCATTCATACCAAGTGATACAAAGATATTGAATGTAGCGGTGCAGTGAAATTCGATAAAATGCATGGGATAATATGAACTAATCTCGCTACATTACAAAAGTTTTTGTCCGGTTTTTCATCTAATTTATCCGGTGGGATCCAGTTATCCGATTGGATGTCCGAAATCCGATCTAGCGGAGAAGTTTGGTTATCGAGAGGATTCCTTATCCGGAAATCTTTCCTAAGCCAGTATCCGTTTTATCCGATGAGTCGGTTTAGAGAAATCGGCAGTATCCGAGAATTTCATCCGAAGTGATTCTGGTAATCGAATGAATTGTAAAGTCTGCCCGATTGAGACTGTCCGCCCACGCGGTCGGCGTGCGTGTCCAGCGGCCGTCCCGAAGGTATTTTTCGGTCGAGCCTTTCCAGGACTGAATTGCAACTGAATGGGATATTATCCACTACTCGACTAATATTCCCGCTAATCGATGCACAGGTCCAAAAAAAAGGCCTTCGCGACGTCTGAACGACACGCCCGCCGACAGCGTGGGCGGACCGTTTGTTTAAGACACTACTGTGGACTTATACTGTCGTTCTCGGAGCCGAATTCCGGTCCTGTTGATTCATTACGGAACATGATGATACTCCGCAATTTCGGACCGGAATTTGGCTCTAGCAACGACAGTAGTAACAATGTTTTTTGTAGCAGGTATATGCGGGCTCGAAGTATCGAATAATCTTCCTACAGCTACGGATTGTGCACGCAAACATGAAGTAAGGCGCCTGCGTGTTGAGTGTTTGTTACATGCGTCTTTGAGAAAGGATACATGCGCTTTTAGTCTTAAAGCGCATGCAGGGTTGAGCAGCATTGTGACTAGTCACAACGGGGGGTCGTAACATTTTTCGAAATTTCGATGAAAAAATGAAAATTTGGGGAGGGTGGTGGAAAAAAATAGGATTTTTTTCAAACCAAATGGTAAGGTAAAATGAGGTAGGAAGTCGCGTGCGAGGTGTATGCATTTTCAACAATATAAAAGCAGATTATATACAGAGAAGCTGTTTAGAAAACTGAACACATTTTTTTGACAAAATTGACATTTAGACACTAATTAAAGCTTTAAACACTTTTGGTAAATTTTGGAAAAAAAAAGGAAAATGGGGGGCGTAGCCGCGACAAAAATCGCCACAACGGCCTGCTTAACCCTGCTTCAAGTTCTAGGTATTTGCGTCTTCATGGTATGTAGCATGATGCTATCGGACCAGGGTTTGGCGCAGGGTGTGGATATCCACACCGGGGGGTCTGAGCTGCACAAAGGTGGAGGGAGGGGGGTCTGAGCTCCACCGGGAGACCAGGTGAACATTCTGACCGGGGAAAGTACACTGTTTGAATTTTTTTGCGAAGAATTCGATAATGCCGTCCATTCAACAGGAAACCTTGTTGTAATTAGGTGTTCGTGAAGGTAAAAATTATTGTAAAGGTTCTCCTACCGTTGAATATAAGGCTCGTAAAGGCCATAAAACGGCCAATGTCTCACCGTCGACTGCGTATCACGCGCTGCGCGACCGCACGTGCGTCGGAAGCAGACGAGTTTTGGCCGCCGCGCGGCGGCCGAAACGTCGCGCGGCAGCCAAAACTCGTCGCGCGGCGGCCAAAACCCGTCTGCTTCCGACGCACGTGCGGTCGCGCAGCGCGTGATACGCAGGCGACGGTGAGACATTGGCCGTTTTATGGCCTGTAGGATCTGGGCGTGTATCCAGGATATGGTGGGTGTATTCGTAAAAGGGATAGCTGCGGACCACTCAGTAGGCCGCGCGCCTGTCGATCACCACATTTCTCGTGGGCGCACACGACGCAGCGCAGTCTGCTGAGGTGTCCGCAGCTATCCCTTTTCTGGTTACCCGAACTATAACTGTGTATAGAATTGTAAATAAGTTTTGATTGGAAGCTACGGAATGGGGCGGAAGAGAAGAGTGGTCGTGATGAAGTGATTGGCAAATGCGAAGACGATGAGATGTGTTAAAGAAATAAATGTGTTTTCAGAAAAGAACAGGTCACTTTAAATGTATGGAAAACACACTAATAAATGGTTAGATACAAAAATTGGAGCTCAAACTTTAGCCAGACCAGGCATGGCACAAACACTTGCTAGTTGGAAAGAGCGTTATCCATTCTGGTTGCGACTTTCAATCTCTGAAACCCACTCATACACGAGATACATGACACGGATTCGATCCCGCAAAGTGCTTAATTTTTGCAGAACGTTAGACCTCACTTGTTTTCGCAAAGTAAGGGGTCACTAAAGTATTATAGTCGAGTTGAGAGTGGTAGATTCACCATATATACAAACTTTCACCGTCTAAGATGGACGCTGAAAGGCACTACACTGTGTGCCTCACAACTGCCGCAGGTACGATCCCACTGGAAGTCTACATTTTTGCAAGGTATGCGTTAGGAGATTACGATATTCGAATCGAGCTTGGTTGATTTACCCCATGTGCAAACTTTAACGACATCAGAGGAACGCCGAAGACCGCTACACTGCATGGGCTCACACTTTTCTCACAAGTGGTTTCGCCGAAAAGGGGCATTTTTGAAAACGAGGAGCCTCGAGAGTAGAATATTTGAGTCCAGCGTAGTCGATTTATCAGGTATACTCATTTTCACCGTCCAACATGGATGCTGAACACCGCTACAATATAAGGGCTCACACCTTTCTCAGGTGTGGTTCCCCCGAAAAGGTGCACTTTTGAAATTTAGGTGTCACGAGAGTAGAATATTTGAGTCCAGCGTGGTAGGTAAAAAAAAAACGTCAAAGTCCACTGCCTTCCAGAAAAATTTACTAGGTGTGGACTTTTGATTTTTTGAGCACAAATGTCCACACCTAAATCCGCTGGCTAGGTGTGGACTTTTATGCTCAAAACATCAAATGTCCACACCTAGTACTTTTTTGTAAGGCGTCCTCTGAGAGCGGGTAAGGTTTCATTCTGTAGGGTTACGAACCTATTTTCTTAGTTTTGCTCAAACCCCGGGTAGCTCATTAGGAACTTAGGTTACAGCTGTTTTAAAACCCTACTTCAGGTTTGTGGATTTGGACTTTTTTTCACCTTGTTCCGCTGTCTATGTAACGGTCTTCGGCGTTATACTGACACGGTAAAAGATTGTACAAATTGACCACACTGGACTCAAATATCTCACTCTCGTGACACCTCGTTTTTAAATTGCCGACTTGAGAGGGACCACACTTGAGAAAAGTGTGAGCCCACTCAGTGTAGCGGTCTTCGGCGTTCCTCTGATGTCGTTAAAGTTTGTATAAGGGGCAAATCAACCAAGCTCAACTCGAATATCGTATTCTCCTGACTCTCACCTTGCAAAAATGTAGACTTCTAGCGGGAACACACCTGCAGCATGTGTGGGCCAAACAGTGTAGTGCCTTTCAGCGTTTATCTTAGAAAGTGAAAATTTTTATATAGAGTGAATATACCACTGTCGACTCGACTATCCTACCTTCGTGACCCCTTGCTTTGCAAAAAAAATTGTGAGGTCTAACGTCTTGCAAAAGTTAAGCACCTTGCGGGATCGAACCCGTGTCGTGTATTTCGTGTATGAGTGGGTTCCGGAGAATGAAATTCGCAACATAACCAGATTAGATGACGCTCTTTCCAACTAGCAGTCCATGCACCTGAAGTGACCTGTACTTCTTGAACTTGCGAAATTAATTTACGAACTCATATTAATTTGAAGACACATTTATCCCTTCAATACATCTCGTATTCTTAGCCTTTGCCAATCACTTCATCTTCTTCAATCTTTTCTTCCACCACATACCTTGGCTTCCTACCCGAAATTATTCACTTTCCGGATACACGTCCAAACCTAGGCTCCATGACATTGCTCACCTGCGTGCGTACGCGTCACGGTCCGGTGAGTGTCGCGCGCGCGGCGAACGCGGAAAAGCCGCCATCGTGGTAATGAGTCATCTGTACCATATACGGCAAAACGGTTACCGTTACTGGCATAAAACGAACACAGCGATTCAAATAATGCTTCAAAACATGTTAGTTTACTTGATTTCACTTGAATGCTGGGATGCCGCGTCGCCGCCCTTCCCGCCGCGCGCGACGCTCACCGACCGCGACGCAGAACGCACGGGTGAGCAATGACCGCTTCCCCCAAACCTATTATGTGTCTCATATTCAACATTAGGAGAGCCTTCACTATAATAAGAACCTTTAATATAGCTAAGTTATTTACCAACGCAGGCAACTTCATTTTTTCCGTCAAGAAAAGCCTCGTACGTCATCTAATTCACCGTTAATGTCTTTTTTAATGGTTTTTCTTCTTTGAATTATACATATTTTAGAATAAGATGTTCCTTTTCTCTCACTTTACAACAAAAACCGACAAATATCGCTCCTGGGAGGAGGTCCGAGAGAATCGCCAAGAAATTGACCTATTAACGCTTCTGGAGGGAGTGGGGGGTCTGAGTAAATGTCCACACCTCGTGCCGTACCATGTATCGGAAATTACATACTTATAAGGCGGAAATATCTAGTCTGGAAGGTTCTGAGTAACAAAAAAAATGTGAAGAGAGTGAAGTTGCCCCCTATTTTCACCTGTTAGAGCGACAATTCCACCATAATGGGACTAGCTCGATTGGAGACTAAATGCCTTGAGGCTGCGTTATGTACATCTGGAGAGCTTCAGGATCCGAAAGCCATTCAAAAAGTTTCAATCTCCAATGGGCTCAATTTTGGAAGCAATTTGAACGCTTAAAAAATGAACAGCGTTCTAGCGAGCCTCGCTATTCGCACTCTTTGCTGTACAATAGCTTTGAACAGCCTACCATAAATTTGCTAACAGTAAACCTTCAACTCGACCTCTTGCTGAGAGATCGCCGTTCATCTTCCGGCTGCAGAGTAATGGGCTGAGCAGAGTGCCGAAAGGGCGCGGCATGATGGTGGAGAGCCGTATTGATAGATCGCCGCGATCTATCAGTACGGCTCTCCATCTTCAGGCCGCGCCCTTCTGGCACTCTGCTCAACCCTTAGGGCATGGCGCTGTGATCTGTCGGTGAGAGGTGTGGCCCCTTCCCGCAGCCCTCGAGATTTGCACGGCTCTCTCTTGACAGCATAGGAATTTTTCGGCTTCCCATGGGGGCCGTGAGCGTAATCAATAAAAAATGGCGAGAATTGGTAATTTTGTAGATAAATTAAAGTTATTCTCATATTTCAAACTAAGTTTGAAATTATTTTTCCATTACGATTTTGTTCTATTAATTTTCACGAGCTTTTGTACCACCGGATAGAAGTTGATAGTGCCTGATGACCAGCGGAAAGTGCGGGCCCCCTCCCTCTTCCTGACACCCAAATCTGCCCCCCCCCTGAATCTGATCATTACACCGTGAGCCTAGCCTTGTCCGGCAGTTCATCACTAACGCTCCAGTGAATGCAGAAACCTACACTTATTGGAAACGGATGGAATAATCCCGCCCGTACTATTACCCTTCCCCTCGGATTTCACCTATACGTTAGCAAATCGCTGCCTCAGACTCTGCTATCTCTGACAGCCTTCGTTAGCGAAGGCGTTGAGCATCCCGTTGATCGAAAACAACACATACGAGAACGGTTGAGTGATCGGGATGCTAAACGACTGATGACGTCACAGGAGGGACGGGGCAACCCTCCGACGGCGAACGCAATGCTCCCCGATTTGCGAAACGGGTCGCCGAACAGGATGCTAACCCACGAGACAAATTCGATAACGCCATACACGCCACGTGCGCCCCTCCTGCTCCTATGCCAACCGCTATACACTCACCTGGACCCTAGCCCCGTCTGCACTTTCTAAGCTCTCATAAATCAATTCTACGAATGCTCCGCCTCTTGCCTGCTCCCAGGATAGAGCACCCATGCTGGTGCAAGAGCAGCCAAGTGCAGGCACTCGCATAGCACTCAACTCGAAGGCAGAGCCCGAAGAGAGCACACTTGACAATGAAATGAGTCGGTCTAGCCCCACCCAGAGACGGCACGTATGTACCGCTGGTTTGATTTTACGTCGCTGCCGTCGTCTGACGGCACTGCGCACGCGACCCAACACGCATTGACTAACGCCACCTCCAATTCCGAACTCCGCCCACTATTCTCAAAGTCGACGACCCTCCGACCCAAAATTTCCCGAAACTCTTACGGGGTCGCAAACGAGTTTTTGCCAAATTGGTCCGTTCAGGACTCTCATCAAATGGAGACCAGCAGCAAAAGCCAGCGCCAGCGAAGCGCGTAAATATAGCTAGGACCTTCACCTTCCTATTTTCCTATCTCTACCGTGCTCCTTGACGGACTCCAATATCTACGAACCACAAGTTTGAAGAACACGCCAGAAGTAGTGATGACGAATTAAACTGCACAGGACAATTAATATCAACACATAATAACAATTTATTCATAACAATAACTTTAGAAGAAAAATCCAAGAATTTTTCCTCCCAGATGTTTCTTTCTGGCTTCCTCGTGATCCATAATACCGGCCGAAGTGGTGAGGATGAGGTACCCGAACTGGCGGGATGGGAGCAGGTTGGTTGTGTACTGCTCGATATCCTGAACACACTCATGTTGGCACGTGCACTAGTTGCACTGGATACATAAATGAAACGGTTACCCACCTTGAGCTTAATATCAAAACGAGGGGAAATGACTGAGCACTTATTGAGTCTACCATTGAGGTTAACAACAATCTTGCCAGCTCGGTGATCATCAACAATTTCGAATTCTCCAATATAACCATGCTTCATCATGACAGTCAGAAAGCGTACGATAACCTATAAGACGAGAATAGAAAAAAGCAGAGACGTTAAATAAGTAAACGCCAACAGAGTAATAGTTAATCGATTTCTGACGGAACGCTTAGCGAACTATCCATAACAGGCCCTCTAACACAATGGTCAACGCTTGCGGATTTACCCTCATGGTAGATTAGTCAAGTGTGGAGGGAGTCAAGTCCGAATGAACGCTAATAAGATTTAGTATCCTCGTACTTTCCTTTTGCGACTTTGTTCACTTGGGTATTTCTACATCGAAAAAAATGCTGAGTTTAGAAGTGCACCATGCGCACAAAACTTTTTCATAGTACGATGTTCATCATGCCGTCACGCTACCTCTATCAAAAAGTACTGTTGGAGATCGCACACATGATGCTAGCAGTAAAACAGTGCTATCAATCTACTCAGGCGATTATCGGCCCCGAGCCGCCTGGCAGTTCGGTTCGTTTTTCCAATCTGCGAGTCGGCTCCTGTTGCTGTCCGGGCTAATCTGGTTGGCCCGAACAGCAACAGCAGTAGCCCGGAAATTGAGAGAACGAGCCGAACTGTCAGGCGGCTCCGAATCCAATTCGGTGCGGCTCGGGGTCGAGAATCGCCTGAGTATCGATTACGATTGCCGAAACAATAAACGAGTATTCGCGTATAGGTTTTACAAGAACGAATTTCGCATGGCTTTCGCGCGTGTGAGGAATCTAGAGACAGCGAGAGTGTGAACGGGAGAAGGAGAAAACAGCTTTCACGTACGCGCGATGAATTCTGGGGAGTGCAGAGGGTTCGTCCACCATTACTAAAACTAAACCCCCACAGGTAAAAATACATTGCAGGCGAGATCTAGTGTTATTCGCTACGACGTGATCGAATGCTTTCCGTCAGAACACTCGAAGACGGCAGCTTTCATATTGCACGGATGTGGACCTTCTTTTTTGCCCGCCCGCAAATAGCCTACAATCTGTTCATGGCGTGTCTCAGGGCAGTGAGGAACTTCCCGGAAACGACGAAGGGATTTTCCTCGATCTTGTAGGGAGTCCAGTCTAGAGAAAGGGAGAAAATTTCCCACATCTGCTCCATCGTTCTCCTGAGTGCAGGTCCTCCCTATATATTGCAACCCAACATCCATAGTTAATTGGGTGCTACCGCAGCGGGGGGGGGGACTGTGGTATCGTACTTGGCCGCGACCATTTTTTCGTGCCGCAACTGAATAACGAGTTTTTGATATAAATAACTGTTCGCATTTTGTGAACAATAAATGAAAGTTTAAGCTGAACTGTATATAAAATGTAGTTGAATCTGTGAGTGGTGGACGGTGTAAGCAGAGCCATCCCGTCTAGTAAAGCGTTGGTGGTGGCGTTGTGCGAGCAGTGGCCACAGCGTTGGCTGCAACGGTCTTTACCGCGTTGCCCATGCGGGGTCTCTGCGTTCGCTGTAGCGTTGGTGGCGGCGCTGCGATTACTCGCCAACGGGCTCCATGGTATTGCTCACCTGAGTGCGTATGCATTGCGGTCCGGTGAGTGTCGCGCGCGCGGCGAACGCGGAAAAGTCGCCATCGTAAGGAAGTGTCATCAACGCCCTATACGGCAAAACGGTTGTCGTTAGTGACATTAACTGAATGCATCAAAGTAAATAGCGCTCCAGAACATACCCCATTTTACTTAATTTCACATAAATGCTAGGATGTCGCGTCGTCGCCCTTTTCGCCGCACTCGACGCTCACCGACCGCGACGCAGAACGCTCGGGTGAGCAATGGCCGCTCCCTCCAACGGAGTGGCCAACAGCGAGGTTGTCGAATCCTGTGCGAATAATCGAACGGGATGCCGGCGACGCCGCCGCAACATTTTCAAGGCCACGCCCCTATTCATTCGCTCGCAGTTTCCACTATGCCGAAGCCTCAAGGCGTACGCACGCAGGTGAGCAATGCCATGGAGCCGTAAGGTGGCACCTAGAGTGCTGCGAGCTGCGACAATGATAGAGAATAAAAGGGAGCTACGGAGCGTTGTACCTACCCTTCATTTCTTACCACTGTCGCAACTCACAGAACTCTGGATGCCACCTAAAGCCACGCTCTGACTGCACCAGATCGCTATGTCCATGCGAGGGACAACTGCTCCTTTTTCATCGCGCGTAATGGAAAGGCGTGCCAACAGTGATCGCTTTGTGGCAAACGTCCTACATCGCTGGGCTGTTGCCAATTCGACAGTTGACCCAACTGAAACAAGCGTCGAATAATGTGTGCCGTCTGTAACCACACACAATACACGGCACTTACGCGCAAATTTTTAAATTGTCCCCGGTTGAGGAAAATGTTCTCTTTAGAACTATAGTGGTGGATTGGAAGGAATCCGTCGTGTTTTTTTTTGTCTAAAATAACTTTTCAAGCCGGGTGAGTACTCATGTAGTGGAATGGTTCCAAATGATCGTTAAAGATGGGGTCTTAATATGGATGTACTATTAGCCATTTTACCCATTCCACATGAAATGTAGTTTTCGAGAACCGATGTTGAACGCTGAATCCGAATATGCCCTTCGCAGTTGCCTAGAATCACTCTGGAAAAAGTTATAGGCGCTTTTCAACGCCTTGCGGCAAGGTAAGGGTTAAAGCCATTGATGGTAGTAGGACTTCGGCGTATTTTGGCTGCCGTAATCCGGCTATCGCTTCAGGACCCAAAGCCCGATTTCCATCTACATCGAGACCGTTTCGAGGCTTCATTCAGTTCAATTGTGTGCGTTTCCGGTATGGTTGCGTTCTGGAGCGTACTAGGTCATCCATGTAGAGGTTGATCACATCAGAACTTGTTAGCGCAGCAACTTTTTGAAACTTTCAAGCCTAATGTCCTCGAACTCTAGGCGTGATAGCTTAGAAAGGGGCACTCAAACTGAAAATCTTACTTTGTGTTCATTAATGACTTCATAGACCTCCTGACTCTCCTGATTTTGCAAGGGAACGAAAACCCCGGGTTGGTGAGAACTTAGCGGAGTGTGAAAAACCGCTGTGTACTCATAGCTATCGTTCGTTTCAAAAGTTTATGCAATGATCTACTTCACAAATTTTTTCTTGGGTGGAGCCATAAATGGGATCCTCCAAAACGAGAATTCCCACGATTTCTATTTTCGGGGAGAAATTTTCGAAAGGAATTTTTCTCCGTGCCTGCTCTTCTCCTAAGGCGCACGGAAAAAATTCTACAAAATCAACTAGAAGTATTCAAACTACGGAGGGTCGCTGTGAATCACAGTTTGGGTGTGATTCACATGCCCTTGCTAATTTATTCTTCTGCCTCTACTGTCTGATTTCATTCATTCTGCAAGAAAAACCCTCGGCTCCGAATTTTGGAAAATCAAGCATTCGCGATAAAGCAAGGAAATGCCTATTGCTTGCTTATGCTTGTTTCATTCTCAAATATCGAAAAGTTGCATTCAAATAAATCGAAGAGCGCTGTAGTGTTGACTGCAGCTTAGAAAACTTGATTAAAGCGATGTGATTAAAGCTTCTCCAAGGAATATTGGAATGGAAAAGCTCTTCATCTCAAAACTCTTCCAGCCTAGTTCAGAATGCTGTTCATAATCTCCGAGGAACTTCTGCGAAAACCTCCTGCTCCAGTGGTGATGGAGGGGTTAGAAGAGCTAATCGATATAACGAAAGGTGGTAAAAGAAACAGCCAATCTAAAGGGCGGAGGGAAACCGGGCTCTGGATCCTGGAGCGATTGCCGGATTACGGTAGCCAAAATACGCCGAAGTCCTACCATCAATGGCTTTAGGTAAGGGTACCCATAAGGCAATTTTTGGAGTGTTTTGAAAAAATTCTCCTGATTCCACTCAAAACTATGTAGGGGTGATCTAGGGTGCTGAACACGAATCTGGAGTCCGTTTGTCGAAATTTTGAAGTTTACTGTAGGTTAGGGTAGGTACCATGCCATTTAGGGGGCTAAACCTACCTTACTAGGGAACCTCGCTAGCAAGGTATGAGCTTTTGAGAGACTGTGAATGTTTTTAGGTCAACTAGAATACGCTGTCTTCGAATCTGAACTCGGATTTTGCTAAGGACATCTCTGAACGAAGTTAAAAGCGTTTTTAAGCTTCGTGAAAAGGTAAGGAGACCCATCAGCCAATTTTTAGGGTGTTTCAAGAAACATTCACAATCTCTCAAAAGCTCATACCTGACTAGCGAGGTTCCCTAGTTAGTATTTCGAAAATCGACAATTGGACATTGAATCCGTATTGACCACCACAACTAGCCCAAGGTGCAATGAATTCGGAAATCAAGGTAAAACGACTATAAAATTTTTTAGAGTTCACTATGTACTGCTTGTCAGACAAATAGGTTGCCTTTTCTTCGTTACGAAAACTCTTAAAAAGGTTAATATCCTCGTCATGGACTATGCGAACCGATATCGCAAAGTTGCTCACCACCCTAGATAACCCCTACATAGATACAAGCTTTGAGGGGAATAGGGGATTTTTTCAAAATACTCCGAAAATTGCCTGAACTTACCGCGAGGCTTTGAAAAATGCCTATAACTTTTTCCAGAGGGATTCTAGTTAACTGCGAAGGGCATATTCGGACTCAACGTCCAACTGCGGTTCTAAAAAACTTCATTTCATGTGGAATGGTTAGTATGGCTAATTGTAGTTCCATAGTGAGACCCCACCTAAAACGATCATTTGGAACCATTCCACTACATGAATACTCACCCCCGCTCAAAGCGTTGTATTCGACAAAAAACACGACGTATTCATTCAAACCCACCACTATTGTACTGCACCAGATTTGGTTTGGAATCGACCGCGCAACCCGTTTTTCTAAATCTCAGTTCGGAGTGAACGTAGAAATTTTACGTAGAAGCAACGCTCCAATCCAAATAGCCCTTGATTTAGCTTTGATAAGGCGTCGGCATAGTGGAAAGTCTGCGAGCGAGCGAATGTGGGCGTGGCCTTGAAAATTCTGCGGCGGAGTCGCAGGCATCCCCGCAGAGTGTGATTTGAATTAGAGCGCCAATGTTGATCGATTGGAGCGCGGAAGTCAATCATCTATTTTCGTCTCGTTATTTCGCAGGATGGGCCGCAGCTGTCTGAAATCTGATAACGCTGACTGATAACGCTATCACGCATACGATAACAGCAAGAATATTCATTTCCATAGATTAACCATTTCATTTTCTCCAATGCCCCCTACCCCCCACTACTCTTGCACCTTGATCACAAAAAAATTTAGATTCCACATTTTCAAGATTCAAAAGGGGCTTCACAAAAATTCAATCCGGCAGGACTCGCAGATATTGCACATTATTCAACTTATCGTCTTTAAAATTACTGTCTACTGATGCGCCAGAAATTTGGAAAGTGAAATGAGCTCGGCACAACATGACGAGGTTAGTCTACTACAATACTAGGGGTGTGTTTCAAGGTTTCCATGGGCGGAAAATTTGTGTGAAAAATCAAACGCAAGACAATGAAGTGAGATCTGATGAAGAATTAAGCTCCACTGAGATGCCTGCTAACGGGATATTTAACAAATGATAGACTGAAATTTATCCATATCCATTTCATGAGGCCTCATATAACATAATTAATTACTGTGGTTGGTATAAAATCTTGGAACGCACCCCAGAAGAGAAACTGAAGCTGAAACTAGGTGCAAAACTAGTTGGGGGGGGCACTCAGGATTTACCCATATAAATGAAAAGATTAATTCATGAAAATGATAAATTCTTTCGTTATTAGATATTTGATAGCGTTGTCATTCGTAATTTCCTAAAAAAAATCATGAAATTAGATCGACTTCTGAGATCAGTATCATCCATTTCTCCTTTAAACCTGCGTGCCAACCCCCAAAATAGTTTAGCATTCTGAAAATATAGAAGAAAGAAGGAATGAGAACAAGGGAGAGAGAAAGGAGTCGAAATCGTGGACATTTAAATAGAGGATGGTAATGGAGCACAAGTATTAGCAATGGGGCGCGGAACTTGGCAGCAACTCGCAAAATCGCTTGAAAATCACAATCGTCTCGCAATTTCGCAGCGAGCTTCGTTGCGAAATTGCGATTTCCGCGACGGGCAAGACACTCTGCGCACCCACCTCCGTCGCAGCCTATGCGGTGCGGTCGCGTGCGCGGTCGAACTGCGTAGTGCTCCCCACTCAGACAGGATTGGCTTTACGACCCCGTAGAAGTTTGGGTGCATTCGGTGCATTGATGGGTCGGAGGGCCGTGAAACCAGCGAGGCGGTGGGCGTGTCTCGATTTCTACCACGCCGTCAACGAAAAATAGGGCGGCGAGTCAGATGTGTTACGCAATTGCACGAGAAGCGTGCTAATGCGCCAACTAAATTCGGAATCATCATCTTTTTCATAGTTCCTCATTCTTCCTTTTTCTTTCTATTAGCTGTTGATCTCTGATTCGATATTTTATCTGTATATGGACCGTATTATGGATTTGGGAAGCCGCGGCACTTCTGATATGCCTTTGCCAGCCAGATAATCACTGCGTCGCGGCTTCCCAAAAGTATGATACGAATCATACATTACGTTTTTATGTGCAAAGAAGTGCATACACATCTAAAATTTACAGCACATGGCAGTTTTCTTCTTGAAATCGTACGGTTCAACTTCCCACTCTCTTTCAAAGCCAAAAGATCAGGGAAAAAATAGTCAGCGCCTCTTTTTTTGAATCCGTTGACCACTTTTACTCACCACGCTGCGCGATTCCACCTATGAGGGAGTACGAAGTCGAACTGAAAGTTATTCTAGACACCTGATCCACAGCAGGAATTCCAGTCGTATGCTCGCGTGTTAATGGGCACATAGGAATGTCCGCGCTCAAGACGCTTCCCCAGTCCTTTGAGACTACTCTACTCGGTAACACATTTTAATTATCGTACACTCTAGAAATCGAGTAAACTAGCCATTTAGATTTCCTACTCGATTGTTTCGACTACGACCACGATGAATTACAGACCGATGCTGTGAGAAGCTCAACGCCGTCGAGGTAGTATTGGATGTGTAGATTTCTATGCGATGCTCCGATAATCGGTGAATCCCTTCTCATTTTACAGATATTTCAGACATTTCCTGCCGCTGAAGCGCGATATGGTTCTTAGGCCAGATTCATCATTGCGATAGGCATGGGTTTGTCGATTTGGGTTGGTTTTAGCTCGTGCACACACGCGCGCTAATGCTGGCGCGAAACCAACCCAAATCCACAAACCCGCGATAGATGGTATGATGAATCTGGCCTCTGGAGTGCTCGTAGGGAAAGTATCCACTGGCGTGTGCAAGTAAGTACTTCGGGGTCCGCAAATAGCACTGTTAGTTTTTTCCTACTATCCAGTTTTGTATAGTCTACAGCCATGAAGTAGGACCTAGTGAGGTTGCGGATTCATTTTAACATACTGTAGCCTCATAGTGTTATCACTCATTCTTTCGAAATAAGTAAATTTGGTCGGTGAGTTTCGGGTTCCGCTCTCACATATTCACCAGTTTTCATTGCTTCCACAGATGTGGTCGTATCGGTGAACACACGGACTCACCAATCTATCAAAGCTGTTCTCGAAAAATGAGTGATACCTCTAACAAACTACCGTATGTTAGGACGAGTCCGCAACCTCACCAGGTCCAACTAAGGCCCCGGTCATAGTTGGATGAGCCGACGCCTCCAGCCCGGTCGATACACACAGAATGCATTGGAAATGGGATGCAAAAATCACTCGGTGTATCCCCCCCCCACCCCCCAACACCCACCCGGTCGATACGTATGAACAACATGGTGAGGTGAAGCTGAGAAAATCACTCGGTGTATCCCCCCCGCACCCCCCGGTCGATACGTATGTTTAAAATGATGGAGTGAGGTTGAGAAAATCACTCAATGTATCCGACGCGGTCGATATCCATGCAATACGTGGATGAGAAAATCACCGGGTGGGCGGGTCGAAGATAAAACATTGCGTATCACTAGAAAGCTAACCTTACTGCTACCTCCTTTACTTCACCATACTCTCCTTCACTATTTCTCTGAACAAGTGCAATCCTGTTGGCCACGTAATCATCGTCATATCTAGTTGGATGCACCGAGTGATTTTCTCAACCTCACTCCATCATTTTAAACATACGTATCGACCGGGGTGGTGTTGGGGGGTGCGGGGGGGATACAGATGCAAATAGCACCAACTATGACCGGGGCCTAACATTGCTGTAGACTATGTGTATACTGGGTAATGTTTTGCGAAAATATATGAACATCTATTCATTCCTCTTTCAGCATCGCGCCAAACGGGCCAGCGCTGAATAGAATCCACAGTCATCTGGCAAAGGAAGCTGTTCCGATACTCAGATTTTCTTCTGCGTATGATATTTAATATTATTGTGATGTTATTACATTACTAGCGAGACCTAGCGAAGTTTTCGCTCACAGAAACTTTTGCGTGAGCCAACTACCTGACACGGATTACATAGTTTGTTAGAACGGTGGTGACTGACTACCGTCTACCCGAAAGTTGCTGTACGTATGGACTCTCCTGAGCAGAGTAGGGAGCCGTACATTTACAGCAGGCCGTGGGGGTATCAAAATGTAGGATCATAAAGCAAAACATAAGAAGCCAGCGGTAAATCGTCGGTTGCTACGTCGCTACCCACTGCCCTTTCTTCCAATTTGTAAAGTTCACAAGCGATTATTCTCGCTTTACCGTCTCTATCATGATAAGGAAAAATGCATTCTCATATTATATGATGTTACCCTAATTGACCAACATCAAGCCCTTGTTCTCAATGAATGAAATTAGTAGGTGGTTGTTTATGTTTTTTTTGGTGCAGATTTTGATAAGCTCAGACTTGCAACATATATAAAACTGGTTTTTGGAAGTTAGGGATTCGAAATGACTGAGCGGTTGCAATGAGTGGCGAACAAAGAAGGTGCGGAAGTGGAGCTGCTGCTTGTATCTTAAAACTGGCAAGAAAATGTCTCAGGAGTTCTGCGTCAATCTCAAAATGCGTCGCACGCTTCTCAAGATTCATGTTTTCCTATCTATTTATTCTCCACAAAAGGTTAAGATTTAGCATTAAATAATTGAAAAAACTTTTTCAAATTCTACACTCTTGGTTCAAATTCTACACTCCTGCACACTCCCACTGCGGTCCTGCTAACTTTTGATAACCTGCACACTCCCACTCGGGACCTGTGCATTTTCTATGACGCCCTGCACACTTCAACTTGGGACCTGCGCACTCTCTATGACGTCCTGCACACTCCCGTTAGGGTTCTTCACACTTTCTATGACGAACTGCGCCCTACCACTTTCTGTGACGTGCTGCACACTCCCGTTGGGGTCCTGCACACATTCAATGACGTCCTGCACACTCCCACTGGGGTCCTGCACATTCCTACTTAGGACCTGCGCACTTTCTATGACGTCCTGCACACTCCGATTAGGGTCCTGCACACTTTCTAGGACGTCTTGCACACCCTCACTGGGGTCCTGCACACCTTTTATGACGCCCTGCACACCCCCACTGGGGTCCTGCACACTTTCTATGACGTCTTGCGCGCTCCCACTGGGGTCCTGCACACTCTCTATGACGTCCTGCACACTTCCACAGGGGTCCTGCACACTTTCTATGACGTCTTGCACACCCTCACTGGGGTCCTGCACACCCCCACTGGGGTCCTGCACACTTTCTATGACGTCTTGCACACTCCCACTGGGGTCCTGCACACTTTATATGACGCCCTGCACACTCCCACTGGGGTCCTGCACACTTTCTATGACGCCCTGCACACTCTCACTGGGGTCCTGCACGTTTTCTATGACGTCCTGCACACTTCCGCTGAGGTCCTGCCCATTCCTACTTAGGACCTGCGCACTTTCTATGACGTCCTGCACACTCCGATTAGGGTCCTGCACACTTTCTATGACGTCTTGCACACCCTTACTGGGGTCCTGCGCCACCTTTTATGACGCCCTGCATTTTTTGCATCGCTAAACGACGCGCAGAAGTTATCATGACCCACGGCCAAAAGTGCGCTCCACGGACAAACTCGGTTGCCCCGAGGCACGTAAGAGGTGACTCGGGCTGATTTTTTGGTAATCGATAAATGTCGCACCCACCTAAATGTTGGTACCATTTCATACAAGTTTTGATCGGCAATTCCTAGGATATGCGGGACACATGCACACACATACACACACACACACATCGGGACATAACTGCTTTAAGTATAATGATTACAGCTCTTTTGTTCACTTACTATCTCTATACTGTTTATAGTTGTCTTTTCTCAGGACGAAATTACTTTCACGGTTGTCAGTTCATTCTGTCAACAATGTTCTTTTGTCAGGGTTTCCTTCTAATGGTTTTTTTTTCAAATTCCAGTTTCTATTAATTTGCTATTTCACCACGATGACGATTTTTTCGTCATCTTTTGCGTTGAAAGTCTTGTTAGGTTACCAGCTTGTTATTTGTTTAATTCCTTTTGACGGGACATTTTTTATTCGGCTCCCCTTTTTGTCGCAGTCCCAGAACTGCAGTTTTGATTGCGAAGTCTCTATTTTGTTGCATGTTATGTAGCACTTCATACAGTTTCTTCATTACTGTGTAAGCAAGTGTTCAGTATGCTTCGTTTTCGATTTGAGATCTTTTTGAGGAACCCGTTAGATCAAGAGTAAGAATATTCCTTCGATTGCATGATTGTTGAAATTTTCTGTAATAAATAATTTGTATCCACAGAAAACAAGTGAATTATACGCGGAAAATGGTAAAAATCAATACGAAGGGTAAGGACGATCGAAGGGGCTCCATGACATTGCTCACCTGCGTGCGAACGCGTCACGGTTCGGTGAGTGTCGCGCGCGCGGCGAACGCGGAAAAGCCGCCATCGTGGAAATGAGTCATCTGCACGATATACGGCAAAACGGTAATCGTTAGTGGCATACTCAGGCACTCAGGGCGACGGCCGGCGAACCTTTATGCCGAAAACGACGGCCGGCGCCCCACATTTCGAGGGTGCCGGCCAGCGGCGAACCATGCTGCATGCGACGCACACGCAGCGCGGATATTGGCTCGCCCGCGAACCACAAAACACGCCACGCCAACTTCCATTCGGCCGGTTGGAAAGACAATTGATAATGATCACGACTGATCTTGTCGTAACGTGGTTATCATGTGCACAGCCGGTATAAAAGGCGCCTCATCTCACTAGAGTCCTCACTCGGCATTCTACTGCGGGCCCTGGAAGGTGACTTCGAGTCACTCTCCGGAGGCCAGCATATTTTTGACTGCTGAGGGGATAGGGGTATCCCTCGGCTGGGGGGCGGTTTTCGCCGCAATCCGCGGGAAGGGTGGTTCCTCACCGCAGACTGCGGCGGACCGAGGCGGGGCGTTTCTCCGCCATGGAACCGGGGTGACATGCTTGAGATAAGCAATAATACAAATAGTGATCGCGGGCCATCTGGTAAAGGTCGGCGGGCCGTCGACATACGGCTGGCCAGCGAACCAAAAGCGGGCGGCCGGAGGACGGAGACCGTGGGCCAGCTGGGAAAGGTTCGCCGGCCGTCGTCCTGAGTACCTGAGTAAACGAACACAGCAATTCAAATAATGCTTCAAAACATGCTAGTTTACTTGATTTCACTTAAATGCTGGGATGTCGCGTGGCCGCCTTTCCCGCCGCGCGCGTCGCTCAACGACCGCGACGCAGAACGCACGGGTGAGCAATGACCGCTTCCCAGTGCCGTGTAGTGTGTGTGGTTACAGACGGCACACATTATTCGGCGCTTGTTTCAGTTGTGTCAACTGTCGAATCGGCAGCAGCCACATCGCTGGGTCGCGGCGACCAAATCCAATGTTTTACTGCTTCGCTGCTGGAGGAGCGATTCTCAATGGTCGATGATCATCGCTCCGTCGCGGCCAAAATGGCAGCGATGGAGCGATTGCCAGCCAATGACACGTTTATTTCTGTGAGCACTGCTCCATTAACACGACGATATCAGTATTTACGAGTCGTAACATGTTATTAATGGCCACTGAGCATTGATTTCCACCGATTGATTGATTTTCTTCGATCGTTCATGAGGCTAAGCACTATGAGCAAAATCGCTGCGATGAAAAACAGCAGCGATATAGTCAAAACATTGCTTAACCCGTTAAAGTGCTGTGTTGAAAAAGTCTTCTGCTTTACTCCAGCTTCTCGATACGACCACCTCTAGCATAATTAAACATACCAAAGGTTGGTCGCACTTGGCGATTCCGTAGTGTTTTCCACAGAACATCAGTAATTGCATTTGCGGATGAACCAAGGGTGTCTCCAAGACTGATACTAGTCCACTTTTACAAAAAATGAGGCTTATTCTCGGCCATTGCTTTACAATCAATGCTTAAACCCTTAAAGTGGACTGAATATAGTCCGGGAGAGCCTTGGCCCGTATGGACCGAGGCTCGCTCCTTTTCTAAAAGAAGCGGATCTAATTAAGCAAAAAAAATGCAACCCTCTCTGAATCTGCCCAAATCGTAGAAACCTCACCTTAGATGCTGGTCGGATGAGCACCTGTCGCTTTCCGCGCTTCTCGGCATTGTTGATGCAGTTCAGCGCATCGGAAAGAACGTTCATTCGAACCATTTTCCCGAAGTTTTCAGCTAAAAACCACTCGATGATTTTTCTCCCAAGAAACGTAATACACGAAAACATTTAGAAATGACAGCAAGCAAAGACGCAGTATTTCATAGTAAAAGGTGGAGGAAACCGAAACACCGAAGAAAAACGTAAAGAACAAAATACCGCAGGGAAAATAAAATAAAATTCAAGAAATCGCTGCGTATGACGATAATGCGCGAAACAGATACTCAGGTAACGCGGTCGCGACCGCGTGCATGCAGATTGGAGCGCGGAATCTTTTCTCTGGTTGATCACGTTTTTTCGGAGTACAGTTACGGAGCTTCGGGGGCGAAAGATATTTTAGCGTTGGAGCGCGTTTTCCTCCCGTCCCTTTAAATGGGCGCAGGTTTTGCTAGAGCGGCCGCGATCTGCACGTGTGTAATTAATGTATTTAGGGAATTGGCGGATCTTTAAATTGATATTAGGGAAAATACCTCAATTTTATACTAATTGTAAGTTCTCGAATGCGTTCTAAATTTCACACACTACGGGGTTCCGACCCCTGGCCGAAAATCGGGGAAACCTTCGTGCAAATGCGAATTTAATACTGAAGCCAGCACATCGCAAGTGCAACTATACAGACGACACCAAAAAGACAATTTCGTTAACGCATAGCTTTTGATCTCCCATGTTATCCTACGAAACGTGACAAGCTTTTGATCTCCCATGTTATCCTACGAAACGTGACAACTGTTATAATTATACTACAAAATGACTTAAGTAGAAGCTTCAGAGAAATGATTGGGCCACATACCTTCGCGGAACTCTGAAGAGCAAAAATGCCCTTGGCTCAAATAAACACACTGGGAAGAGGAGCGTTCAAAAAAATTCACATCCACGTCAAAATTTCTCCACTACATATCGAATCTTTATAAAGTTTAATACGTAAGCCAATTGTTCCTAAATTCCCCTAAGGGGATTGAAACTCCGCGTTGGCAAATCTTTGACGTGGGTGCGAAAATTCTCTTCGCCCCCCGCCCTCCCCTTCTATCCGTATTTCAACGGCGCTATCGCAGCGGGGGCCACTGTGGTATCGCACCATAGCGCCCCCCCCCCCAGCTAGAATAGCACCATTTTAACCTACTCCAAACTGCCATACCACCCAAGGGTGTGACAGTGCAAGCCCGTATGTCTCACAACATGCGGTACCTATGATAATTTTGTAACCGACAAGGGAACCACAATAAGCCATATTCACCATTCCAAATGAAATGTACTTTTCTAGAACCATTTTCGCACGAAAAGTCCGAATATGCCCATCGCAGCTGCCTAGACCCGCATTGAAAAAAGTTATAGGCATTTTTTCTCTGATTTTCGTACTTATTGTACCCTCCAAAAAGCGCATTATTTTTACGAAAATCCGGGAACGCACCTCATATTCGTGTTCAGCGCCCAAAACTACCCCACTAAGCGAAGTTAGGTTGAAGGAACATTTTCCGAACTTTGCGCAGACTAAGAGCGTTTTGGACTTGTACGGATTTTCGGTTGTGTTCGTTCACAGATTCCCATCGGGGGGAATTTGGTGGCAAATCGCGACTTTTGACGATTTCCGGAGTGCTTCTATAGAATATGCTCAAGTTATTTCTCTGGGGGTTATTTGGAGTGCTGAACACGTTTTCGGCAGCTTACGGTAGATTACGGTGGGTATACGGTAGTTTGATCAAAGTCTCAGATTTGTCTCAAAGTTCCTATGTGGGGGTTATTTGCGGTGCTGAATACGAATTTGATGTCCATTTGTCGATTATCGGAATATTAAGGTAGGTTTTGCCTCCTAAATGGCATGTTACCTACGGTAACCTACAGTAAACATAAAACTTTGGGCAAGCAAACCTCAGATTCGTGTTCAGCACCCCAGATTACCCCTACATACATGTTTTTAGCAAAATCAGGGGAAAATTTTCAAAACACCCTAAAAATTCCAGGGGGGTGGTACCCTTACCTTGCCGCGAAGCTTTAAAAAACGCTCATAACTTTTTTTCAGAGTGGTTCTAGGCAGCTGCGATGGGCATATTCGGAATTTTCGTCCGAAAATGGTTCTAAAAAGTACATTTCATTTGGAATGGTCACTATGACTTATTGTGGTTCCCTTGTGAGAAATGAATACTTGTCTAACAGTGTTGCATTAAACGTTTCCTTGGTTGAAATGATTTTCCTAACGGGATTTCCAAATACAATTCACATTTGGCCAAATCGCCTTTGCAGTCTAGTTGACCTATCACCTCTGTATTGGTCTTTCTTTTGACATGAGCATGCATTTTCTGAAGAATGCAATGCTTCTGTCGTCCATCTTCTAATCGATAAAGCGGCGCGATATTGATCGTGCAAGTGGTACGCGTACGGAAACGCGCTCCAATGACAAAATATTTTTCGCCCCCGAAGCTCCGTAACTGTACTCGTTTTTTCGCTGCTTTTGAATATGTATATAACCTATTTCTCGTCCGAATTTTCATTCATTTTCGATGTTCTCGTTATTCATTGATAGGTGGATTTTGTACAGACTTATTATGAACTTGCCAAAATTAAAAAAAAATAGAAACATTCCCATTCTTTTCTAGAATTTCTGCTTACTATCGATGTCACAAAAAACTTCGGTAGAGCTGGTCCGTCCCTGCCTTTATATCCGACTGAACTCTACAGGTGAGGTTCATCTACCCTTTTGAAACCTAGCGATTTCCCTTTTTTTTATTCTTACAGGAAATAGCCCGCGGTGGATGTTGTAATATCATTTTCCCTCTGTTTAAATCGTGCTTTCGCTGAGGAAATAGATGTTGCGGAGTAATCGCGGTCCATTCCTTGGTATAAGGAAAAAGTAGGGGAAATCGTTAGGTTCCAAAAGATGAGGAAAACTTCACCTGTAAGGTTTTACTTCGGTATAAAATCAGGCACTGACCAGTTCTCTATCTCAGGAGTTCTATGTTACATCGATAAAAAAAGGATAAAGTTCTTGGCGTATATCAATCCTCTGGGAATGCGCCACACGTTCGATCTCCATTCAGAATCGTAGAAGCTTTTAAATATGTTTAGGGCCTATAGAATGACTTGCGGGTGCCATCGATGTTCAAGTCAGTGTTTTCATCCTTTCAGACAAATCTGGTACCAATTTACCGACCGCGGAGGGATAGAGGGTTTGGTTGACCCTGGGCGAAGATCGATCGCTCGACCGTGTGCGTGACAGTGGCGCCTCTTGCCATTGCCCGACATCGACAGTAGAAAAATACTAAAAACGGAATGTTTTTATTTTTTTGACTCTAGCATATTCATGGCAACGATTTATTTAAGCCGGTTTATTAGGTTTTTATGCTACATCCATCACTTATCCTTCAGACATTTAATTTTTTTTGTTGGTAGTATTTAGTAAGTGAGCTTCTCTAAATCGTTTTGCCGCCTCAATCTCTTTTTTTCAACTTCTTAAATTATCGTAACTAAGCGCTGTCACGGAACATGAACAGCTCGTAAAGCAAGCTTTGATGATTGGTCTTGTTTTGAGATGTCCATTGTTTGGGATTTCAGGGGAAACCCCAAATAAATAATGTGGACCCACCGACTTAGCCCAATGTTACTCTTTAAGTGATGCCCGAAACCACAAAACACAATGAGATTATTATAAAGCAGTTCGAAAGTGGCCTGCGGAAACACAATTGGGAAACCTCTGTAGGAACTGGTGTGACACCTTTTTGGTGGGCAGGAGACTTCTGCAACGCTAGAAATGTTAGTTCATATTCATTCTATTTGATAGTTGATGGGTGCGACTTCAGGCATGCCGGGACCAGGTTAACGTAGCGGTTTGCTCATCCCTCCTCTGCCATTCTAGTAGATACCATACGAGGGGTTATAAGCTGTCGAGATGTCATCCGCTCGTGCCGTGGCAGTGTGAAGAACCAAACACCTTCCTTCAAATCGGCATCATTCCCTCTACGAAAAGTTTTGTCATGGAAGAGTTGCTGGCCGGCCGCATCTCTCTGGATTCTCCTTCAAAGGGTCGGCGTGGAGAGAAATCCCGGATCCGCCCATAAGTACCCATGCGCCACCTGCAGCAAGAATGTCACCTGGAGCGGAAAAAGCGTCCTATGCTTTTGTATGTCAAAGGTGGGTGCGTCCGTACTTACCATCCAGACGTTATTTATTTATTTATTCATTTACGTTGTTTAAGACAATTGTAGGAAAGATAATAAGAGAAGAATACCTCAAATGATCACCACAAACAGTGACACGAAAACAGCATGATAGCCACGCAGACGAACTACCAGCAAAATTGCTCAATGCTCAAGGATTTTTGGAGCTATTTGGCGCTTAAAAGATTCTAAAGATGGTGCTGCGGGTAGTGTCCTGCATAATGCCATGAACATTGACCCTGCCCTGATCGAGAAACAAGTGGCTCTGTATCGCGTTTTAGCCCTTCGGAAGGAAATCTTATATTGACCTCCTCTAGTGATAGACTTGGCAATAGTAAAGAAGTGCGGGACCTTAATATGACATATTCCATTGAGAAGCTTATACACCATAATAACATCAAACATTTTACGCCTTGAATCGAGAGTTGGTAGTCTGAGAGAAGAATTTCTGACTTCAGATGAACGTATGTTATTGTATGAAAACCTCGGGTCTCGATGAAAAGTTTTCTAGTGACGTTACTTTGAACTATTTCAAACTTTACCACATCTTTCTTTTCAGTTGGATTGAAAACAGTGCAACTGCATTCCAAAAAAGGTCGTATGTAGGTTTTATAGGCTTTGAGTAATGTTTTGATCATCAGTAGAAAGCGCCTTAAATATCTGAAAGGTGCGAGCAACGGCCTTCTTACTTATTTGCTCATAGTGAGGAGAAAAGTCGAGATTGTCAGTATAATTAAATCCCAAATCTCTCACTTTATCAACTGTTGCTGTGTCTGAACCGTAAGAACCGTACATAGCAGAATTACCCAGTCTCAAATGTAATGTTTTACTTGCTGACAGGGGAAGTTGCCAAGCAGCAGACCATCTCATCAGTTCATGAATGGCAGACTGCATAGCCGCCTTTCTTTGAGCGCTGGAAGTGTCGCAGTAAATCTTGACATCATCCGCAAACAGCTTGCATTTGACGGCTTGCCAGGGTCAAGCGGAGCTGCGAAATTTTGCAGCGGAAGAAGGGGAGGGGTTGCGATAATTTTGGCCCGAAAATGAAGTTTCGCAAAAATTCGGTTCAAAAATTTGGTGGAGATATTCCTAAAATTCTTCATATTATTGGTCACCAAAGAACAGGATGGTAGCATTTCCCAGGCTTTAAACGCATGAGCCCGAGTACTCCACGAATTTTCGGCGTTTGATAGTTTTAGTAATCAAATATAAACTGCCCAGAAATCGCCCCTCGGGGCGGTCGCAAGGCGGTTTGGAAAAAAAATCTGTTGGTGGGGGTCGCTCCGATTTCGAAGAATTACGCAACGCTCCGCTTGACCCTGCGCCTTGCAGATCTAGTAATGCTGGAACTTCTGCAGTGTGCATGTTGAACAGTATAGTGGAGAAGATTATTAAGGATATGCGGAACCACAAAGCTGTTGGTCCTCTTCTTCTTCTTCTTTGCAGCCGCAGAAGGGTTTTTGTCATAGGTTCAAGAAACGGGCGACCGAAGTTGGATTCAACCACAAATCTATTGTCGTCAGTGAGGTGGGCCTCTTCGGACAATCGAACAGATGAGCTGTAGTGTGGCCAGGGTTACCACAATCCGGACACTCGTCAGGCTTACTGCTGTCGATCCTGTGCGAGTATGACATCAGCATAGGTGAATGCCCGCAGTGCAACGAGGCGAGGGAACATCTAGCCCGCCTACCGAGTTCCATCTCGGAGTTGCTGACTTCAGGTGGTGCGATCCCCAATATGGGGTTGACAGCCACCCTACTCAAATGATCCCTGACGAAACGGGTGTGCTCCGCACGTAAAAGACGAAGGCGATCTAATTGGGAGTCCGTCCATCTTTGTATATTGACTTTCTCGGGAGCATCCGCAAAAGGCCTTCTGATATTTCTCTCTCTCACAGGATTCATAATCCTTCTTAATGGGTGATCAGGCTGCTTGACGATATTAATAACCAGTTGCTGCGCTTGGAGTTGACAGTGCTCTTTAACTGGCAGAATTCGGGCTTCAGCATGAAGATGTTCCACTGGGGTGCTTTTAGCACACCCAGTAGCAATCCGAAGAGCAGCATTTTGGACTCGCTGCATCTTTGTCCACGATGAATCCGATATCATGTGCTGCCATACCGGTGCAGCGTACTCCAACGCCGGCTGCAATATTGCCTTGTAGGTGGTCAAAATTGTCTTCTTGCTACTTCCTCAAGACGTTCTTCCAGAGCTCGTAGGACGTTGAGCCTTGCTTTCACTGTAGCCTGTTTCTGCTCAGTATTCTTGTGGAACCTCAGCGAAGGATCCAATACTAGACCAAGCAGCTTCGGGAAACGTGCGGCAGGCAGACGAGCGTCTTCTCAGTTCACAACGGGGTGAGCACAGTGTTCCTTAGGGTCAGTGGAGAAAACAGACACAGATGATTTAGCGGCAGAGACAGTGAGCATCATATCATCGAGAAAGCTCTTCAAGACGACGAGGTAGCTATTGATCTTGCGTGCAGCTACATTAATGTCTCTGTCCCGGCACAAGATGGTGATGTCATCCGCGTACGCAACGACTTTAATGTCACTTGGGGGGACGGGCAAATCTTCAAGGTAAAGGCTGAACAGAGCAGGCGATATGACTCCTCTTCGAGGGACACCGGCAGCGATCGGGACGCTATTAGAGACATGTCCCTGGAACAGCACTTTTGCTCGGCGCCCTTTGATGAGTGCTGTAATCCATCGCTTCTGCCTAGGCGGGATGGTGGACCTCAATAGCTTCCCAGACAGTTTGCCCAAGTTGACAGAATCAAAAGCTTTCGTGAGGTCCAGGGCTACACCAACAGTGCGTTGAGGTTTATAGGCGTTGAAGCCATCCAAGACATAGCTCACAATCTCCAGCAGCGCCGTGGTGGTAGAATGTAATTTGCGGAATCCATGTTGGTGCTGCTGTTTGTTATTATGCTTGGCCAGCTCCTTGACGACCAGTTTCTCAGCGACCTTGACAATTGGTGATAAAAGACTTATTGGCCTGTATCCCTTCGCTGTGGATGGCGATTTACCAGGCTTCGGCAACGGAATGACGCTTGCCATTTTCCAGTCTTGGGGTAGGATGCACGTGCGAAATGAAGTGTTAACGACGTCAGCCAGGATTGGCATAATCTCACTCGGCAGTTTCTTCAATACCGCTGGACTAATGCCATCCGGTCCTATAACCTTCGAGTTGAGCATCTCTTTTACCACCTTTTCAATCTGCGCTGGCGTCACTGCTTCTGCTTCGTTCATGAGTGGCAACTTACAGAGCTCTCTAACAGTGTTCGATTCTGTTTCCCTCTCTTAGCCTGAGTTATGAAAAAATTCTTTCCGAGAGCAGTTGCAGCCTCCTTTCCCGATTTGAAAACTCCATTCTCGAACTCGATCGTGGAATAGTTGGTGGAGGTGCTCTTGCCCGAGATCTTCTTTAGAACTTTCCAAGTTGACGCTCCATCACTCTTGAAATTCATCTTCTCCGTGAATTCCTCCCAACACTCCTTCTTGTGCTTGTCCAGATCTCGCTTAATCTCGCTGTCCAGCTCAGCAATGGTCGGATCCAGGTGATCTGCGACTCTCTTTGCATCCCTTTGTCCTTATCTTCTCCAAGATTTCCCTGGTGACATTGGGAAAGAAGGTCTTAACTCGGCCCTCCGGAATGGCTGCTTTCATGGCCTTGCGAATGGCGTCGGTCAAGTGACGTTCCTTCTGGTGCACGTTTCCATTCCATGGGTAGTCATCCACATGGCGAAGTGCCACCTCTCTGAACAAGCGCCAGCCTGCAAGGCAAAGATTTAGATAAGACCTTTGACGGATACCTGAATAAGGAGCAAGAGAATTAGAGAGATCGACATGGACAAAGACGGGGATATGATCACTGGACAGAGTTGTAGCTGTCGACCAAGAGCAGGCGCTGGAGAGATTAGATGATACAAGAGAGATGTCTGGACTAGAGGATCGGCCGTTGGCCGGGAGACGAGTGGGCTGATCATCGTTGAGAATGGCCAGATCGCACTCCTTCGCCCATTCTTCGACGTCTTCTCCTCTAGCGTCAGTGTCAAGCGACGAGCAGAATGTATGAGCATTGAAATCGCCTGCGAAGACAACAGAGTGTGAAAGTGAGCAGTCGTACAACTGCTTGAGTGAGGGAGTAGGGTCGTAAGATTGGGGACAGGACGTGGTGGGAGGGATATAGATATTAAAAAGAGATATAGGTGTTTTAAGAGGGAGATGGATAGGTAAGTACTCAAGAGTACCGTCCGATGGGGTGTTTGGTATGATATGAGAGGGTATATTAGATAATACAAAAGTGGAAACTCCTCCGCCGTGAGCTGACCTTGGAGCATGATAAGCAGTGTAGCCAGGAATGTTAGGTAAACGAGCGTTAGCGGAAGGAAACAGCTTGGTTTCCTGAGCCATAATGATATCAGGATGATGAGTACGTGCGAAAAGAGAGAGTTCAGACAGCTTGGCTCGAAGGCCGTTGAGGTTGATATGTACAATAGAGAGGGGGCGGTTGGTGAATGAGGAATCAGAGTTGCTGGGGGCAGAGCACAGAACACAACGGAAGGAAGGATCGTGATGCCTCACAGAACTGAGACCCGAACAGGAGAGATGCACCCACCTTTGGCATCCGAGGCACTGGACGCTTGTTTTCCTCCATGTGACATCCTTGCCGCACGTGGCGCATGGGTACTTCTGAGCGGGTCCTGGATTCCTCTCGACGCCGGCCATTTGTAGTGGAATCTTTAGGAGAGCTGCGACCAGCCAGCACCTCTCCCATGACAAAAACCCTCTTCGCGGAGGGGTTGACGTCGGTTTGCACGGAGAAGGTCTTCTTTCCTCCACACTGCCGCGGCACGAACGTACGACATCTCGGCAGTGCTGTTGGTCCTGACGGGATATGCCTGCTGTCTTGAATAAGTTAACGACTAAAATCCTCCTGCTTCTCACCGATTTGATAAACACTTCGTTCGGTTCGTGCACTATTTCGCAGAATTGGAAGCAGGGTCAAGCAGGGTTGCGAAATTTCGCAACGGGGGAGGGCTCGCAAAAAATTTTGGCCAGAACTTGAAGGTGAGGGGGTCGCAGAAGTTTTGAACCAAAACGAATTTTTGGTGAAGATACCCCAAAAATCTCGATATTTTTGGCCACCAAAGGTAGCAATGCTCAGGTTCTAAGCGTTCGCACCCGAGCGCTGATAGAATTTTCGGCGTCTGACAGTTTTAGTAATCACATGTACTGTGCTTATCTGGGCCAAATTCCGGTCCGCAATTGCGTCTCGACACGCTTTGCGACCGCACTCCCCCGAGTCGGAAGAGCTTCCCGCGCCGCAGTCGCCGATCTGATGACTCTAGGTGGGTTTCGGAGACTGGAAACTAAGAAAAATTAGAGAAAATTGTATAAGAAAGCCACATCGAGTCGGCTTTGGCGCTGGAAACCCGACTGACTCGAGCGCGTGCGGCTGCAAAGCGTGTCGAGACGCAATTGCGGACCGGAATTTGACCCAGAGAAGCACAGTAAACTGCCCAGAAATCGCGCTTCGGGGGGATCGCAAAAATTTTTGATGGTGGGGGGTCGCTCTGATTTCGAAAAATTACGCAACGCCCCGCTTGACCCTGATTGGAAGACAGCTAACGTCGTGCCGCTTCCCAAGCCTGGTAAACCCCAGGCTTCAGTCAAGAGATATCGTTCATTTATGTTGCTGTCCTTTTTTTTTGCAAAAATAGCCGAGAAGTCGATCGTGAAGGACCTGGCAGAACACGACGAGAAACAGGTGTTTCGGCACAGATTCAGAAGGTTGCATTCCACCACAAAAGCTTCGTTAAAAATTACTACCTTTGCCACCAAAGTGGACAGCAACATAAAGGAACGATATCTCTTGACTGAAGCCTGGGCCTTACCAGGCTTGGTAAGCGGCACGACGTTAGCTGTCTTCCAATCAAGGTCAAGCGGGGCGTTGCGTATTTTTTCGAAATCAGAGCGACCCCCCCCCACTATCAAAAATTTTTGCGATCCCCCCCCCCCCCGAAGCGCGATTTCGGGGCTGTTAATATTTGATTGCTAAAACTGTCAGACGCCGGAAATTTATCAGCAGTCGGGTTCAAACGTCTAGAACCTGAGCATTGCTATTTTGGTGACCAAAAATATCGAGATTTTTGGGGTATTTATTTATTTATTTATTAATACGTGGAACACCACGCGTGAACAGATAAGCGGAAAAATCAAGGCATAAACATAAACATATAACACGGCATAAACATTTTTGGGGTATCTTCACCAAAAATTCATTTTTGGTTCAAAACTTCTGCGACCCCCTAACCTTCAAGTTTTGGCCAAAATTTCTGCGACCAACTCCCCCGTTGCGAAATTTCGCAACCCTGTTTGCCACTGATGGGTTCAACGCTAGAAAGCCACAGATAATTGTAGCGGATGCCTTGGATCTCACTTGGGCTTTCGACATAGTAAACCCTGGAGTCTTATCAAGTAACCTATTGGAGCCATCAATACCGCCGTGGCAAAAGCGCTGGATATCGGCATTCACTAATATAAGGGAAGACGAGCTGGAATTATGTTCCAGAACCAGAAGACATGCCCGCCTTCCCTAGGATATTAGGGTGGTCGCTTATGCCGATAATATGGCAATCATGTGTGGGGATCGGGACATACACGTGGCCGTCTCCAAGATCAACGAGTACCTGATCACGCTGGTTTTTTCGACCACAAATTGCTAAATATCTCCGCTTCCAAATCATCAGTATCCGCACTCACAACGGATCCATATGAGCACAGCACCCATCCGCTTGTCGAGTGGGATGGAGATCGTTTGTCTGCTGCTCGCCTTCCCGAACTGCTCGGTCTTGTGCTCGATCCTTAGCTTAAGTTTCGTAAGAACACAGAGCAGAAGCAGGCTGTCGTCAAAGCTAAGTTTAATGTGCTTAGAGCCCTCGGCTGTGCACCGTGGGGTAGCAGCAGGGAAACCTTCGTCACGACATACACGGCCATCACCCAGCACATACTGGAGAGCGCCGCATCGGTCTGGCAGCACCTGAAAAGGTGGCCATTAATCCCGTACTGGGAGTAGTACCGCCCAATTTCTGCACATCCGAGTCTCAACTCTGAAGGGCCAGATGCATTCATGCATCGCTGCGCTGTGGTCACTCTATTATGCCTTTGCATCACGTTTCGAAAATTGACAGCAGCAAATAGGTTGTTCGCCCGTACTGCGGTTGCCTCGGCCATGATACTGCACATTTGTTCAACTGTCTGGAGAGATCCACCACGCTGATCTCAGTGGACCTATGGACGAATCCATTACTGGCCGCCCAGTCCCTCAACCTATGACAAAACCCTCTATGTGGCTGCAAAGAAGAAGAAAAAGTATTGTGAGTACACCTCGGTCAAACAGTTTGCATAGAGTAACAGTAACGCGAAATTTCTGGTTTTGGAATAATATTTTTTTATAAGTTTTTTTTGTTTTTAAAAGTTACGAATTCGAATTCTTCGAAAACAGACTTGGGCATACCACTCGAAATTCATGTGCATCAAGCACGATATTAGGAGTCCGAATAGTTTTAAAAGTAT
Source organism: Aplectana chamaeleonis (assembly GCA_029168955.1). Taxonomy (NCBI): domain Eukaryota; kingdom Metazoa; phylum Nematoda; class Chromadorea; order Rhabditida; family Cosmocercidae; genus Aplectana; species Aplectana chamaeleonis. The sequence goes on along the minus strand of JAPDOI010001055.1, from coordinate 66,492 downwards.
TATTGGATTAATCGAAACGTACCTAAGCTTGTTCTCCGTCAGAAGCTCTTCTATTCTTTTTTGACAAATATTTTCAACTGAAGTCCCTCTTATCTCTACCCAGATACTTCGACAAGTGATGACCAGGGATGCGCGGCAATTGCCGTTTGCCGGCCGTGTTCGGACGAATTTCGTCGATTGTCGTTTGCCGTTTTTTCCTCTCATTTTTCGACAAATTCGGCAAAAAGTGCGTAATATGTAGGTAAAAAATGCCGCCATTATGAGGCGCACGATAAGACCAATAGGCCTTGCTACGGCTCGAAAGCAGAGGGACAGGCTACATATAAATTTGGAACTTTGAGCTAATTGGTGTAACCGCCCGTGCGAATGGGTTATTTTGAAGCAATTCCTAGTTTCTTAGTGTCATGCTCGGGTGGGTCCTCTTGTCTGGAAGAGTACCGAGGTCCCAGCCCCCCCCCTTATTGAGGCCTCGGGCAATTGACGTAGGGCTCTTCTTCTTCTTCTTTGCAGCCGCGAAGAGAGTAATTGCTATAGGTTCAGAAACTGGGCGACCAGCGTTGGATTCGTCCAAAGGTCTATTGTAGTCAATGTTGTAGGGTTTTTTGGGCAGTTGAATAAGTGTAGAGTATTGTGGCCAGGACCACCACAGTCCGGGCAAACGTCGGGAGTGCTATTGTCGATCCTGTTCACGTAGGACTTCAGGAACGTTGAGTGCCCACAGCGCAACGAGGCTAGAGTGCATCTGGCACGTCTACTAAGCCGAGACTCAGACTCAGAAACTCTTAGGGGAAAAAACTAGGGCTCTTAGGGACAAGAACTATGACCCTGAACATTTCGAGAGCGCAAAAAAACACTGATTGGTTCAGCTTTTTTCAGGTATTTGATAACAAAACATTTCTATTTGGATCATCTTACATACATACATCATAACAAACGGCTAAGTGTTGACCGATGGCCACAGAATGTGCGGCACTCCACTGGGAGCGCGCAGAGCGGAGGGAAAGCGTGTGGTGCCCAACTGGAAGGGCGCCAATCCTGGGGAAAGGTGAGTGGGACCGAACTGGGAAAGCACCAAGCACCAAAGAAAGTGTGTAGGACTAGACAAAGCCAAGAGCTGGGAGCTCGGTAGGAGTGCGCCGGTGAATGAGTGCAAGACTTTTCTGGTTTCTGTCTTGAAAAGTAAGCGAGACTTCACTGAGAGATTCCTAAACGTCGTGTAGAGAATGCTAAACTTCGGTGGCAGTTTGTGAGCGTATGCTCATCGCCGTCTTCTATTATGCTCACAAATGCGCTGAAAAACGCGACTTATTGTGAGTTGAAAGTGTCGGAGGGTGTACATGGCGTGGGGAAAAACTGTTTTGATCAAATTCGTAGGCGCGGAGTCGGGGGTGATCCGTTGGGAGGAAGGCGTATCGTATTGTTAGGGAAGGAGGTGATTTGAGATGACCTCGGCTTTTAACGAAAAGTATCTTCCAAGAAGCTTTAAAAACTACCCAATCGCATGCACGTTAGTTGTTAGGGCGCACTTCAGGAGGAATTTAAACTGTCGGAAGGGGAAACGGTTGTCGAATATGGTGCAGTTTCTGAAGATTGCTCCCAAGACTCCCCGAAAACGTGCGTTTTGCTGCGTCTGTCCACGTCATTATCTTTCATCCAGATTCCGGTCAAACAGTGAACGTACCGTGAGGCACGCCAACAAGTACGCCAAGGAGCGGCGCCGTTAGAAATTAATCACCTAAAATATAAATACTTTCCTTCATTCCTTTGAATGGAGCTCGGGTGCTCACAGTCTTAACTTGGATTGCACTATACTCTAAATTCTGTGCCATGAACTCGAAACACGAAACAAATGAATGACTACTAATGCGAAAAAGGTTGACATTAGAGAAATTCGAAAAATTGCTATTCTTTTACCACAACATTCCTATTACCATTAATCAATAGCATACTCCTTCCAGTTCTGTTTCTTATATCGCGTAAACCAACGTAAGAGGTTCAACATCCTGTAGTATTAATGAAAAACCATCTCATATCCCGCTATAGAAGTACGAAATGTGCATGAAAAATTGTGATTTTTTACCTTCACCTTTGGAACATTCGTATCGATTTTTGTACAAGGTATTTTTTATTTTGCCGTTTGTCATTTGCCGATTGCCGGCCATTTTTCGACAGAATTTGTCGAATTCCGTTTGCCGATTCTCCAAAATCATTTGCCGCACATCCCTGGTGGTGACCGTTTTGCGATTATCATTTTAACGTTGTTCGAAGTGAGCAAATTGAAGAGCACCTTGCGATGCCCTTGCTGCTAGTTCAAGCAGACCTTTGTTACGGACTTAGACGGGGCTACATCCCTCGGTGATCAAAGTTTCATAAGTAGCAAAGTCGACTGATCTATTCGGTAGAGCGGTTGTTCTTCAGTGCTCATAATGCTTCTCAAAATGTGTGCTGGAGTTGGTGTGACTCCTTATATTTTATGTGCCTATACAGTGAGTGACTATATTTTCACCTCCGATACTACGGCAAAACCTATGTTTTGAATTTCCACGCTCTAAGTTGTTGTTCAAAGCTTTATCGTGCATCGGCGTATGTAATATTCACTTGCATTTCAGAAAAACACTTGACCACGAGAAAACAATTCACGAAAATCGTAACCAGGAAATGATCAAATGGAAATTTATGACTCATATCTAATACAATAAAATTACTCACAGCTGCAGGGCTAAGGAAAATCAATGGTACATCGAAAGAGGCAAACAAATCATGGCATAGATCGCTTCTAACTCGAAGGAAATAAGCGCCTGATGAAGTGGGGTAAAGTTCGTGCGAGAGATATGTAGATGATCCTAACATTGTAGTAGCGCAGAGGACAAAGAGGAGAGATCCAATATTGGAAGAATGATACGGGAGGGGCATCGAGAAAATTATGCATGACCAGTCAAAGCAAAGGATGGATTTAGAGTGGGGTAGGTTCCACATAGGCCTTGAATGCTTGGAAAGACCGCCACCTTCCAGCCAACATGATAGCGCCAGCGTCCTTACCTGTCCTGAGCGCGTGAGTGGCAGCACCACCTCTGAAAGAGTGAGTTGTGAGTTTTCTGTGTCCTAGACCTGCCCTAAGCAATAAGCCCTTGATGACTCCCGAAAGATAATCTCCACGTTCGACTCTCGATAAACCTCGGCATCAGGATAATAGTTGATACTTTGATTGTAGCAGGCACGAGGTAGTATGGCTTTATTGGAAGACTAACGTTTCGGCGGTCTCGCCCTCTTCGGAGTCTGAAAAAAGGTCGAATCTATGTGTAAAATTACTCGGCCAAACGTAGTTTCTACCCTACAGAAATTCAAGACAAATTTTTCCAAAGAAATGGCTGGGATACATGGAACTGAGTGACATACCTTTTCAAAGTCCGTGGAACATCAGGGTATTCGGTAGATAAACGGCGGGGTACCGAGATATCAGACGGCAGTACCCCAAATCAGAAGGCTAGTCTGATGTAGGGCTGTAGTTCCCGCGTTATATTTATACCCTCGTCCTTCCGGTTGATCTCGGGGGTCCTGGCATTGATCCAGAATGCCTGAGCGCTTTTCGCGCACTTGTTTTGGCCTCCCGCGCTACTATCTCCACTCTCACCTCAAAATCTTCCCCGTCATGGTAATTAACTCTGTGGCAACCCAGCGCAGTACTAATTCGCGCCTTTTCCTTCCCATCCAAGTGCTCTTTGATCCGCACATGCAGTGGGCGGGCTGTTTCACCGATATATTCCTGGCCACAGCTCTGACATGTGATCAGGTAAATAACCCCAGAAGCAATACAGTCACCTTCTCTGCCCGATGGGCAAATGACGCACTGTGGCGTGACACATGCGCGATCATATTGACGATTCCGCACTAATTGCCGTTTTAAATTATTGGACGGGATGGCCACCAGAGATACAGTATTTTCCAATCCCGCTCCTCGAAGGCATTTTCTGACAGCGAGGCTCACATCGTCGGATATGAATGGTATCATGAAAGGAACTTTGTCGCTTTGTGGTATATTGTTACTTCGCTGACCTTCGTGGGCGTTCCGCAACCTGCGCGCGTGTGGTCCATAGCCATTAAGAGTCGCTATTTGACAAGCTAGGCTTTCTGACGCTTCACGCTCTTCGTCTCCAGAACACACATTTACAGCGGTGCGAAACATGTTTCTGACATCCGCAAGTTTTGTCTGAGCGGGATGCGCGGACCGCCAGTGGACCAGAATATTCTTGGTAGAAGGTTTGCGGTACCATTTCGTGATTTTTCTGCCTTCCGCTAGTTGAATCTGAACATTCAGAAAAGGCAACCAGCTCCCCGACGGTTTCCCTGCAAGTTTTATGTGTGGGGACTCACTGTTCATCAGGGTGAAACACATGTCCATCTCTTCTTGCGTAGAGCAGATTATGAGACAGTCATCGATGTATCGCCTGTAAAACAAGGGGAGGGCATCGAGCACAGGTGCTTCAATTTTGGACATGAAGGCGATGGCAAGCGTTGGTGCCAGCCGCTGCCCCATTGCCAGCCCCCTCAGCTGAGCAAAGTATTTACCTGCCCACTTGAAAACATTACAACCGAGGCACTCCTTGAGAAGAACCATTAGGCTGCGTACCGAGAAACCGTGCATATTTATATTGCTTTGATGTTCATTTAGAAACTCTAAACAGCTTCCATAGCCGCGTCGTTACTTACTTTGGTGTATAGCGCTGAAACATCAAAGGATTCGATGGCACAGTTGCTGGTGAGTTGTGCACGCCGGAAATGGTCTAAGAAGGCTTGAGTGTTGGGTAAGTGCGCCGGGATAAATGGAAGAAGTTGTGTGAGCACTGCACTGACAAACCAAGCGATTCGGTCCGTGGGACCACCCACGCAGCTAATGATGGGCCGCACCTTAATTGCGGGAGGATCAATTCGTGCGAGGTCCTCCGTTGCCCCGAATTTATGGGTTTTGATAAGCAGGTACAATACGGGACAAGTTGGAGCCTCAATTTTAAGGCGCGTGATTATCGTCTGAGCTAGCCCAGCCGATTTTGCTTCCACAACCCAGGATCTGTTGAGCTTGCGGTGTTGCGACTTGAACTCTTTTTCGGAAGATATCCGGTAGACTGACGTGTCCGAGAGGTGGATCTCGGTTATCGCCACGTCCATGTCGTGGGGAATAACCACAAACTCTCCTCCTTTGTCACTTACGGAAAGCCGTACGGTATTGGAAGCCACAAGTTCGCGCACTTCTTTTAGGCCCAAAATTTGTGCGTGATTCAGGTTTTTGGGGATTTTCCCTGCGGGGAACCGTCGGGGAGCTGGTTGCCTTTTCTGAATGTTCAGATTCAACTAGCGGAAGGCAGAAAAATCACGAAATGGTACCGCAAACCTTCTACCAAGAATATTCTGGTCCACTGGCGGTCCGCGCATCCCGCTCAGACAAAACTTGCGGTTGTCAGAAACATGTTTCGCACCGCTGTAAATGTGTGTTCTGGAGACGAAGAGCGTGAAGCGTCAAAAAGCCTAGCTTGTCAAATAGCGACTCTTAATGGCTATGGACCACACGCGCGCAGGTTGCGGAACGCCCACGAAGGTCAGCGAAGTAACAATATACCACAAAGCGACAAAGTTCCTTTCATGATACCATTCATATCCGACGATGTGAGCCTCGCTGTCAGAAAATGCCTTCGAGGAGCGGGATTGGAAAATACTGTATCTCTGGTGGCCATCCCGCCCAATAATTTAAAACGGCAATTAGTGCGGAATCGTCAATATGATCGCGCATGTCACGCCACAGTGCGTCATTTGCCCATCGGGCAGAGAAGGTGACTGTATTGCTTCTGGGGTTATTTACCTGATCACATGTCAGAGCTGTGGCCAGGAATATATCGGTGAAACAGCCCGCCCACTGCATGTGCGGATCAAAGAGCACTTGGATGGGAAGGAAAAGGCGCGAATTAGTACTGCGCTGGGTTGCCACAGAGTTAATTACCATGACGGGGAAGATTTTGAGGTGAGAGTGGAGATAGTAGCGCGGGAGGCCAAAACAAGTGCGCGAAAAGCGCTCGAGGCATTCTGGATCAATGCTAGGGACCCCAAGATCAACCGGAAGGACGAGGGTATAAATATAACGCGGGAACTACAGCCCTACATCAGACTAGCCTTCTGATTTGGGGTACTGCCGTCTGATATCTCGGCACCCCGCCGTTTATCTACCGAATACCCTGATGTTCCACGGACTTTGAAAAGGTATGTCACTCAGTTCCATGTATCCCAGCCATTTCTTTGGAAAAATTTGTCTTGAATTTCTGTAGGGTAGAAACTACGTTTGGCCGAGTAATTTTACACATAGATTCGACCTTTTTTCAGACTCCGAAGAGGGCGAGACCGCCGAAACGTTAGTCTTCCAATAAAGCCATACTACCTCGTGCCTGCTACAATCAAAGTATCAACTATTATCCCGAAAGATAGTCCCGTGAAGGTCTGCCCCCCTTGAGGGAACTAAAAAGAAAATTAGAGGGTAGTATGGGGCGATTAAGGGCGCAGAATTTCTGCCAGACAAGGGTTTGATTTAGGTCCCATTTGACCGCCACCGAGGTACCCTGTTGGCACTGATCCGTTTTGATTTTGGGATGAAAATCCACCAAACTCCGTCCCCCCCTGTAAGAAAAGTGCTGAAATTGCAGCTGGCAGAGTTCGCTCACCCGGAGTAGACCGGAAAAGGCCAGCATAACAGCAGTAGCGGCTTTGATATTTGTTGAAGAGGATTTAGAAAGCGCAAAAGTGAGGATCTGGTTGATATCGCCTAGCGATGCTTTTGTGCGATGCTTAACCGTTGGCTTAGATCTATTAGCCGTGCGGACCAGAGCCTTCAAAACGTCGCTCTGATCGCCTTTAAGGGGCCCGAAGAAGTGGGAAAGCGCCGCAACGTGATACCCCAGAGAGCGAATGCTACCGGTGTGGATAAGATGGGCTATGAAGATATTCCGCAACTGCGGCAAGTGGCCCGAGGACACATTGAATTTTGAAATGAAATTCAAAAAGCGATGCTTGACTCTTTCATAGATCTTGATGGTGCCCGGAGCAACCGAGTTATAAACGCATGCTTGGATGACGCTCGCGACCTCGTACAGGCCGTTGGAGGCCGCTACCGAAGCTGTCCTCGAAGCCGCTGAGTGGCGATTCCCCACTCCTTGATCTAAAATGATTCAGCAGTATTTTGATACTATATGTGGCCAAGGGGCGGCCTGGGTGGGAGACACCGATACGCGAAAGCTGGAATGAACTTAGGGACGCCACGCCCTCGACAGTGACGCGCGTCAGTGGGGTACTGTAGCCTAGGCGGGAATTCAAATTTCCGAAAAACGACGCGGGAAATTCAAAACACCACTTTTACCTCCGATACTACGGCAAAACCTATGTTTTGAATTTCCACGCTCTTAGTTGTTGTTCAAAGCTTGGTAGATTGGAAGACTTAAAGCCCGGAGGGGGTTTGAAAATCTATGAGGGCGAAAGCGAAGTCGAAATTGAGCGTAGGACTTCCAAATGTAAAGGAAGGGGATAAACCCTTCAAAACGGGTGACCCAGCTGGGAAAACTACGATTTCCTTGATCTCTGGGATCCACTCAGCTCCAGCTCTGAGCAATGGGAAAAACAAATTGGAGGGCCACACCGGGAATCCCAAAATGCCTTTACTGCCGTACAGTCTGGCTTCGTGTATTAAGTGGGGAATAAGGCAAGGCAGAGGAACCCACCAGCATAATCCTTCCGACCACCATCGTCGTGACTCGAGTGAGAAAGCATCCACAGAGACGGCTTTTTCGGAAGCCCACCTAGAAATTTAATTCGGGCATTTCGCTCTATCAGAACTCGCTAACATATCGATCACACAGGCTCCCCAACAGCCAGCCAACTCGGAAAAAATTGCATCCGCTATACTCCAGTCATCTAAGTCAACAAATCTCGACGCCGCGTCTGCCTCCGAATTAAGATATCTAGGAACCCACGCAAATTCTACTTGTATGCGTAAATGCTCGCAAAGGTCCCAAATTTCCGTGGCTATCTTTTGAAGATCAGGCTTAGAGCTACCTTTTGTCAGGATAGATACCGCGGGTTAGTTGTCACAGAACCATAAACAGTCATGGAAAGCGAGAAATCGGGAAAAGGCTCGCATACTAAAGAGAATAGCATACATCTCTCTCAACGTGGAGGAGGAGCCTATTAGGGGACTTGGTAGCTGCGAAGCTGTATTAACTTTAGAGACTTCATCGAAATAAAGAACTGCTCCGACCCCGATGTCAGAAGCGTCCGAAAAAACGCGAATAGCAGAAACTGAAATGTTTGGAGAGAGTTGCATGCTAATGCCTTCGAAGCCCCTCTCAAATTCCAACCAGTTGTGAATCTCACCTTTCTCGTCAGGTGTCAGCTTCCAGCGAAATCCCAGAGCAGTTTCTTCAGTTTGCTTCACAGCGATCTCTCCTATTACAGCACGCCACCTTCTTTCCAAGTCTGAAGGTAAAACCAGGGCTGGGATTCATGAACGCAAACCGTGGGCTACGGTTGGGTTTGCCTCCAGAGAATGCGTGCTATTTCCGCCGCAAACCCAACCGTAGCCCACGGTTTGCCGTTCATGAATCCCAGCCCAGATGCATAGAGGCAATATTACCCTGCCATTTCAGCCGGTCTAACAGAGATGGACTTCTATTACGCAATAATCGCAACCCTAGCTGGCGGATTTTTGATCTTCTTTCGGGGGTTATGTCAAGTACAAACTTTCTCAGATCTATGACGTGCCCTAACCAGGAAATCTTCTGAACCGGTGTCCAGGTACATTTTTCTTCGGCTACTGTGAAGCCGGCTCTAACGAGATCAGCTCGTACAATCCTGACGGATTCTTCGCACCGGTGTGCGGATTCATCCCAGATTAGACCATCGTCTAGATAAATGGCAACGAATAAGCCCTGTGACCTCCATTTTCTCAACAGGGGTTTGAAAAGCTTGGTAAACACTAGCGGGGCAGGGGAGAGACCAAAAGGTAGTACCATGAATTTGTAGTACCTGTTTTCCCAAGTGAAGCCAAGAAATTTTGTAAAGTCCGGATCAATTTTAACATGATGGTATCCCGATTTGAGGTCAAATAATGACAAAAAACCCCCTTTCGGTAGCAACGGCGCTACTTTGGTAAGATCCTCGTATTTTACTCTAACTCTAGGGAAGAGTCTGTTCAAATCTGACAAATCGAGGATAAGGCGCAGCTTCTTACCTTCCGGGACGGACAGCGGGTTGACTCGTGAACTGCTAACATCGTGCACTTCCTGGATCGCTCCCGATTTAAGCAAAGACCGAATTTCACTGCCTACAAAACAATGGTACTTGGAAGTTGAAGCCGCATTAGAGCGAATTAAACCGAGAGAAGGCTGTGCCATGTAAACAGGCGAAAAACCGTGCAAAATTATAGATTTAACGAAATCTGATAAATGTAGGGACAGCCAAAATTCTCTCTTAGAATGAATCTTTCCTGCGAAAAATTCACTTCCCGCCGACTCTTGTCCTGCATTGGTCGGCAGTGGCCGAGTCGTCCGCATTCATAGCACATATTCCTTGGACGCGGTCTGTCGACGGGATTCCGGGGAAAACGTGCTGGATAGATGGGTTGGCGCATGAATTGAGGGTAAGGAGCCAGCTGAGCCTCGGCTGGGGGAGCGAGTGCCCATGTCGCTCCCCCATGGCGAAAGGGCTGTGACCGAAGGTATGGGGAACTCCTTTTCCACTGAGGAGCTTTGAACTGCGTCTTCTTACTCTCTTCCTTCTTTTTGTCTTTCAGAAACTAGGCAAGAATTGGGTTGGTGGTCTTCAGAGCTTCGGCGTTCTTGTAGTTGTCAAAGTATTCCCAAACGGAGGGATCCTTGTCGCCTATTACTAGAAGCTCGTTGCGTTGCATCAACAATGACACGGCTTTCAGCAGACTTGCCTTCACCTGGTGCTCCTCTGGCGCAAGTTCAGCTAATGGTTTGACGATGGCAAGAACCTCCATGTTGAACTCATTTTGTCTTTGAAGTCCTGGTTTCGCGAAGGTTGGCTTGCTGGGTGGAGATTCAACATCGGGTGCAGCCGAGAGCAGTGGGCCCGATTGATGCGTTCCTAGTGCACGTGCCATCAGCTCGTCCATTTCGCCCTTGGATATCGTAACAGTGTCGTCGCCGTTGTGCGATGAGTCATCAGGCTGGTGCTCGACCATAACACCACCGTACGCCACGATACGCGAAAGCTGGAATGAACTTAGGGACGCCACGCCCTCGACAGTGACGCGCGTCAGTGGGGTACTGTAGCCTAGGCGGGAATTCAAATTTCCGAAAAACGCGGGAAATTCAAAACACCACTTCTGAAGATTTCGTAAAAACTGGTCCGTGCCACGATTTTGTAGATAATGGTATTGGGTTGATGCATAATTAAGGAACTTCTTTATTAACGCGTATTTCTTTAGTAAAAATTGCCGTTTCGTCCCCATTATTAATATAAAAATAATCCTCAATATTGAGTTGAAAAAATGCATCTCGAAAATCGCACTCATTCGCCATATTATGCTCTACCGTTACGAGAAAGGGTGGACCGCAGCCCAGTCATTTCGAGAACTCAGCGAACTTTTTGGCAATGGTACAATTACTGATAGTGCCGTACGGAAGTGGTTTATTTGCTTTAAATCAGATGACACTAGCTTGGAGCATAAAGAAGGAAGAGGTCGGCCATCGGATTCTGATGATCAAGCTTTTCTGACAGTCGTGGAAGAGGAAGAAAGTCTGACAAGGCGAATGTTGGCTGAAGGCTTCAATATCAATCAAGCAACGATCGTTCGAAGCCTGACGGAGCTTGGAAAGCTATGGAAATTGGCTGGATGTGTGCACCACGAGCTCTCCGACAACAACAAAGCTGAACGCGTTCAAATTTTCCTTGATTTACTGCAGTGAAACCAACAAACACCATTTTTGAAGAATCTTGTCACTGGGGATGATTCATGGTTTCTCTTCGAAAACGCTAAAAGAAAGAAGATTTGCGTTTCGCCAGGGTTTCCCTCAAAGGAATACCAAAAGACGTGCACTGAAAGAAGGCTATGTGGTGTGTGTGGTGGGATAGAAGCGGAAACATCCATTGGGAAGTCATTTCAAATGGCATTTGTTATTGGTTTAACGACACAAATGAAAGGCAACGATGAAGAATCCCTGAAAGAAATGGCAAGCGGCAATTCAACATCAACGGCGACGTCTAACGGGCTCAGCTTGATCGCTTTAACGCTGCAATCGAGGCCAAAAGACCGCGCAAAAAACCGCATCGTGTTCTATCACGATAACGCCTGTCCACATGTTGAGCGCCGTGTAATCCAATCCATCGCCAATAAGGGATGAGATCTGCTCCCACATCCGCCGTACTCACCGACAGAAGCACCAACGGACTATCATCTCTATCGCTGTTTGAAAAACTGGCAAATAAACAAAGCTTACGACGACTTAGATGACTTGGTGGCTGATGTCAAAACGTGGATTGCCTCCAAGAATCGTGACTTCTTCGCACGTGTAATCGACCGACTGCCAAGCAAATGGAAGCAGTTCTCAAAGTGGATGGTGACTATGCTCTCGAATGATCATTTAAACGTTTTGATTAAATATTGTTTTTTTTAAGAAAGTAATTTTTAAAAAAGTTCCATAATGATGCATCAACCCAATATACACGATTTACCCCATATCGAAGCCATTGTTTGATTGTTGCGGGCAAACGATGAAGTCAAGATAATGTCTTGCTTTTTGAATTTGTGTTGGTCTGACGTTGGAACATCACCTCAGCTTAAAATTTCATTCATTCTCTTCATGTATATGCGACATTTAATCCCGTTAATACTGGCAAACAATACAACAGAGGCGACCGGCGTTGACAAAAGCGTATACGAAACGCTAATGATATTACAGGAAATCAACAATGCTATCACCATAAGACGAACACATTTTCGACCGAAGCTAGAGCTCTATACGGATAATTCAACTTTGAACTTAAAGAAAATCTCTGTTTGTTACTAGACTCTAATACTCTAATAGATGAGACACATGCAATGATTAGCTTGAATTGGAATACAGTATTTCTGATAATTACATCGTTTGTAGCTACAACAATATCACAATACACTCGCATTTCATTCTTTGGCTTAACTGCTGCATTAGAAGTTCCCAGCAGTGCATATTGTTTGCAAGTAAGCGAAAAAATTAGTACAAATAATTAATGTACATGATTCAGAAAGACCAAATATATGCTACACAGCATTAATCACTCCATAATACGCTACTATTATGATAAGTTTACATCCACTTCGAATTCCGGACCGATTAGTAGAACTTAGAACTTAGTAGCCGGATGGATCAATATGATTCCATCATTGTCTGCGTCTACGTCAGAGGTTTCACGACTTTCTGTATCATATTGTTCAATAGATTTGTTGATGAGTTGGAAGTGTGGCTAGATGGTTCTTCGTTGTAGAAGCATATGTAGGAGTCGCTAAGCAATCGTGTCACCAATGGGTCCACGTCACTTCCTTTGCCCAGCATCGCCTGGAAGTGTTGTCTTTCGAAGCTGCATTCATTCTATGGAACCCAGACGCAAGTCATCTTTGGGGTGGTTCTAAGAGGCTCTTGATTCCAGTTATCATCAGCAGTTGGGTCATGGTAAGGTATAGCAGGTGACAGGGACGTTTCAACAAGAACCACCGCATAATCAAATCGAGAGCTCTTCAGAAATGCCCCAGACTATGTTAGGTAGGGGATGGTTTACAAAATTAGCGTCGAATTCTTTCTAAAAAAAAACAGTAGTTTTGATACCTTCATCGTGCCCGCTTCCTCAGCATCACGCAGTCGTTCCCATCCTGCCTGTGACAACCACCACGACATTCGTTCGCAGTCTTTTACCTAGAAAAGAGGGAATGGGCAGCTGAATACTGTTGTTGTCGAAATAGCTAAAACGGACGGGTCTGATCCTTTTGTTCAGTTCTGCGCTACCGCTAGGCAGGGCAATTGTTCTTATAAAGGCTAATTCAACAAAAACATTTTCAGGCAACTCGTGCCTCCGATGCGAGACATTTTATCCACCCACCTGCCCTAGAATGTGCATTGCTAAACAAAATTCGAAAATCGTGAAGAAAATGTTTTAAAGGCAGCATACATGCTCGTAAACGTGGTTGAGATAACTACGGATATAGAATGGTATGGGTCAGAACACAACGCCTACGCATTTTGAAGGGTTAAAAATGACCCAAAATGCAGCTACACGAGTAAGTTGGTCCCGCTCAGTATATATCCTCCCCCTGTACTTGCGTCCTCCTCCAATACAGGTGTGCTGGGCCATTCTCACCGTCGTCGATGTATGCGGTTTACTTATTGTACTTATTTTACGACCCACAAACGTCGCCGACGGTGAGAATGGTCCAGCAGCCCTGTTTTGGAGGACGGCTAATACTGGTGGCGGAGAAATACGGGGCGGGGCCAACTTCATACTCGTGTAGCAGCGTTGTGGGTCGTTTCTGGCGCTTAAAAATACGTAGGCGTTGTATTCTGAGCCATACCATTCTATTGCCGTTGTTATCTCAACCACGTTTACAAGCGTGTGTGGTGCCTTGAAACGACCGTCTTTTTACATTCATTCACGCTCTTCTCGGTTCCGTTTTAAACGCTTTGCGAAAAAACATTTTAGGGCAGTAGTATCACTTTTGTCCCCCAACACGCGTCTCACTGGAATTACGATGGGAGTTCGGGGCGGTTCTTTGTGGTGACAAAACTTTTTTCATTGCATTCTACGGCAGTCAGATCGTGTGATTTCAACAAAGCCGAAGCTGATGTCATTTGGACAGTTACCTTCCAGAAATATGGAAGTACAAGAAGAGCACGAGCAGCATGATGAGCAACAACAGCTACCACAACAACAACAACAGCAGCAACCCGCGGTAGTAAAGCAGCACTCGGCAGCTCTGACAATAGCTGACTTCATGAATGACGATGATGAAGGCTACGAGATTCCGACTATTCAGGTAATACAGCCATAACTTCGTGAAAACCGAAATTCATTTGTGTTCTTACAGAGCAACAGGAAAAGTAACACCTTGCCATGTTGGGGAAATCAGCAAACGATGAATCTCAACGGCCTTGTGTTGGAGAATGTTAAGGAGAGTTATTATTACAAGAACCATCTCATCGAGATCGACAGCGCACAACAACTTCTTGATGAGATTTTCTATAAGGTACCCCGCCACATATCGATTCGACCCCTTACCTTCGTTTGGATTCTAAAGGGTATCTTTCAGGTGAAGCATCTCGAGCCATGGGAAAAAGGTACACGAAAAGTGCAAGGAATGACTGGAATGTGTGGTGGTGTAAGTTCATTCCCACTGTACTCTCTGATAAGGACCGTCTAGGGAAGCTTTTCACCAAAACGCTGAGATATGGTGAAGGATATGTACAGTCCGCGCCCTTCAGTTTCCAAGCAGCTATGCTATTATAAGGCGCAAAATCACTCATGCAAGGGCAGCACTTTTACGCGCATATGCCAGAGTCGTGGCTACCAGATTATAGGACACGGACGATACTGGGCCCACTGGAGACACATGAAACATTCATATCGCAATGAAAGATTAACCGGTACTTTCTGGATTTCAGGTGCGCGGTGTGGGTGCAGGAGGTGTTGTCAGTTCGGCGTTTTGCATATTATTTAGACTATTCAAGGTGCGCCTAACCAGGTAGGTTTATTGAAATCTTCAGCAAATTTGAGTAAATTCATATTTTATCTTTTTTTAGGAAGCAACTAATATCTATGATAAATAGTCGGGTATCGCCTTACATTCGAGGACTAGGCTTTATGTACATACGCTACACTCAACCGCCTGCCGATTTGTGGGAATGGTTTGAGCCCTACTTGGTAAGCCATCGTGTTTTCTTTTCCAAATTGTTCTTGACTGGTGTTACTTCACTGCAGGATGACGAGGAAGAGATCGATCCAAGGTCTGGAGGAGGCGATGTTATGACTTTCGGACAGATTGTTCGACTTATGCTCACCAAGCTTGACTGGTACGGTACACTGTTCCCGCGCATCCCTGTTCCTATACAAGTAAGTTGATTTGACACATTCCAGACTGAATCCTCCTCCAATACCAACTCACCTTTTTCAGAAAGATATAGATGAGAAATTCGCTGAGTGGAAACGAGCAATACTATTTGGAGACGGTCGATTGGAGTCCCACAGTCGAGATCGAGACGATGATCGGTGAGTCAAAAGGCACGTGTTTCATCTTCTTACAGTTTCTATTGTTTGGGCGAGTGAATTAACTGTTCCGATTGCAGATCCACTCGACGTCGGTCCCTCTCTCGAGATCGGAAGCGTCCGCGTAGCTCTGAACGGAGGCACGAGGACAAGCGTCCTCGTCCAACCCGATGTGGACACCACTTACGTCATCATCATTGTACGAAACATCGCAAGCAGTGCCCGGAGAAAGCGAAACGGTGAGTACCAAAATGTACCGGAAGGAGCTTAGCTTTTATCTCTCTGCCGTTCAGTGCTCGCATGGTAGCAGAAGAACGAGCCGAAGACATGACTGAGAAGGAAAACGCTAAAGATGAAAAAGTTGCTGCTGAGGAAACCGAGAATAAGGCCCTCAACGAGTAAAGCTGCAAATGATGAATTATGAATAACGAAGAAACTATGTCACATCATGTCGTTGTGAGTTTGTAAAATAAATTGCATTCCACGTCCAAGTTGTATCCTGCACATTCTCTGCCCCGCGCCTAGCCAGAGTGGTACTACTTGAGAATGCCACTATTGGCTGAGTGAGGAAAACAAAGACTAAAAAATTCTGAAACAGACGAATGTTGTAGAACACCACTTCAGACAGACAATACAACCTTCGTCAAGCAGGTAAACTGAGAAGATGTTTGACAACTGATGCAGGTCATACGGGTTTGTGCCGTGATACCACGAGTGCTGGAGGAGGCTGTCAAGACATTGGTCCCAAAAGGAATTTTTTGAGAGCAAAAATGAATTCACTGTTCAGAACTTTTCCGATTTCTGGGTTATTGTAGGGTAGATAGCTCCGTCAAGATCCAAAACAACGGTTTGTTGTCGTGGGTGGACGGAAAAGTGGCTGTTTTGTTTGGAGGCGGAGCGAATGGTTGCTCTAGCTCTTTCTTCTTATCTGAGATTTCGCATTAGGCAGGGTTGCCATCATACATCGCTGCCGGAGCATTTTGTAAAAATTCCCCCCCCCCCCACGCTCCTCACGAGGTTGAACTGCGTCTTTGAAGGCAGCAAAGACGCTAAAAATGGTAGCGATTTTATGACATAAATACGAGGTTGGGAGCTGGTTGTATGGGAAACTAACAAAGAAACCAACGAAAACTGTATGAAAATACAGGAATAATGGTTGCTTTTGTTATGAGGTGAAAGTGGAGTTAAAGGCAGTGTTTACGATAAAAAAACCGTATTCTAGTTTTCTATGTTTTTGAGTAGGCAAGTTTGCGAAGTAGTGGATAGAAGGGAAAAGCCCCCAAGAAACTGTCGAATATCGGAAAATAAACCGTCTAAAAAACCTATTAAACACTTATTCACGCCTGCTGGTGTGTTTTGGGCACTGCGGACAAAACGTCAAACCAAACGTCAAAAATTTTTTGAGCTTCGAAATTCTCAGGTGAGTGAATTCTTTATTTTCTGTATCAAAAACTCTTGAAGAAGAAGATGGGTCAATGCCCATGCCTGGATGTTAGAATCTCTCGCGACAAGGAGTATTCGAAAATTCAGCCTCTGCCCACCTGGACGCAGGACAACTATTGCATGATGTGGGCGGGGTGACCCAATGGGTTCGCTGGACCACAAGATTTTAACCCGCTCCTGGCCGTTTTCCGTCACACTTCCGCACTTACTCTTCACAAAGCTAACGTTTCCGCCAAAAAACTGGCAACTTTTTTCTCGAGAACACTGCCTTTGAAGCGGAGCATGCCTCGCGGTAGAAACAGCGAATAACACCAGCAAAACGGTTCAGATCGCGAAACCGATAGACTCTTACAACCTTTACTATAACGCTAAACTCGTTGGAAACATCAAGTACCGGCTCAAGTGACCGTATTCGTATATTTAGGGGGCGGGGCTGTTGAAATTTTTTTGATGTGCACTCAATAGCATTTATGAGTGTGTCAGCTGCCTTTAATGCTTTCATAAACTGCATGGGATATATAAACGTTGACATTACGGCTTGAACGTAATTAATTTTAACCTGCCCTGTTTCCCCGGAGACCTTGTTGAAATAGAATTGGAATGCGCACCTGTGGCACATTAAATCCGTCGCTAAGACCTTCCCGGTCGGCCATCGAGTCGAAGAACAACCATCGTCCGGATAGAGAACGCACGAATGCCACGTAATGTGACGTCTCGATGCACAGCACTGCAGACAACACCTATAAACGAGTATGAAGAAAACATGCTCGAAAAATCGGGAGAGGGCAAAACCTACATGCCAACCTGATGAATGTGGTCTATGGCAGAAAATGCGAAAAATGACAACGTAACTGACCATACGATGAACAGCCGGCTTCTTGACAGGACGACCACTAGGGTAAAACAAACGCATCGCATGATCCTGCTCTCCAGCATTGTAGTGCACACGGCTCGAACATGAGACGCAGTAGGATACCTGAATGATAAAAGGATTGCATCCACAATGTTTTTTGCCGTAACTGCTGCTTAACGTCGCAGTTCACGTTATGGTATGTTTACACAAGGTGCTGATTTGATCACAAAACGCTTGGCTCCTGGCGAGATTGAACCAGCATATTTCCTTGGCGGGGGAGCGCCTTACCGCACTGCACCACCGAAGCCCCAAAGCCGCTCTCTTTCTACTGCTCGGTAAATCTTCACCGAAGCAATCATTCCTTCACCCGCATAACGGGATGAAACAGGTATATTATTGATAGAATTTTGACCAAAGAAATGCATCACCCAGCGGTGCATCCACAATATGATATCAAGAAGTTATATAACTTTCATGGGCCACTTGAAGGCAGTGTTCACGATAATCCTCAATTTTGAGATTAATGGCTGAACTCGGGTAGAACTAGACGAGGAAATCGATAAAAACGCAACAGGAAGACACGAAATCCTTTTCTCTCACCACACTTCTCTAATCTCACTGGAACTGTTCATCAGGGTCAAGCGGTGTTGCAAAATTTTGCAACGGGAGTGGGGGAGGGTCGCAAAAACTTTGGCCCGAAAATGAAGGTTAAGGGGATCGCGAAAATTCCGGACCAAAATGGAAATTTAGTGAAGATATCCCAAAAAATCCCGATATTTTCGCCACCTTTCTGAGGTTTTAGACGACTGAGCCCGACTACTGAACGAAGTTTCAGCGTCTGACAATTTTAGTAATCAAATATAAACTGCCCAGAAATCACGCCTCAGGGGAGGCGCAAAAATTTTGAATTTTGAAAAAAAAATTGATGGTGGGAGGGGGGGGGGCGCTCCGATTCCGAAAAATTACGCAACGCCCCGCTTGACCCCGCTGTTCATTGTGACAACGAAATCTTTTGTGGAACCGCCCTTTGCAATTATTTGCTTTCTGTTGCTCCTTTTATTGCTTCGGACCCTAACTAATACTGTTTTGCAGAAAAAATATATGGTTAGGTCCGTGGCTTGTTTCCTTGAGAAAAAACATTTACATCCAAACCGCGGATGACGCGGGCAATTTGAATCTCAGCGGCGGCTGGCTGGTAATTACCAGAAAACCCTTAAAGCAGTGTCCACAATAAAAACGGTCTTCATGTTTTTAACCGGATATCGATTGTACTCGGGTCCGTTGCAACAATAATCGCGGAAAATCGGCTAAACACGAGCCATAGATAGCCCCCCCCCGCCCACTCCCTCAACGGTTAGCTATAGTTAACCGTTGAGGGAGTGGGCGGGGGGGTATCTATGGCTCGTTTTGAGCCGTTTTTAATCATTATTGTTGAAACGGACCAGAGTACATACGATTTCAGATGAAAACTCGAAGACCGTTTTTATCGTGAACACTGCCTTCAAGAGTAACGAAGCGGGGTGAGAGTACAGCTTTTCGTTTTTCGAGCGTTTTTCCTGATCTCTCCGTCATTTCTGCTCTACCAGGGGATTAATCAATGGTGTTAGCAAAAAATCCTGTCATCGAAGATTATCGAGAGCACTGTCTTTCACACATTCGAAAAGGTCTATGATCGATCCGAATGAATATTCGGAAACTTAATACGATGTTCAATTGATCTTGCGAAAACTTACTCAATTTTTGAATGGTTTCCGAGTATTATTCAAAGTCCAAGTAATGTAAAGCAGTTTTTTGAGATAGGATATTCTAATATCTTCACCTGAGAGTGGACAAATCTTCAAATTCGATGTAAAGCGAATATTCGGAAAACTGAATAATTAGATTTCCAGAGTGAACCAAGAAGTCATGAACGCGTACAGCGACGGAGAACGCACGGACGCAATACATTGACTAGACTAGAAATTTTGAGGAGTCATTCTCACCTCTGACAATGTGACCCGTTTGCACAGATAACATTCCGGGCACATTCCTTCAGCTGGCTTCCCACATCCATGACACGCTTGTATGGCTGAAAAAAAGGTGGAAAAATAAGAACAAACAAAAAAGCACCAGTAGGAGAGACAAAGACGAGAGAGAGAGAGCTAACTAACCATTGTTCACTAGGCCAGTGATCTCAATACGCTCCAACGGTAAGATCTTGTCGAAAAGTTTCTGCTGACCATATCGCGGCAACTGAATTTAGATAGATTTCTTATGGATTGGAAAGATGGCTGTGTTACACATTTGGCAATCATATATTACAAACTTCCTTCCATAGAATCTTCTCAGCAAAGCAAATATCCCGAATACACCAACCTGCAAAATGAGCGTTTTCGGTGGATAGGCGAATTTCACATTAGCTGATCGCATAGATCGTTCCAAAAGATGTTGCGTTGTAGCCACACCGGCTGTCCAGTCGTCAACAATTAAAGGACACAGATATGTTCGATCGACCTTATTGTCTTTAAGATTTCTAGAAAAATGTAAGGAACAATTTATCCCATGATGAAAGCTGGTTAGCGTAAAACGCACATCAATTCGACCAAAGGTGGTGCTTTCAGTAGCTTTCCAAAAAGGGCAGTTAGTACTTCTTCCGGATCCTTCTCTTCACTTGTTAGTCCTCTGATATGTGGCAAGGTTTTTGCGAGCAATTCACGGACCTTCATGATATGATCAGCACGAACGTAATGGAACCTGAAAAAAGAACACAAAATTAGCTCGTAGGCGCTGAAAATTACTTTTAATTATTTGTGCACAATCAATCACCCACGAAACTGGAGGCTCTGAGAATGCGCCTCTAAAGAATTATGGCCACTTGAAAACTGCTGTGGGGTCGGTCATCTAGCATGTTTTCATAAAATGTCAACCTGACCGTCAAACAACATGGAAAAGAAATATGGTTTACTTTCCACATGCAAAAAAACTTCGAAAATGACAGTGACCAGGACTCCAAATCCAGAAAAACTTCAAAAACAATTTCGGTGCGAACTTCAAATCCATTTTCACAGTGTAATCGGACAAGTTTTTGAATAGGCCACGCTATACAAAAAAACACACGAAGAAGTAGTAAATAGTAAATGATTTTCTTCGCTTCCGCAGGTTCACTAGCACAGATTCAGCCAAAATTACGATTTTCAGCTTGATATCTTCGTCGAATGGAATTATGGGTAAAGTTTCAGCCTAGCAATGTCCCTGACCTCACAAATTGGGATAAAAAGTGGATATATCACTGTTTCGTGTACGATCTTGAAGAGACTTCGCGTTCACTGATGGAGGTTGCCGAAAATTCGGTGCCATATGCTATAACATAGGTGCACCGAGTTTGCGCCAACCTTCAACAGTGAATGCGAAGTCTCTTCACGATCCATGCCGATGTTACCTATTCAGGCACCCGTCAGAGCTGGTCGACCGACTGAGTACCACGCTATCGATACGCACCGAAACAGTGACAGACGGGCGCAGAAAATTCACCCAATGAGTTTATCTGCGACCGGCTCCTTGCGAACGCAATCTACCCAGTCGATACTGATATTCCAGGCGCGCGCACCTGCACGGCCAATGCACTCGAGGTCGATTTTTCGCCCCGGACTCAGTCGGTTTTCCGACCAAGTCTAACGGGGGCCTCATGGATGCGAAAGCCGTGCCACAGTTCGCTTGAAAAGGACCAGTGACACTTCTACGGCATTTGTTTATACAAACCGCAAAACCATGTTTAAGGGTCCGTCCCGAACTCTGGAGTTTCGGAAAACAGTCTATCGAGAGTTGCGGGGGGAGCTTTAAAAAAACAATTTCGAGCTCTCAAAGATGAGGAGAAAGAGTTTTAAAGGCAGCGTTCACGATGATCATCCTCGTTGACTTTCCACAGTGAAATGATAGGCGAGAAGGATCCTAGGCTCCCAGTGTCAAAAGAACGGTAGAAAACGAGCCAGGAGCGGTCAAATAACGGCTGCAAACAAGCGTTTTGGTGCCCCAGACACGCCCCGTGCCCCAGATCCGCCCCTCGAAAGGAACAAATGAAGACTCAGATTATAAGAATGATCAAGTGAAGGAAGTACTGATAAGTGAGCGGTTTGCTTCATTGCACTGATAGGTATCATCCGTCTAGCGGTCAATTTTTCCTCGCTCAAAAATCAATGTAAACAAGGGAGGGCCTCTTTTGGCTCAAAAACGCGTCTTTCGTGTCCTTTTTAAGCATGCCTTGCTATATAGGGCACCATACCTTCCGTAAACCGTGGAGGTATCGGAAGTGAAATTTATCGTGAACACTGCCTTTAAGCTCTGAAGTCCCTGTAAATGCACCCGGTTAGATTTAGATTAAAAATGGCCAGAAAGAATGTTTTTTTTTCGTTTTCACGAATTGGAAACATTTTCAGCCCAAACTTTGTGTACGAGAGTTATTTGGGGCACTGATCACGGATATGACGCCCGTTTTGGGTTTTTCGCAAGGCCAGGTTTCTGCGGACAAATAACATCTTAAGTATCTTACCTAGCGTAGTCGATCTGAAAACTGGGAAAGACATTCATATTCGTATTCAGCGTCCCAAATAGACTCTGGACAGGGTTTAGGATTGCAATGTTTTCAATTTTTGATATACAGAAAAGTTCTTTTTTTTTGTTCCGCGCAAAAGTATAGAAATTGAATTGAACGCAGAAAACAACTCACTTCCTCAAGGGATACACAACTTCAGTGGCAAGCAATCGTTGCAGTTCCCTATATTGCGGTATATCATCCCTATTTGCTGGTCGATCTAGTAATCTGTAAGGAAAACAAAAAAGATGACGAGAAGAAGCAAGCAAATTCTCAAAGAAGACATACTTATCAAATGCTGTACTCTGCACAAACATGGCATACAATGTAGCATCAAGGTAGCAACTATTCCGATGTCCTTGAATTCCCTTCATACGCCCCACCAAGTCGTCAGTAATCTTCCACGGCTCACACTTGGTCGGCTCAACTCCACTATCTATACTTCCAAAATCTGTCCGGGCTGGAATATCTGACCTCAGAATATGCAAACGAAACCGTCTGTCAACTACAATCCATCATAATAACGATATTGGAAAGTTTTCCAAAAATCCTGGTTCTACAGCAGGTCTATAGTGCTAAACCAAATGACTCACACTTCGCACAACTGGACCAGAAGGAAGAATTCATATTCCGAAGACCAACCTTGATTAGGGGAGCCCGCCTTATCATTCGCAGCGTTAGGGTCAACTCGGCGATCTCTTCGAAGAGCGGAAGTTGGCACCAATACACCATTCACTACTCCTGCAGCACTCGACATGGGAGCTTCATATGCCGGACGCCAACCAGATGGAGACACGTCGTCCTGAATATGGCCGAGTTTTAGACCAAATAATCTTTTCACTCATGAGAATAGGTAAAGGCCCGGAGCTGTTGACCAAAAGCTACATATCCAATCACTCTCTACTAGGTTATACGGACGTGGGTTGACATAAACATTTTTGGTGAAAACTTTCGAAATGAACTTTTCACAGCGGAAACTATCCTAAGCCAAGCGACCGTTGTCTCGCAAGAGAATGGACGACGGAGGATATAGCCTAGATCGCTCATTTTGAGCGGGTCGAAGCAAGGCTTGTCGGGCTTATCATGTCTAAATCTCCTTATCAATGTTAAATTTTCCATCACCGACCGCTCCGCTGCTTACTCCGCCCGGACTCATCCTAGCAACCTAAGATATACGTAGAAATTTGGACACAAAATAAAGATTTGTGGAGGAAAGCGTAAAGATTCGGCAGAAAAACGAAAATTAGATAGGCAAGAACTCCGAAAATTCGATGATTTTCGGTCATAAGGAAGGGAGTCGTAGCTTTGCCGACGTCCAAGACGATGGCCTGCCCCACCATATTCGCAGAATGATGTATGGACAGCCACGCGAGAGTAACCAGGATGAGAGTGGAACTTCTCAAAAATGACAAGGTTCACAGATCTTATTCAAATATTAATTGATAATTAGGGGTATGGTATACTTTGTCGCTGTCATGAGCGACAGGCATGCAATCCAGAACAAATCTCGGCGGGACCCGCATCGGAACAACGACATCGGTCGTGGTAGGAACAGTTATCGCACGTCTGTGGCAGCGACGTGTCGCAGAGGGCTGACGTACTGCAAATGTGTCGAACCCTGTCGCTGCCACTGTTGCAGTCGCTGTGCAGCGCACTGCGACAGCGACAGGTTTAAAAAGTGGAAGCTCCGCCACAGGCGGTCGCGGTAGCTGTGTAGAGCGACGCGACCGTGTGTCGCAAAGGTATACCATACCCCTTAGACCGTGTATTCCACAACAGCACGGAACGCTATTCGAGGAACTTTCTAAGGTTCTTCGCTCGACGTTTCAAATGGCGAAATATCCGAAATCTCTGAAAGAGGGGGCACCCAGTCCCCCGTCCTCCACGCTGGCCACAATGTGGAGAATAGGGGGCCGCAGCTCAGACCGCGGAAGCGGAAGTGGGGCCGCAACCTTACCGCCGCCCACAAACTATTTGTATTTACAATACAACTAATAAAAAATCACAAAATATTACACAAAAACGTAAGGTATCAAATGTAATATCAAAATATTACAGGTATTATATTTCGAAGAAGAGATACAAAAAAGTGATATTGATTGAAATAACTGTTTCTCATTAACGTCTCCGATCGTCTGGGGTGCACAATCGCCATGAAAACGAAGTGCCGCACGAAAGCGGCGTTCAAAGTTTTCGCGGGGCGACGCGATGGCACATGTTAGTGCAACGCGAAAATCGCGTCGCGCAGGAATTCGGGTGTGAACGCTGGGCGACTACGCGCAATCGCGTGAACAAGGAACGGTAATTTTCTGTAGCAAGAACAACAGTTTTATCATGCGTAGGTGCAAGTGATCTTAAATAAGCATATTTTATTGTTTTCATTGTTAGGCTTGGTTGTGTTTCGAGAAAACACTGATAAAAACGCAGCGACGAACTTTCCTTCGCGCAATGTCCGTCGCATCGCGTTGCATTGCAAGGCGACGCGAATGACGTCGCGCGGCGGGATATTGCGCGTCATTACGAATATATTGCGTCTCTTTACTGAGAGCACCTAGCAGCGACGCGACGCGATAATTAAAATAAATGAACCAATACCTCCATGAAAAAAAGAACAAAAACTGACAACGAAAAAATTTTAAAGCAAGGAAATTCAAAGGAACATCTGAGAACGGTACTCACCAATTCGACAACAGCACTTCTCTCAATATGGTCATGATCATCGCTCATCGCATCGCCGATCCACCGGATAACACCCGAACGGCATGCACCAAGATGACAAACTTCAACGCAACTCCCTAAACAAGACAACTATTACACATGAAAATATTCGTCATAAAAGCATCACATAGAAATCAATCCATTCTACTGCTGCTAGTTTTTCGGCAGCCTTCCGAGCAGTATTTCAACGCAAAAAAATGGAGGGAATACGGCCTAACCAAGAATAAAAAAAAGATATTCAAATTCGAATTCGCTCGTCGCCCTTGTAACTTGCTAGAGCGAAAACGGTTTGGTTAAAAAGCGACTAGACTTACCAACAGTGAAAGAGTCAATCATATAGTCTTCAGCCCGCATAATTGGTCGGGGAGGCACTGGAGGCGATGCTGGCATGTCACGCAGTGATTCCGCGGACGCCTGAACCACAACTTTGGCTGAATCATTCAACATCGACATTCAAGGAAGGGAACATCAGCCTCAAAAGTCTTGACAGGCAATATGGTGAGAATCAAATGACAGTGATCAATGCAAGCAAACAGCGTAACAAAAAAAATGGGTAAAAAGTGATAGTGGGAAATGAAAGTGCAGAGGGCAACAAAATATCCGTAATCGCTTACCTGTTTCTGAATTCCCGTAATGAACTTGTTATTCGTAACTGGATTTCCACTAGGCGCCACCGAGCGTGGAATTATCTCCAGAGCAGACAGAAGCACAAAACCGGCGTGATTCTCAGGAGTTTGAAACAGTACCTCGCCTTGGAAGACTCCAGTACCCTTTCCGACCCTGTCATCCTGAAAGCAAATTTAGAGGGGGATGAATAAAAATCAGCACGAAATCTGAAACGAAGTTGTCCTTGATGAGAAGGCCAACATCTTAGGAACAATCTTGGGATGGGACCACCAATATCAGGACTTACTAGGCAGCTTCGGGGCCCAATACGGTAAGTCAGTCTACGCTTCAGAATGCCCGTAGGGAAGGGTCAAACAGACGGGGATGCAGGTTTAAAGAAGAAAATGTGGCGTATTTCAATAAATCAGGGGTCCAGAAATAATTTTCAGGTTGATGCATAGTTGTTGCGGCTTTTATAGAACCTGTTCTCTCCTCCCATCAGATTCGTTTTAGTAAAGTGTGATCTATCATTCGGAAGCGCATTTTTCAATCTATCGAATGCTTTCACCGATTTCCGTGAACTTGATCATGTTCAAATTTAACATTCGAATTTTAAGGGTGGTCTCAGCACTGAGTACACGATTTATTTCAACTTTTTTATTCAAGAAGATTCATTTACCAAAAAAAAAAACAAACACTAAACGAAAAAAATGTTCAAATTGGAATTCCGGAGTGGAATCACCATTTGGCTCCGAGAACTGCTCTGCAAACGTTCGATCCCACAGGCTAAGAAGAAGCGATCTTCTTCTTACGGTTCACGCTCTCAGAAAGACCACGAAGGCATCCAAATCCTTGTAAATCTCATTCGTTTGCCAGTTTTTCAACTAGATTGAGCTGGTGGTCTGTGGGAGCTTCAGTCGGTTAATATGGCTGATGTGGGGACATCCCAGCTTTTTCCTTGCCTGAGGAATCGACCGTCTGCTCAGCAAACGGGGAGCGGTTCTTGAAGTGGACGATGACTACGCTTCGGAATTAGCTTTTCCACATCTTGTTGAAAAGAACCGCAATAATTAAGCAGCAGCCAATAGATCGCGTTCTCAGTGCTGAGACCACACTTTGAATTTGAAGGTTAAATTAGAACACGATTGGGGTAAACAAAAACTTGCCTAAAGCCTTTGGTAGAAGAAGAAATGCGCTTCCGAACACACCATATTACACTACCACAATAGCACTGTTTGAAGAAGAAAAAGCGTTTAAAAATGCAGCCATGACTATGGAACAACCTAATAGAAGTGGGACTGGCCCATACCCTTTGCCGTTAACTTTTTGTACAACGAAGGGTCTGACTTTACCCCGAAACCTGCCACAGAGGTATAGCTTGGCTCAAAACGAAATCTCCCACGGTTCATTTGCGTGCGTGTGCGGAGCGAAGGTAATAGAGAGAAAGAGAGAGAGAGAGAGAGAGAGAGAGAGAGAGCAGAGGGAAACCGAAAGGGCAGCATCTCGCTCGCACGCGCGACTAGTGATGGAAATTTCGTTTCCGCACAGGCGATAGGTACTAGAACTAGACACAGCATTTTGCAATGCAGAGCGCTTCCAGCAGGCCTTGCCCATGGAAATGCAGCCCATTCGACCCAATCATTCTTCTCTATGCGAAATTCGCTAAAAACTCTCGAAGTGGATGAAGGAAGGTGACCTTGGAAGCAAAAGTCATAAATAGAAATTTACCGCGCCTTTTTTCCACGACAAAAATACCCCAAAAATTCTTTCTTTATTCCACTGCCACAAACCCCAATCCCCACCAGTACCTTAGTTGCAGCACCCAACCCCACTCCAAATTTTAAGCATCCCACCATAAATTGCCGAAAGCCGTCCTGACCCAGCCTAAGTCTGCTGCATATTAGCCGATAATAAAACCCTATATATCCCTACAACACTATCCACACTGCTCCCTCCATTTCTTCGCTAAATTTTTCTGAACAAATGCAATCCTGTTGGCCACGTAGCCATCTTCATCACTTGCGGCGAGCTCAAACTTGTCGCAGAGGGGGGATTTTTCAACCACAGTCAGCGATGCATTACATGCGTATCGACCGGGACCGCCACAGACGGCTCCGGGGTGCTCAAGCCGGCTACGAAGTGCATACATACAGCTACCCCAATCTCAGTTTCCAAGAGAAACCGTCAGAGGTTGTCAGTACTCCGCCGTTTTCAGAAGCCTACGGATGATACCAATCCCATCACTAGAGGTTTCAGACACGGGATCTGGGACCATTAAAGGCAGGGTTCGCGATAAAAACAATTTTTTAGTTCTCTTCATGAGATTGTAGATTTGGCCATCACAAAAGTAAAAATGAGTAAAAAAACCCGGAAATTCGCGGGAAAAACGCTCAAAAACAAAGTATAACGGCTAATTACCGGTGTCGGCCAGAACCCTAATTAACGAGATCTTCATCAATGCTTGCTTGTCCGCCTTTTATTTTACTGTTCAAGTAGACAGTAGTCTCCAGAGATGATCAGAACTTACTTTAGAAGCGAAATAAAAGTTCACAAAACAGGCTTTTACACAAATTTCGATAATTGGGGGCTAGAGGACACCAAGCAATAACTTGCTTCTGAGCGCTTTTTCAATTTTTTTACTTATTTTCACTATTGTGATGGTCAGATATACCATTCCACGGGGATAGCACAACATTCAATTTTAGCGAGAACCCTGCCTTCAACGGCTGCAATCGCGAGCACGACTTGCAACTCCACTGCCCAAACGGCTTGAACGCCCTCCATATGATAACACTCGATCTTCACTTCGATCAGAACTCGAATACTCACAAAGTCGACACCAGCATACAAGTTGCTGTGTCCTTTAAGGTGGCCAATGAACTTGATTGTTCCTTTGTGGGGTATTCCTTCAGAAACCCAGGCACATCGATCGCCGACCATCACACCGCCCGTGCTCACAGGATCGTCCACTCTGAACGATGTATTCCTCGCCAAATTGAAGAAAAAGCATCGAACAAGATAATTCTTACCGGAAAGTCATATCATGGACAGCCATTGCATGTGAGCTCTGACTCCTGGCAGGTGCTTGATTCAGCGGACGAGTACGATGCCGAGTTTCCCTATCCTTGAAGTGGTCCCGTTCACGAAAATGAGTTGTTTCATATTCGTCATAGGCATCAATGAAATCGGGTTTCCGCCTTCGATCGTAACGGGCTTCGTCATTCCATGATATCAATTCGCTGCCATACCTGAATGCTTATTCTGCACTACGGGGAAAAAATTCTTGAAAACAATTATTGCAAGTCGTTCTAAACGAAAAAAAAAGATGAGGGAGAGTAACTCACGACTCGGAAGCGGATGAAGCCCCGGTACGCCGCGGTTCATAGTTAGCGTCAATATGACGAATGGGGATCACTCGTGGTTCGCTTGGCAGTAGCCTTCTGAAATGAGAAATAGACAAAGATATTAAATTTAGTGTCCACGATGAAAACCGTCTTCGAGTTTTCAGCAGAAATCGAAAGGTGCGGGGGTTATCGCACCAACAATGGCGAAAAAAAAAACGGCAAAAAAAGCGCCCAAAACAGTCTTACACGGCCTTCAGCTTCTGTGTAGAGCACACTCCCTCCCACTCCCCTCAACGGCCACTGAAAGCAAACAACTGAGAAACCGACTACGAGGACAAATAGTATTTAAATGGGGCAAATTTGTTCAATCTGTGCATCATGGGGAATAGTTTAGATCAATTGATCATCATGTGTTTTTTTAAATCGATTTCTCAGTTCTTTGCTTTGATAAGTAGCCGTTGAGAGGAGTGGGCGGAAATTGCGCTTAACATTGAATAGAAGAAAAAGCAGAATTATTATACTTGATATTTTATAATCACCCGCTTTTTTTAAGCCCGTAAGGGCTACATCAGGCTCATTTTTAGCAGTTTTTTCGACACTTCTGTATCCATGGACCCCGAACTTTCCAATTTCCGTTGGAAACTTGGAGATGGTTTTCATCGAGAACACTGCCTTTAATCCCGCTAATGTAGTGGAGGCTAACAACTTGCCAATTAGCATTGGATCAGAGTTTCACAAACTGTGATTTTGTAAGTTCTTTTCATTTTCATGAATTCCACCCCACGACCCAGATCCATCAACGATTACAGCGCGATTTGAGGGTATTTTACCCCAAAGTCTCAGCACTTCTCAATGATCTAGGTCACACTCTTGCCACCCCGATCACGCTTAAAGGGCCCACAGCGTTCAAGTCGCGGCGTTGCTCGCAGCGACGAACAACGCTGGGTGATGCAGTATCGATCACAATCGGTGACGAGGGCTCAGGCACTCAACTGGTCCGACCCCAGCCTAATACCAATCGGAACGCTCAAGGGGCGAAACGCTCGACGTCGGCGTAGGTCCCGACAACTTCCGTTCGAACTCCCAGCCATCGGTTCGAACTCTTATTCGCCCCCTGGAGACTTCACCGCCATCGATCTGTTTCTCCTCGTCATTTCACGTCACAATTTACCGAGCCACGTCATCATTTTTATCAACACTTTTTGATGGCTCGCGTTTTTTATAAGTGCTCCTCATATTCTTGTTTTACTCATCTTCGTTTGATATATATGTTTCCTCTAATTTTGCTCCTCGTATTCTTGTTTTCCTCATCTCCATTTGGGGTAAAACGGTGGTTCGATTCCAGGAGGAAAAGCCTGCATGAACTTCGAAATTGACAGAAGTTGGGTTCTTTTTAGAGTTTTTATTTGAGGGATAGAGTTTAACTTTTGTTGACCACCTTTACCGAGTTGAGGAGAATCCCTCGGCGATAATAAGCCTAGGCTGCATAGTTTTTTTTTGCTTTGCAGCTTTGTTTGGAAAAATCATTGGTACTACTTAAGTATAGGCAGCCCACTAGAGTATACAATAGAATTAGCAACTTTTTTGATTTGAACGACCGCTCACTCTAAGAGTTTTGGCCGAGATATAGCAGCGAAATAGCCCACCAGGAGCCGCTGCGGAGCCTGGTGGGCTATCCCACGGCTATTTACCGGCAAACTGGTGCTCTTTACGCAGCCGCCAATCTCGAAATGAGGCGGCGAACTTCTATTACAAGTATTACCTTCATTCACAGTTACAGACAACGATACCGTCAATCATAACTGTTGTCATGTGTTCCGTAAGAAGACGTCCAAAGCCAATATAGAGGTCTCTTTGCGTATGTTTCCCAAATTCACGAATAAAGCCAAACATCAGAAGACATTCCTGGTTGAATCGCAACACAGGGCTTGTATCCATCAAGGCTAGGGCTGTGCGAAAATCTTTTCCATAATTTTCGGAAACGGAGGAAAAATGGTCAAAACACAGGAAACGGAAACGGAATAGACCAAAAAGATTTTGGATTTTCTCATTTCCACGTTTCGTCGCTGCTCATGGCTTGCAGATCTCATTCGATAGCCTACGGTTATAATCAGATGTAAACAGATGTGAACATGATAAAATGTATGAAGTAAAGTGCGAAACTAAAGGGGGGTGCACTCAGGGTTCAATTAAAAAATTAATGGTACCACTTTCAGAAATCGAAGTAGTCCGAGAAAACTTTCCATGGGAGTTTCCATAAAAACAATGACTTATAACGCTATCAGGAATCCAATATCAGCAAAAATTTTCTCTTACATGCATGACTCATTTAATTTTTTTGAGTGGCCCCCTTGAAGGCAGTGTTCACGATTAGAATCGTTTCTGTGCTTTTCCGCCTATCTTGAAGACAGTCCCATGCTGATTCCTATGATGTTTTTTGAATCGCACAAGACCTTCTAGGAACGGAGTTATGGTCCCTCAAAAACTGAACTAGAGAAAATGGTGGACGAGTTGTCCGAGGCTTGTAGCTTCCGTCTTTTGCAGCCGATGTATGCGAGCTGACCTGAGAAAAGAGAGAAGTTGGGAATAAAGGGAAGAACGGGGCTATTGATCGGAAACCATAGCTCATCTCACGATCTCGAGTGTTCATTCGTTCACAACGGAGGGCGGGAATTGCGCTTTGGGGTTTGCCTTGCGCTCAAAGTGGCAACTTCGGGCTCTTTTGGTGCTCTTCCTGGCTCGTTTTCAGTCGTTCTTTCGACCTCAACGTTACAGTGTACCCCTCCACTACCCGTTTCTGGTGGAAACTGAAACACATTTCATATCGTGAACACTGCTTTGAGAGAAAATACCACACATCTCGAGAGTGGGCAATACGGCAGCATTAGCAACATTTTACTAACAAATTGAGCAGAATAGGAGACTCAACTGGGAGCGCGTCAAGCGCCGGGAAATTTGTGCGGAATTCAACTGAGAGCGCGCAGAGCTACGGGGAAAGTGTGCGGTATCCAAGTGGGAATGCGCCAAGCGCCGGGGAAAATACAGGAGACTCAACTGGGAGTGCGGCGAGCGCTGGGGAAAGCACTGTGCTTATCTGGGCAAAATTCCGGTTCGCATTTGCGTCTCGACACGCTTTGCGGCCGCACGCGCTCGAGTCAGTCGGGTTTCCAGCGCCAAAGACGACTCGATGTGGCTTTTTTATACAATGTTCTCCAATTTTTCTTAATTTCCCGTTTCCGAAACCCACCTAGAGTAAGCAGATCGGCGGCTGCGGCTCTGGAAGCTCTTCTGACTCGGGAGCGTGCGGCCGCAAAGCGTGTCGAGACGCAATTGTGGACCGGAATTCGGCCCAGATAAGCACAGTATACGGAACCTAGCTGGGAAATCGCAGAGCGATGGGGAAAGTGTACGGGACCTAGCTCGGAGTGTGCCTAGCGTTGGTGAATGAGCGCAAGACTCATGACAATGACGGACAATGCGCGCCGGTGAATGAGACGAGAGAAAATGTGTTCACAGACCTCGTCCCTTTTTATTTCGGGAGCAGTTATATCCTTACATGTGCACATTTGATGGGGAACACGAATGGTCCTGGTGCGTGGGACATTGGCTTTGACGATGAGAAACCTCCTCATACACCAATCGGCGTTATTCAGAATGGTCAGGATGGTAATACCATCATTGCGGTTATGAAACGTGACTATCTAACTTCTGAGTTTTATCTTATTTAGATTTGATGGTCACTGCATCAATTTCCAGCTAATACGCGCAGACAAATACTGACCGGCTTGTTTCAAGATGTTGTTTTGCGTCGTATGGTACAGTTAATGGAGCAGAACCTATGACTTGCGAAATGTTTTCATTGTTTGAGCCTACTATGAGTGGTTCAATCCCTAATTCAACCTATTATCTCCTTTTTTCTCTGGACATTCGTCCTCTCATTCTCGATATCTTCAGTGGTTTTCATATTCTCATACGAGACTATTAGGGGCTTTTATGTGCTCTGTTATTGAAAGGTACATCTGCTGGTAAATTTAGTGCCTTGCTTTTTTTGGACCCTGTGTAATTGTTAAATGTTTGTTATATAATGATTTTTTTGCGGGGTGACTCAAAAAATAGATGTGATTATCAAATCTGTGTTCCTGTTGCTCTATTGAGTGTTTTCTATGTGATCTGTTATGAAGATCTGTTGATTGATAATTTGTTGAGGAAGAAAAGAGATGGGGGTACAAGAACATAAAGGGAAAACTGTATAATAGAGCTAAAATGATACGAAAGCCAGGGTAACTAATATTTCATCGAATAAGGGGTAATGGAAGCATATCAAAGCACCGAAAGGATAGGATGAGGACGAGGAAGAGCAGGCGCTGGTGGGAAGCAGAAGAACGAAAGGGAGTCCAGCACGGGAGTACGAAGAGGAAAAGGTGGTTTGGTTGATGAAAGACAAGGGGAGGAAGCTTTAAAAATGCTAGCGTACCATTTAGTTACTCAACATAGTTATTGGGTAGCTAAGGCGGAGCGATCCGAAGCGTGGAATTGCAGATTGATGACGTTACAGCCTCTGCATTCTCCCCCCACGTCGGGCAAAATCTGCATTTTCCCCCCACGTCGGGCAAAGTTATTTTCCCCCCACGTCGGGCAACTACGCCAACGTGGAGGGAGAAAGGAAGGGTCCGACCCGACAGAAATCTGGGGTCGGACCCCGTTCAGGCTGGGGTCGGACCCGGCAAATATCTGAGGGGGGACTGCAGAAAGTTTCGAGGCCGCGACAGCCCTGCGTCACTGCCAGCGGGCGGCAACTGACACCGCCGCGATAATGTTCGGAACCATTTTTTTCCGCCGCGTCAAGGTTGACGCTCGGAGACCACTCGCCGGTCGAAGCTACTCTGCGGACCCCTTTAAACCACCGTTTTACCGTTGATGAATCTGGCCCAGTCCGCAACCTTACCAGTAGACCGTGTAGTCCAAGCGAATGCACTCTTTGAGGCACTCGCCTAAAACACTCAATCTACAGCTTCGTTTTCATTCCCACTACTATCCCTAGAGAAAAAATTCAATAACTTTCCATTCAAAATGCGCCATAATTTCGGAGACTCGCATATTTCTTTGGTTTAACCGCATAAACACCCGAAAATCCGGAAGACAACTTAGCGGCGATCAGAATCATAGCCACCAGCATTGCAGAAAAACTCGCAAAACTCGGATACGAAACACAATCTCACTAAACTACGCATGCGTGGACTAATTGAAAGCCTGGAAAAGGACGATTCGGTACAAGATTCGTATAGTTGGCATGGATCCCAGTAATACTTTGCGTTCCCCACTGAAGATTAGCGCAAACTCAGTGCACCTATATTATAACATGTGGCAGCGCGCTTGCGCGAACCTTCAATAGGGAACCCAAAATATCACTAGGATCCATGCCGATGTTATCGTCGGTTTCAACGGAAAACAATTAGGCGCTATTCATATTCATCAACGACAGCGCGTCATGCGCGCGTGGCGTTACAGCATGAATGGCCTTACGTGACGCCCGCGCGGCATGCCCGCGAAGCCCGCTTCGCCGTGGCGACGACAGCCGTAACGACTTTTCATCATGCTGAGATACTTTTCATCGTTTTCATTATCAGTCCATCATCGATTCCATTCAGTTTCATGATAATTATCTGCGGCACTATCCTCTGCTACCATGATGGTGAACGCGTGTACAGATCTTTCTTGATCGGCAAAGTTAGGGCTCAATTCAATCCGCTCTGCCACAGCGTCACCGCTGGAATACTCATAGTTTCCGCAAGCATGCCACGCGCGTGACACGCGTAGAAAGTGTTCATACTCGAACGCAACGCCTGCGCGGCACGCGCTTTACGCGCTGGCGTTGAAGAGTATAAACATCGCCTCAATTCGGTAGGGGGAGGAGGGGCGACCGATTCTTATAACTCGTCTTCCGGCGATTTTTTTTGTGATAGTCCCTAGTAAAAGTAATATCCAAAGCTAATCACAATGCGTGGAGGGTCCGTTCTCTAGGCTACTTGATTTTTTTAAATATGGATGCGAAGAGACACTGTGAAGATTTGGGCTGGCGAAAAATGGGGCAAGGGACGAATTTACTACGTCCAAAAACGTTGATACTTGAAACGTTTAGCCGCATTGTGAAAGGTGTTAGAAAAAGAATAATGAAGATGAAACAAATGGAAAGAAAAAAATCAATAAGCATAGCATAAGATAATCACGAAAAGGTAACAATAACGTTTGAACGTACCTATTTTCAACTACGGTAGAACTATTCGGCTTGTACAATTGACCCGCATTTGCATAAATATATCTGGGAGGAGCAGACCATTCCGATCCATTCATATCCCAACTCTGAACAAAGAAGTTGAAAATATTTGACAAAACATAAATTCTGAAATTCTGCATCAGATTAGTTACGCAGCTATATCAATAGATTGGAGAAGGAAGACAATAATATTCTCTGTTTCGGAACCAAATTTACTCTGTTCCTACGCACGCTGGTGCGGAGCGAGGGGAGAGACAGCGAGAAAAAGTAGAGGAGAAGGAGACGCAGAACGCGCGCACAGGAACACGCGACAAACGGAAATAAATTTTAGTCGGAAACAAAGGATAAATCCAGTCTTATCCGAATGGAGCTGATCCATCAAAACTACATTATTCGATGCCTTGACGGAAAACAGGATTTCAAGTCGAAAACATTGAGAGTTGAAAATGAGGCTTTTAATTTATAATTTATAACAAGAAAAAAACAAAAAAACCTACATAAGCTCTGTTTGGCTCAATAAACTTCAAACTAAATGTTTCAGACACTTCTAGTATAAACCCGATATTTCCGCAGAGCAAACCACTTATTTTATGGGCGGGCTCACCCGGTGTGTCAGCTGATTCGCGCGATTTTTACCCGATGCCTAGCCGTTTTGGCCGTTCCTTCCTTCTTAGGTTCATTAAAAGGACCCAAATCTCACGTCTATGCATAAATCACAAGGGACACTTTTTCATCGTAAACAATGCCCTCAATATAAACAAGAACCAAAAAACTGAAGATATAACTAGATGATTTAGCAACAAAATGAGGTGAATTGCAAGACAAGAAAAACTTAAGGATAGAAACATTGCAAAATGTCTGAAATGCCTTGCAAAGCCTCAAATTACGAATTTGGATAACGTCTAAAAACTTTCCAACACACTAGCAGCAGTACAGCGAAATGAAACGGAATTCATACGCCTCTTCGTCCACAAAAACAATAACGGAGAGAAATTCTCGCATTTCCGGAGAAATCGCATCACAAAATGCGGATTTTTCACATCCAACCGAGGGAATGATTTTGATACGACACAGAGGAAAGAGAAGGGAGGGAAAAATTGAAGACCAGTGTCAGTCACCACCACCAGCACGTTCATGGAGCTGGTGTGGGTCATTAGATTCGGAGCGGAATCGATGCATTCGGCTCGAGCGGGAGGAGAAGGAGGCTCGACGAGGGCAACACACACCCACATACACACGCCCGATGTGGTGCCATGAAACCGACAAAGCGCCCTCATTCCAGCCAGCCGACTAAAAGAAACGCCATACGACTATCGAACGGAACCGATTCCTTGGCTACTGGTTCCCTACCGCCTAGTACCAACTTGAACGGCAATCCGGCTAGCTCGCTATACATAAGATGGGGTTTTGTCTAATGTAAACTAAAACTCATTAGAGCAGAAATAGCAATACTTGAAGTCAAAAAAAAAGAATAGCATTGGGGCGGCAAATCTGCGCATTTAACGGAAAAGCTCATGGAATTGAAGGCCTTGATAAGCTTTTACACAATAAATTTATGCTAACATCTCTCTGGCCCTTTCAAGCGACGTTTTATGCGAACATTTCATTGAAGCTTTCAAACTCCAAGTTTTAGAATGGTGGGGGGGGGGGGTAAAACACAGCATTACAACTTTTTCGACTACAAACTTTCGACAAAGTTTTACTGAATATAGTGATCAAATACAAAACTGATATCAAATAGGTAAAGCCACCGAACGCGCTAAAAACCGTTCCCTTTTTTCATACTTTGGCGCAGGTAAACCCTTGAAGTGCAGGAACACAGCGAAAAGAACCCACAAAACCCTCAAATTTTGAATAAAAACTCCTTCAATCACCTCGAAAAGCATTCACTTCTCGTCCCCTCCGCCTATGTCAGTGTGTTCGGTAAATTTTTTTTCGAATGCCGGATGCTGTCTGGCGCTTTTAACCACATGGTTTGGGTTAGCGAATTCCTTTTGACTTTCTTTTAACGAAAGATTATTTAAAAATAAGGAGCTGTCACTGCGCAAGTTTGAATGTTAGGACTTCCCAAGATGGAGAATTTTGAATAGTGGATTGTTTGAACCTGTCATTGCGCTTCTGTTCCTAGCGCTAGATAATGCTAGATGACTAACGGAGGGCCGGTCTTTTTTGACGGAATTTCGTACTATCGACCTCCTACATACAGTACCGTGCAAAAGTCTATTCGCGTGGCATTTCCGCGTGTTTTTATATATACCTTGGCTTGCCCTCAGCGAAACTTGATAAAACTTTAGTATGTTATGGGGCATCACAACCCTTGCTTGACACATACACAAAATTGGTTTTCGAGCGTGCAGTTTTTAAATAAGGAATTCCTGGCAAAAGTAACGATTTGGTAATTATAAAAAAATGTTTCAAAAATGTCTTGAAATATCTTTATAAAACGATTTGGCGTAAAATAGCCTGGAAAAATAAAAAAGCTAGGAAATGAAGTGAAATAACCAAAAATTCGATTTGGTGGTCGAACATTTCACAAGCTTCTCCGTTAAGCTTACCAAACGAAATCAAGCGCGATATGGAATGGAGCGTTGCGTTCACGTAGCTTGACCAATGCTGATTCCCTTATTACAGCTTTCAAAAATGGCTTAATGTTTCCGTTGCGCGCTTGATTTCGTTTTGATAAGTTTAACGGAGAAGCTTGTGAAATGATCGACCACCAAATCGAATTTTTGGTTATTTCACTTCATTTCCTAGCTTTTTTATTTTTGCAGGCTACTTTACGCCAAATCATTTTTTAAAGATATTTCAAAAAATTTTTGAAACATTTTTTTATCATTACCAAATCGTTACTTTTGCCAGGAAGCTAAATTTTCAGAAATTTCATATATTTTTCCCGAAGGTTCCCTTTCTGACTTCGATTTTGCACAACGATTTCCATTTGGAAATGATGAAACATCTAACGAGATTGTCGAATGAGTACAATTTTTGAAACTTATTACCCAAAACCATAAACATACCACTCATTGCCGCATTTTGTGCAACATGTGAGAACTCGATATTATTGATCATTAATATTTGATCTTGCATGATGAGAAGAATTTTCCAAACAAACGACTTAGAGACATCAACAATCAAAAATCATTGCGGCGTTTTGTGCAACAGGCAAAACAATCAATATTATTGATCGGTATTTATCGATAATGACTGATGAGCAAAATTCTCCAACTCAGGCACCGGTTCGATTCGAGCGCCGTCTGAACGAGGTTGGACCGTTGAACCGCTCTGGCTCGAAACGAAAAAAGGGGCGGGGTCAACCCGAAACGTGGCTCGTTCGTTTCGGGAATGACATCGGTCCACCTCTCAAAGCCGGGATTGCAGTCTCGATGATTTCGTAACTACTCCGTGGATCGTGTGTCGGTCCACCTGTCATAGCCGGGACTGCAGTCTCGATGATGACGTCACGCTTTCGTGGGTCTTGGCCCGGTCCACCTTTCATAGAAGGGATTCTAATAAAGTGATGACGTCATCATCTTATAACCATCGATTCCACGCCCTATACCCTTCACAGCTGTCATCGCGATGACGTCATCCTTGATTTTCGGAGCATGAAGGCTATATGGCTTTGCCACCATGCTCGAAAAATCAAGGATGACGTCGTCGCAGTAACAGGTATGAAGGGTAAAGGGCGTAGAATCGCTGCTAACAAGATGCTGACGTCAACATCTTGGTTTTGACCATCAGAATCCCACACTTCAACAAATACGTGAATTTATTAACACTCAACAATGAGTTTTCTAGTGATTCCACTGATTTAATGTTCGGAGCTTTTGTTCATTCTTGCCCTGTCTTTTTTCTCATACTGTCGTTTTCGGAGTTAAATTCCGGTCCGCAATTGCAGATTACCGCTCTTGCATGATGCAACACGATGATAATCGTGCTGGAAGAAAGGTGAATCTTGCCGGGATTAACAAGGGAACTATTTTCAGCCTGGCCCTTCCGGACGAAATGTACATTTCTAGAACCGTTATTGGTGTAGAATCTGATTAAGATTTTCGCAGCTTGCTAAATCACTCTGAAAAAAAAAGTTATACGCGTTAAACCTGGCGGCAAAGCAAGGGGCGCCCCATGAAATTTTTAGGATGTTTTGAAAAAATTCGGATTCGGCTCAAAGCTTGTATGCTGGGGTAGTCTAGGGTGTTGAACACGAATCTGGAGTCCGTTTGTCGAAATCTGAGTTTTATTGAAGGTTACGGTAAGTACCATGCCATTTAGGCGGCAAAACCTACCCTAGTATTTTGAAAATCGACAAATGGACACTACGTCCGTATTCACCATCCCGAATAACACCAGCATACAATTTTTGAGTCAAATCTGAGACTTTGACCGAACTACCGTACACCCATACGTAATCTACCGTAGTCTGCCGAAAATCGATAAACAGACTTCGTTCGGACGGACGTCAGACTCGTGCTCAGCACTCCAAATAACCCTCAGAGAGACAATTTGAGTCAAATCTATCGTAGCACTCCGGAAATCGTCAAAAGTCGCGATTTGCCATAAAATTTTCCCGCGATGGGAAGCCCAAAAAGAATCAAGTCGAAAACTTCGGAAAATCAACAAATAAACCACAGATTTGTGATCAGCGCCCCGAATAACCTACCTGGCAGAATTTTAGGTCAAATCTGAAGCATTTTTTTCTGAAACGATACCGCAGCCTTGTAATTGACATAAATAAACATCCAGCCGAAAATCCGCCCAAAACGCTATGTCTCCGCAAAATTCAGAAAATGTGCCTTCACCCGAACTTAGCTCAGGGGTGTAGTTTTGAGCGCTGAACACAATTATGATGTCCGTTTCCGGATTTTCCAAAGACTAATGCGCGTTTTGGAAGGTACAATAGGTGCGAAAATCTGGTGAAAAACGCCTTCAACTTTTTTCAGAGTGGGTTTAGGCAGCTGCGAAGATCGTGACCGGATTGTACGTCGAAGACGGTTCCAGAGAAGAACATTTCATCCGGAATGGCCAGGCTGACGAATAGTAGTTCCCTTGTAAGCAGTCCCAGCACGAATATTATCCTGTTGCGATATTGGTATGGGCTTCTTGTACCATGCAATTCATCTCCGCATTCGCGGTCAGTTCGCAAAGTGCACTTTGATTGCGAAAGCGTGCTGCGGCGCGGCTGCGATAATCCTCAGACAGGGATGTGGGGTCACCCGGGCGGTGGGCACCAAAGGCAAAAACCGCCCGGGTGATCTCACATCCCTGTCTGAGGATCCTCGCACCGCGCCGCAGCACGCTCTCGCCGGAGGCAGCAGATCCTATGACAAATAGTTGCATCATCAATGTAGCGTTTGTAAAACGCGATCGAAGTGTCAAAAGATCTTCTCTCATTCTTATTAAAGGCACTGTTCGCGATAAACTTCATCCTAGAATTTTCCATAACAAACGCTTCTCGTGGCTAACAGAAGCAGAACAGCGTCGAAGAAATGGGACAAAAAGCTACCCAGGAACCGCAAAACGGCTCAGAAAAGTGGGCAAACCCCGCCGCTGTGGGCAAGTCCGACCCCTTTCCGCCCCTCGACGTGAACAAAGGTACACTCGAAATTGTGAGTTGAGGGATGGTCTCTGATCGGAAGCCCCCTTCTTCTCTTCATTCTCAATTTTTTCACT
Source organism: Aplectana chamaeleonis (assembly GCA_029168955.1). Lineage (NCBI taxonomy): Eukaryota > Metazoa > Nematoda > Chromadorea > Rhabditida > Cosmocercidae > Aplectana > Aplectana chamaeleonis. The sequence goes on along the minus strand of JAPDOI010001055.1, from coordinate 25,735 downwards.
CTTACTCAGGTCAACTCGCATACAGTGGCTGCGAAGGACGGAAGTTACAAGCCTCGGACAACTCGTCCACCATTTTCCCAGGCTCAGTTTTTGAGGGACCATAACTCCATTCCCAGAAGGTCGTGTACGAATCCAGAAGCATCATTGGAATCAGAATGGGACAGGTTTCAAGGTAGGCAAAAAAACAGAAAAGCGATTACATCGCGAACAGTGCCTTTAAGGTACACAACAGCTAATAGATGTGCGATATATAATCCCATGGCTAGGCCACGTTTTTAGCAATAGAACTCTCGGTCGAGCTGAACGATGTTGCCTCTTAAGGATGCTTGGAGAAGTTCTCGCACATCTTCCTCTTCAAGTCCAAGGGTGTGGATTTGGTGCTGGTGTTCGTAGAAGAAACCACCAAGTACACATGAGACTTCGGGATAGCTTAATTTTATCATCACCCTACTTTGTCAAATTTCTCGAATTTAAAACTGGCCTTTTCACCAAATGTGATATACTTTTCAAAAGCAGGAATTGCTTTTTCTATTGCATTCCTCCACTCTAGGAGAAATCTCTTGAACCTTGGAGTATATGCCAGGATTCACTCAAAATCTTAAGTAGACGTCATCTGTGTGAGTACTCGAATATAGAGAATGCAGGTTGGCAAAATGTGCCAGAAGAGAGAAAATAAGTGAAAAAATAGTTGCAAGCCAGAAAACAGAAGAATCTTGGTGTGATTCGCCGAAAATGCAGAAAAAGGGGAACAGAAGAGGGCGGCCAGAAGGCAAAACAAAAGTCAAAATGCAGAAAAAAGTTAGTGTGAGGGCCTAGACAACGGAAAGAAATTAAAATGCAGCAAAAATAGTGGAAGTGGAGAGAAACTTAGAATATCATGAGAAGCAACAAAACAGCAGAAAAAACAAATAATGTGAGAGCGGGCGAACAACAGAGAGATTTGTGAAAACCAGAAGAAAGGCTCAAATAAAAAACAGAACAGGAGAAAAATGTGACGGTGACTCAAAGGACGAAAAAAGGTCAAAAAGCGAAAAACATCGCTTAGGGAGCTTAGGGAGAGGGCAGAAAAAGTCAGAATGCATCACAAAAAATCAGTGACTCCGTAGAAGACGGAAGAAATGGTCCAAGTTCAATGACAAAGGAAAAATGGTGAGAATGGCCAGAGTACAGAAAAGAATCGAATGGATTGCCCATACAGGTCAAAGAACCGGAGTAATTTATTGCACGTAATCAGGAGACCGAGACAAAATTAGCCATAAAGGCCTGAAAAATGCAAAAAGTCAGAAAAAAACAAGGGAACTTAGAATACATCGTGAGATTGCAGCAAAGAGTTCAAGTATATGACTTTTCTGACATTCGAAGTGCCCCAGTATACCAAAATTCAAGCCATACTGAAGCTTCGCTGATTCTGGCAAACTGGAACCCCCCCCCCCGGGAAAATTAATCCGAGGCAAAAAAAAAACAAACGAAAACGCCTAGCAGAGTCATATGAATCCTCACGACAGCGCGAGGAATTGATCGATCTGAGCAGAAATTTCGTTTGGCTGTCGGTCCAATCGAGCTGATTGATTAGTACGGCGCCAACCCCCTACGTCTCCCGTTTCTTTCGTGGAAAACGGGAAGGCGGAGCTTTGCCGAAACGTCTGTCGTTCGCCCCGACGTTGCAGAAAAAAGCGGTTCGGCCATCGGTCCAATCGAAATGGTGCCTGAGGAACCAAGAAAACCAATCCCATCAGCAATCACCACTCCTAACCGCATTTTGTGCAACCAGCGCGAAAATCGATAATATTCATTATCGATCGATGACGTGTCAAGAGTACGGATTCGGACAAGTTCAGTACTTATCTCCAACGACCTATGTTGATTGGCTGCAGATTCACCCACACACTCCGTTCTCCACATCAGTAGCAGGAAAAAGCAGTTTTCGTGCTCCACGGCTAATATAGTATATAAACCCAAGATTTTGAGGTATCCTTCAAAGTTGAGGTATCAAGTTCAAATTGGAATAAGAGCGACCTGCATCCATTTCCAGCCTCCTTTCCAAAAATGAGCTCCCTAGCTAAATTTTAAGTGTGCCAAAAAGATCGTGTACGCCGTCCGAAAAAAAAAGGAGATTGACAACAAAAACGCGCGGTATTTTAATTTTTACTCGAAAACCAGTGAACCGTTCTAAACCATTTTTGGGTACATATGCCAACTTTTTGCGCTCTTTTTAATGCAAATTAGCTCTAATTTCTACGTTCACTCTCAACTGAGATTTTGAAAAAGGGGTTGCGCGCGGGGCCGATTCAAAACCATTTTGTGGTATTACCTAAAATTAGGACTATTTCTCCGAAACATGGCTATTACAATTTCAAACTCGTAGCAAATATTCACCATTCGGAGGTCTTCAGAACCGTCGTATAACTGTGTAGAAGATTAATCTCCATCTAATTTTTTTTAGAAATAAATTCGAGAGAAATTAATGAAGATATCGCACCTGTTATAGGCAGTGGTCGCGCACAAATAAGCTCGTCCTCTTTTCCTCCCTAAACCCTTTTCTGGGTCTCGAGTAGTAGAACCTATAAGAAAAAATCGCGAAAAAAACGCTGTTCTGGGCCAAATTTGAAGCCTGAACTTTCTTGTCTTTTGACGGTGGACGAGTCCACTCCACATCATCGGCATCGATGATCTCTAATATCAAGAACATCAGCTGGCTTGAAATCGAATTTCAATCAATGAACCTCCGGATTTATGTACACATCTAGTCGAAAACATTGACTGAAGTGCTTGCTTTCATTGTTCAACTGTTTTATTAGGTAAATTTGCATTTATTTCTTCCTCTGAGTGTCGATGATTTTTGAATGCTTGGCATGAGACTGTGATCTTTCTGTGCACGTGTGCACGAACTGGAATCTTTGGGTCCTAGAAGCTCTAATTCTAGCCCGTTTTTCACCGCGCTACCTTCATAGTTGTTGAGCTGTTTTCGATCTAAGCTGATTTTTGTAGTTTCTTCGATAACGTTTTTCATCGTGACTACTGCCTTTAATATCTCTCTTTGACGTCGTCGAAAAAGAGCGAAATTTATGTTCCAGATGTACTTTGTCAAAGCTCACATAGCACATACTTTGTAATGGTTCTGGGGTGAATAATTTCATAGGGGTGAATTTCCAAAAATTAACTCCAATCTGTTCAATTTTCGGTCTTCAGAAAAATTCTGATAGAGGCTGATAGAGACTATTTTCTCAGAAAGCTATACAACGGTTCCGAAAACCTTCTAATGGCGAATAACTGCTGAGAGTTTGAATTTTTTTAAAGCCATGTTTTGAGGGAATAGTCTTTATTTGAGATAATACCACAAAATGATAAATAAATTCGATATTCAAAAACTGCACGCTCAAAAATCAATTTTGTGCATGTGTTAAGCAAGGGTTGTAATGCCCCACAACATACTAAAGTTTCATTAAGTTTCGCTAAGGGCCAGCCAAGATATGTATAAAAACATAATTTGAGAAAACGCCACGCGAATAGACTTTTGAACGGTACTGTATATCTTCACAATAGTGTTTTGGTGGCCCACCCAACTCTTCCTGCGTTCTCAGACGAGATCAACACAGGGGTCAAACACAGAAAAACCGCTAGTGGTTTTCAGCGCAAGCAATGTACCTTCAATGTGTTTCAAGGGATACATTAATGAGGAAGCTTTTTATTGAAAAAGGGTTCGCTAATAAATTTAGGATCGAATCGAATGACATACGAATGATTCGGATAATCGAGCATTCAGATATTCAATTGAGAAGAATATCTCCATTTTTTTAATTTCCTAAAACTCGATTCGCTCCGGAAATTGAAATATTCGTTTTCCCAGATAGTCGATTGAATCAAGGGAATTACATTGATCGTTTTTCGAATATTCAGCTTATTTGGAAAACTGACTCAATTGTTCTTTTTATTCGATTTGTTTGAAAATCAGAAATATTCGGTTGGTACACGAGTAGATAGGAGTAGCAAATCCCTCCATCGGCCAATCGGCGTAGATTTCTCCGCCCCTGAAGCGTTGCCTAATGGCCGACGACAAAGACAACCCCACCTCGGACTCCCACCTTACCTTGTACCATTTGGATTCCGAATATTCTATTTATTCAAGAGTACCCAATACTCTTTTTTTCGAATATTCAGTCAACCTGCGACAACGACCACAGCCATCGAAAACATTGTTTAATGGTTAATACGAATTATACGGGAATTATTTAAAAAATCGCTTATTTACTCGAATATGAGAGTAGAGATCCGATTATTGAACTCACTGATTCATTCGAGAATTTCGAGGAAAAATTGGTCGAATCATTCAATCTTTCCAAAGCTTGCATCGAATGCTCTATCCTATTTGCTAGTTTACACCCTTATAAGGCCTTCTTTCATGAGAATATATACATAAATCTGTAGTTGTTCGTGAAATATTGAAATGAATGACGACCAGAAAAGAAAATAGCCCAAAGGAAGCTCTACTCGTTACTTGTCTCGTCAATCAGCAAAAGAAATGGCTCTCTCTTGTTGTATGAATGAGTTGAAAATTATACTTTCGAGTGAACATTTGAACATTTCGTTGTCTTGATTCACTACAGCCAAACCCGAATAACAGGAAATACTGCAAAGCAACAAACTAAGAGCGGAATCTTTTAGCATAAAAACAGAGGGAATGGAATTCTCTGTGGGTGAAAGAGGATCGATGGGTGAAACGAGTCCAAATGCCAGCGTATAGAGATAGATAGAAGCAGCGGCGTGTGGCGATGAAGTAGCAGCAGCAGAACGTCGCCCACTTCGACAATTGAAAAGAAACAACAGCAGCAGCAGCAGAGGCACAGCAAACGAGACACGAGGAGGTATCAATGTCGATCGAAACGGGTTGGTTCACCGCAAGAAAAAGTAGCTTCCAGCTGACATACAACGCATAAGAGTTGGGTTCTGATCGATTAGCGAACAGAGGCTTTCCACAGATTTCACAATGGAGCCATAAAAACGTGGGATTGCATTCCGAAACTCCCCATTTTCAATTCTCGATGACTCAGCCTTAGGATCGCAGTCCACCCACCCTCATGAAGGCCATTCAGCAAACCAGTTGCGCATCCAGGGACTTCGACGCAATTGTCTGGATTTTGAACGATTGAGCGCCATCCACGCTCCATCCTTATACTTGATTGTCCAGGAATGCAAATTTCGACTATGAGTTATCTGAAGAACGGCTATATATCTGCTATGGCTCAAAATTACACAAAAAGTTGGGAGCTGCGGAGATAGGCACTCACTAGACAAGAACACTGGATGCCACTTTTCGAATGAACGAATAATTCGAATATCGCATTTTTTAAGAGCCCTGAATCTTTGAATAATTCGAGAAAGCAAATAAAAAAGTCTTAGTGAGCGCATTTTCGGAATTAGCCCTTGTGCAATTTTCGAATCAATGAATGTGTTCGAATTAAGCCTTCTCGAAACTCCAGAAAAATCTGACTTTTCAGATTAAGATCTCTCCCAAATTTCCGAGTAAAAAAATTACTCCGGATAAAACTTCTCAACTTTTCTCTCAGAATGAATAAGCCTTTCCTCTGCTCTATTCGAATGAATATTATCCAGATAATTGTGTTTTTAAATTTTTTTCAGTAGCTAAATAATCGAATGTAGTAGCCAGAAATCGGCCCAGTGTTTGGAAAATCAAAAATTTTAATTTTCTGACTGAGTCGAGTATCTGAAAAACTGGATTATTTGGACTGTCGAATGAACAGAATATTCAGACAAAAAGAAAGAATAAATTCATTTCCAGAACAAATCTAATATATAAAACATCCTAATATTAATCTAATAATTAATCGATTCGATACCAGGTCTGGGTGGTTATACTAGACCCAAGAGTTTAATTTTCCTGCCGCAATTTGACTAAAATCATAAATTGTAAATATTCAAATAATGCGCTAAAAAACCGAACCATTTCCATGATCATGGACAAACTATCATTCTCTGAGCCAAATTCCGGTCCGCAATTGCGGACTACGGCTGTTGCATCATGCGAGACGTGATAATCGTACTAGGAGAAGGATGAATCTTGCCGGGACCAAGTGGTCCCAGCAGTATTAACACGTGTCGCATGATGCAATAGCCTTGATCCGCAAATCCGGACTGGAATTCGGCCCAGAGAACAACAGTACATATAGAAAACATACACATACATACATATAGAAAATGTAGAAAAAACAGCATTAGCTAATGTTAGGGTTCGAGTGGAAAACGACATGTTTACGACGAATAAAACAACTTCCACACCGATAGACAAAAAAGAACAGAGCTTTTGGAATACTGGATCATGATAGTCAGAAAACCACGCAACTTTGAAATGTACGAACCACTCACACAATAAATAATAAATCGTAAAAGCAAGGCAGAAGAGAGATTGAATTCATAAAAGAACAAGGCAAGATTCCTGCTTCTTTCAGTCAATCCCAGCAGCAGCAACTATCATTGCACAGCTCAGCAAGGTGACGAATTTCGCACAACACTGCCGTCTGTATACTCAACCACTACGGTTATTCACATCGTCAACCATTCAGAATGGCCATCTGCATGGAAAAACACTATTTCGATTAGTTTGCATGTATACTTCTCCAGAAACTGTTGAAAAAATCAAGCCCTGTCTGTAAACTCTGAAAAAAAAACATTTAAAAGCAGGACAATTAGTCAATGGAATCTGCTTTGTCATGTCACCTCGAATCTCTCCTTTTTTATCTCTCCCAAAAACATTAGAAGCCAGCCACAGAACCAGTAAGTCTTAGGAAATTGTGGAAAGCGTTTCGACATGGAGGCAACTGTTTAAAGGCAGTGTTCACGATTTACGATTCTGATATTATCTACAATTTGGATTTGAATAATCTACAATTTTGAGTTTATTCGCTATATTGATTAAGTGGTCCCCGGGTAGAACTAAAATCACGTAGAAATTGAGAAAAACAAGTACACGAAATCCTTTAATCTCACCCCGCTTCCTCAGTCTCACAGGAACTGTTTGTTGTGACGATAAAATCTTTTGTGGACCCGTCCTTTGCAATTGTCTACCCTCTATTGCTCCGTTCTTTCCTTAGGGCCCTAACTAAGCCTTCTTTGCATAAAATATTTTCCACCGGTGACAATCACCATGAACATGTTTATCCAACCGGACAACTAGTCCATGTTATAGAATGTCACTGGAATACGACGTTTTAATGCGTTTCACGCCGCTTATTTGTCATTTTCGTAACACTTGGAGGCCAACGCAATGTTTTATGTGAAAAACGTGGGGACGAAAATCATCGTGAACATTGCTTTCAAGGCTAAAAAAATCGTAGCTTTCTGTGTAAATCATTATATAAACAACCTCTCAATACTACCTAATTTAACCACCCTTTTCCGTGCGTCACTTTCAACAAAACACCGTATTTAGAGACACGATAGGGAAGGGCCTGAAAGGGTGATGACAATGGTAAGCCGAAAAGAGTTGTTCCCGATGAGAGGCCTAATTCAACACTCGGAACATTTTGATGATAACTACCACAGAAAAATTTCGCTGGAAAAAACGGCGAACAACGCAATAATAAGCACTGATAACACACTTGGGATGATAGGAGAGTCTATGATAAAAGCGTTTTCGAAAAAAAATGGCATTTTCCCATCAGGAATATGCAGAATAAACTTTGCTTCTATGTAATTGGATGCAGCTCGCAGGAGGTAGTATTAGTAGTTTACACAGCATTTTTAGCGCGGATTGATTCTTTCAAACACTGGAGAGGACGAGCCCGCCAAAATGTAAGTCGACAGACTTCTCAAACTAATTCATCTGAGTTGTATCCAACTACACAATTATTGTTCCTAAGGCCCTAGTTGTACACTGTCGGTACACGGCGGAGATAAAAGACAACTGTCACTATCTCAGGCAAACTGGGGCGTCTACAACAGGTTGATAAGTTGTCATCTCATAAACCGCTCCCTGTTGACAAGTCAAATCACGCGTATTGTCAGACTGAGACCTGCCCGTTGCCCAGCGACGTCCACCTATTTTCGGGCTGTTGACAACTCGGTGTGTCGCGTTTAGCGGCCTATTTAGCAGCAGTTCACATCCTACAGAACTATTTCATCTAGCATAAGAACTACTTTACACCGACATGCGTCGCGGCCGGCACATTGGCACAAGCCGCGGCCGGCACTCCGACACGCGTCGCGGTTGACACACCGACACGCGTCGTGGTCGGCACATTGGCACATGCCGCGACCGGCACTCCAACACGCTTCGCGGTCGACACACCGACACGCGTAGCGGTCGACACAGCGACACGCGTCGTGGTCGGCACATTGGCACGTGCCGCGGCCGGCACTCCGACACGCTTCGCGGTCGACACACCGACACGCGTCGTGGTCGGCACACCAACACGCGTCGTGGTCGGCACACCGACAAGCGCCGCGGCTGGTCGCCCAGCCTTCGCTGGGGTCACCACCGGATAGGCAGGACCTCCAGATAATGGGCGGGGCCAATGTACCGCAAACTTGGTAAATTAAACCTGCTGCGCTCTCATCATTTGCAGCATGCCTGAAAAATGCGTCGTATACTTCCATTGTATCTAGAGCGTTAGCTGTGCAACAGCTCGACATCGTCCAGACCATAACTCGCTGCCACGGCCCCGCCGAATATCAGCGCGTTGGCCAGCGGTGACTCATGGTGGGCGGATCAACCTGTTGTCGACGCCCCAGTTTGCCTGAGGTAAGGTGCCTCCACTTTGCTGAGGGGCTTCAAATGGAACAGTTGTGAAGAGAAAAAACGCGACAAGTCTTCATTCCGCCGAAGTATAACTACTGACTGAGGCGCAGGGCTCCAAAAAAAAGAGGATGTCAGAAGTAGGTGAGGGAGGAGCGCAAGTTGCACGGGCCGGCATTTTTTTTTGTAATCAAGGCCTCGGCATAAGTGGATTTAATGACGACTTATGCTTGCCAGATTGTTTTGTAATGCAGAAATACATTGGAAATGCAAAGCTTATGGAATAATTACTTGAATGCACGTGACAAAACGGGGATAAAGGATGGAAGGATAAAGTTCTCGACGTATATCAATTCTCTGGAAATGCGCCACACATCCGACTTCCATTCAAACAGCACCAGGAATGAGGGAAAGTGTGAAAAGCCAGGTCTGACAGTAATGTTAGTAAACAGTACAAGTCAAAACTTGAGGCGAAATTGGGAACAAGAAAAATGTCTCTTTCGAAAGTTAAAAAACAGAACTAGCACATCAAAAGATATTTTCAAAAATTAGTCTCTCTTCTGGGACAGAACGCACCAATGAACGAAAAGAAGGGAATGTAAACATTATCAGCAGCGACAGAATGAGACCAAACATTCTGAAGCGATTCTGTGCACAACATTCAGTTAGGCGTATGCAAATGCAAAAATATCTGGCAAACACTGAGGATATTGCTCGATCCATGCGTGCACAGAGGGAAGAGCAAGCAAGTTGGGTAACATAATCTTCAGTTGGCGCTGTGAACAGTACAATGAGGCTAGTTTCAGGAACAATAGATGAGAAACGCAAGAAAAGACAAGTGATCTGCTACCCACAAGCAAAGAGAAAAAGCAAAGCGAACAGCACTACTGGCCCTGAGAAAACTGGCCAGAATGGGGTTCGCAGGCAATTAGTCACACCTGAAGCGCAGGAACAGCGACAACGGATGAGCCACGACAAGCCGTGCGATCGGCACAAAACACGCAGCGCAATCCAGTGCTATCGACTCGGATCAGGTGCGTGGTATTTTGACGTTTTACACAAGAATCACATGCAAAACAATAGCGGGTGTGGAAGAGGTAGACCCCGTCAGGCGGGCTACTTGACGGCGGCGGCCACCGTTGGTGTCAACGGAAAAACCAGACCGCTCGCCTCGCATGACACACTCGAACTCCGCACATCGCAACGGGATATTCTGCACTTCCATCGATTCTACCCAAGCCACTATAGTCACAAGTAAACCCTGAGTGGGTCAGAATGAACGATTCTGAACATGAAGCAGACATTCGAGCCCGTTGCTGTTCCTGGCACGATAAGGCCGTTTCCTGTCCGAAATGCACTCTCGCAGCAACCGGATTCAATACGTGGACGCTACTTAATCCCCCTCTTTAAAAAAAGTGCTTCACCAGACGTCATTGCATTGTTACTCGTGAAGACAACCCCACATCGAAAACCAAAGGCTGAAAACGTTTGCTCTCAAACTATTTGGATTACACTTGAAGCAGGGAAAATGTACGACCAACTGAAGAAAAGCACACACGAAAAAGCGCACTGATGATACGAAAGCAAAGAGCAATTCGAGAACCTTGCACATGAAGTCGCCGGGAAACCTATGAGCCTTTAAATTCCGACACCTTGAACAAAATTTTTCCGAAGCTTCCCCGCAACATCCACGAAAATTTTTTTTTCGGAGACTCACGTGAGATACTATACAGGAAAGCCTTTGATGAGAATTTTTGTTCGACCTCCAGTAATTTTTGCTTGTTAGATCGCTAAGAACCCGACTGCACGCCATCATTACTGCGAGTTCAGATAGCGTATTGCTAACTTCTGCGAAATAGTTGACCGCAAGGAGCAACTGGGGTTCAACAGTATACAGACGAAAAAACTCCCCCCTCCCCGCGTTTCTAGGAGGCTATTTATACTCCTCATCGCCTGCGTGTGACGCGCGTCACGCCCGCCTCGCCGTGGCGGCAACGTCATTACGAACTTTCCCACCGCTTCCATTATTACCCCATAACAATTTTGGTCCCACTTCCTGCTTACTAATTCCAGTACTATACTCTTGGAACGCATGTATAAAAATTGCTTGCACGACACAGTTAGGGCCAACTTTATTCAGCTCCGCCATGGTGTCGCCGCTGAAATATTCATAGTATCTTCAACCTTGTGATGAGCGCTCAAAGTATTCACACTCCAATGCGATGCCCGCGCTTGACGCGCGTAACGCGCTGTCGTTGAGGAGTATGAATAGTGTTTAGGAGCGCCCCAGAGCTGTGCATGCGATCGACTCCTACCAGTGCCATAACTCCGCTACAATTAGTGTACGAACTTAAAGTGATTTCAAGACTTTTTCGTTAAGCGTTGATCGTTAACTTTCGAAAGAAACCCGCGTTAACCCACTAGTGCGTTGAGACGTTAACGTTATAAGGCACAGCACTGATGGAAACACTCTTAGAACGCGTCCAACAGATTAAACTCGACTACTGTTTTAGGCTGCAAAAGGCATTCAACCGGTTTGAAGATTGCGCCGAAGGAAATCGATACTGTTGATGCGGAAAAGACCTTCCCGACAAAACAACAAATTAACGTGCATTTTGAATGTGGGGGAGGCACATCACCTTCCCAATCTCGAAAAAACCTAAATGGAAGAAAATGTGAGAGAATATTCCCTGAAAGTTTCTCTCAAATGGAGAGAGCAAGGGAGTGGGAAAAAATATCGAACACTCTTCCAGTAGTTTTTGCATAACGAGCCTTCTAATAACATTATCATGAGATTATGACCGCTGATAGCAGTGTTTCAAATGCAAACTCAGTCACCTAAACGCTTTTAAGAGATGGGTATCGATGATAACTAAATTCGTGTGCATAAATATGTCAAGCTAGTCAGATAAAAAATAACGCGAATGAGTCTCGTTGGACCTCCTCCTCAACTCGGAAAAACTATAAATCTCAAGAGAACGCTTCGCTATGAACAAGAATATGAAAATACTGTTACAGTAAAACTACTTAGCTCGCCTCTTCTTAGAGGGACGATACAACATAATCGACTTAAGGCATAAGAACGTGAAAGAAAAAAGAAGGGCAAAAAAATAAAAACATCTCCAAGACCATAACAACGAAATAGGAAAAAGCAAGAAATGTGAGGCGTATGTTAACAAGATAAAAAATGACATACCGGTATCTCAACGTTGTACCACGTTCCATAACAGTAAGGCCGCTCGCCTATCCTGCTCACTCGACCACTGTACATTTTATCGTATTCCTGAACAGACGCCACCCTAGTTAAAATCTCCATGATAGAATGATGGTGCGAACAGAACATCAATGGTGAAAATTCAGAACGGAAAACTTGACTTTACTCAAAAACCATAATGAGCACATCTTCAGTCACAGATTAAGCGATTGAAAGATTTCTCGCTCAAACTTTGCATACTTTCGACACGAATCGACGTATCGCTTGTGATTCCACTTTGTTGGTGCTCGGTATGTTAACACAACCTATGTGCACGTAACATATGTCACGTGCACAGAGTTTGTGCCGACATCTTGTGCATCGACAAAATGGAACCATACCGACACACCGACTTCTGTCGACTGTACTTGATAATCTAATGTGCTAAGGACAATTTACTCGTCTTCAGAGTTCCAGGAGACAACGACTTGATCTAGGTTCGCTATATGGTTCACTACTCTCATTGCTCATTTTTGAAGCACAATTCGATAAAATCGCAAGTTTCCGCCCGTGGATCGCGTGCTGCGCAACCCAACTCATCGGGAGCGGCTGATCCAGAGGTGGGCGCATGTTTTCGCGTAAACAATGGCGTCGTAACAGCAAAATAGCTATCGGTCACTGATGGCTGCGACGCGACCGCTCACGCCAAGTTAAGTATCGCAATCCGCTTCCAATTCAGCTACATTCGAGGAAAAAGACTGATTCCCACAAATCTGACAACAACGGGATCAGAAAGGGGCGCCAAATTTTTCGCAAACTTCAACGGCGAACCCGTAAAACGGTCGGCAAACTGCCATCGGCAAATGCCAACACCTCTTCTGTACACCATTTCGAGGGGCGGCTAAGTATGATTTTCGAAATAGCCTTCTCGGTCGAGGGGCGGCTAAGTATGATTTTCGAAATAGCCTTCTCGGATTTCCAGGGCGAGAATTTGAAATCGTGGAATGCCTCGTAGTGAGACTTTATTTTGCATAACTATTAGTTTATTGACTGAAATCATTGCTTATTGAATGAGAGCTGCAGGCGGAATGGGCAGTGATAAAACGTGATAACCAGACAACTCAAAAAGATTCGCTTTCTTCCGTTTCCGACGTTTTTTTGGCCACTTTTCTTTCAATTCCAAAAATCTTGAAAACAAATTTCTGTACAGCCCTGGTTATTGCACTACGATTTGATATCATCACCAGCTGTGTTTCTTGGATCTTGGGAAACTAGTGCTTTAAGTTTTTGCCTTCCGATTTTCCGTTTTCGCAGAAATGTGGAAAAATCATGAATATCGTGAAGTTCAAATGACGTTCAGTTTACAAAATTTTAGGGGGATTGAAGAGAAGGATCGTTCACAGATTACAATGGGGCAAACTTGAACTTTTTTCGAATGAACGACTTCTCGACTTATTCGAAAATCATGTTTTTTGAATGAACAACTTTTTCGAGTAAGCCGAAAATCAAACTTTTTCGAGTGATCGACATTTTGAATAAGAAGTCGACTTTTTCTATCGCCTTGAAAAATCTTCGACCCTTCCATTTAGCAATTTAGGCGGCACAAGATGACTTAAGAGCCTAATAAACTCGTTTATCTGTGCAACAGCTCTGTATGTTACTGTTGTGCATGTTTATGAACTTGGAAAGCGAAAAAAAAAGAATAGGCCAAAGCCGAAAGATCTGAAAGATTTTACGTGCAAATTATTTGCGATTAAGGAAAACGATTAAATGAAAATTAAAAACTCGATGACTTTGGAAGCTGATTCTGGAGCCTAGTGGTTAATGTCCAGCGGGACAACGGTAGGGACGTGAAACCTGAAATTTTCAAATTTGGGGGGAGGTGCCCGTGAGAATAATGGATCGAGGAAAGAATATGGGAGCGCTTTTAGTATAAGTTGACTTCAAACTTACAGCGACAATTGTAGAACGAACCTAAAAAAGGATGCGTGTCTTTATAGAGAAAATACGATTTCCAGCATCTTTCTCGGGAAAAAATTGCTTGAGAGAGGCCGACTTTTCGAAAAATTCGCAACTCACACTTTTCCGGATTATTCGAAAATCGACCTTTATCGAACGATTTATTTTTTTTATCGATTAATTCCAACCTTTCGAATAATCGACTAAATCGACTTTATCAAAGTGGACTTATTTCAATCGGATGATGATTCGATCATTCCATTCGACCCAAGTACATATACTAACGATCAGCCGCACTCGATGAAGAGGAATGCACGGCATGCTATCCATGGACGGAACTCGTGATATCAGTGAAATACACATTACAGATGAGCAATCAGTGCACTCATATTGAATTTGGCACTATCCGCCAGAACACCCACCGTTGGCCCCGAGAAAAAATTGGAAATCGACAAAAATACGGACATCTTGCACTAAACATTTAAGCACGCCTTTGACTAACACTTAAAAGACCGCGTCGCACCCACGCCATGAAATCGATTTTTTGCCGTTCCTTCAGGAAAATAGGATTCTTTCATTGTAGCTGGAAGACCCGTACTGAAAAATACTTATACTGGTGGGCTGACGCGAGGCACCTTAGAATCCCTTTTACGGATTCATTTATAACGAAAATTCCAGATTTAAAACCAACTGAATTGATTGGCCATTGAGCGCGCGGCCGGTTGTGCAGATTACGAACGCGGTTTCTTAAGTGTTAACCTGATTTTATGAATGGAAAAATGTGACATGTGACTCTCATCAAAAGGATAAGAACCAAACGAGAAAATGAACTACTGTAAAAGACAGAACTCATGCAGGCTCCCATCGGTGCATTTTGAAATTCCTCATGAGCCGCGAAATATAAAAGGAAACTAAGCTGCGACAGTTAATTCTTAATTAGTGATAAGAGTCAGGAGAGAGCTTTTCAAATAGTTACCAGAGCAATTCTGACTCGGACATAACAGTGAAACAACCGTCTTTCGCTGTGACAGCCGACGACAGCATGAATGGAGGGCGGGAAGTGAATCAGCCAGCCATCACCCTGACACTGGCTGACAGCAACAACAACTTAAAGAATGTGGGTGCGGCCCCGCGCAATGGCAGAGAATTGAGAATTCAATCAGGTGAGGGGTCGTAAGTGGGCCTTCCTGGGACAACTCAAGCGGGGCGAGCAGAAACCCTGAGATTGAGAGGTGTTCTTCTGGCCATTCATGACTACAACTTAAAACGTCGTCACTGATCGATACCTGCCCCCAGATTCGGTGCTACTGCATACAATTCGGAAGGTCGAAATAATAACAGAGCGATTCACCGAGGCATCGGGCACGATCCTGACACAGAGGAATGTAACACGTGACAGTGGTGTGAATTCGATTGGCTGAGGTGAAAGGCAAACAATGCAAACACCATCATTCCAGATTTTGTCGTCTCTAGGTGATTTCCGCGAACTTTTAGAATTATTCGCAACAATTTAGCAACAAAAAATCGATCGGGGTTCATTAATCGCAAACTCAGGAGTTTTGAGATTACGTAAGCTCTCCCTTCTGTGAACAAAAATTCACCAAACCTAAAAAATACACGGGTGACCGTTTGATAGACCAGGGCAGAGGTCGTTTTTGAATAATTCGTAACCTGGTGACATCACAATAGCAGGTCAAAATTACGAAGTTGTGCTGAATCAGGCTCGGAGAAGTTGATATATAGGCGCGAAAACACAGCAAATTAATTAATGAATGCCTATAGGCAGGTCTTATCACAAAGCAGCCTTTGATAGGAAAAGAAAACCTCATTCTCTAAAATGCATGTACAAATCACGAATGGATACACCAAAGGGAAAACACGGAGGTGGGATATTCATAAAGATTTCGTAACAACGTGACGGATTCACAGATTAGGCAAACACGACTAACCCTCATTGTGATGGTAGCATTGAAAAAAGGACTTTAGCGTCGAGTATATACATCTGCTTTTGTTGGCAGAATGACTCAACGAACTGATACAAGGGCTTCTGTGTTCAGGGAAATTCTCGTGTGGTATACAACTGCACAATATTCTCAGTATGAATTAGCTTGGGGGACTTTATTGGGCCAATGAATACAGCGTCTATCCAAACAATTATAAAAAAGCGGACAAGAAAAATAGAAAGTTTAAAAAAGAGAAATAAATAAATGACAAAGGACGAAAGAGTAACATTAGTCGACCCACATCCACTTATGAGAGAGAGAGAGAAACAAAAAAGGAACAATTTACCTTGACAAGTACAGCATCACCCGAGCGTAGGCCTCTGAGGAAGTCAAACGTCTCGAAATCCCTATACAATTGTACTCGTTGATCGCAATCATCAATGGCGAGAAGCATCCTGGAGAAATGTTAGAAGCTTAGTTACTTCTCGAAAACACTGAGCCGGTTAATTATGAGGGAACTTCTTTGTCGCTCATTAATCAGTTTTTTTTTCTTGAAAAATTGTGACCAGTCCCTCATCTTCCCATCCTTCATCACTGCCAAATAAATAGTTTCTGGATTTCGCGAACCGAGTTGAAGGTAGTGTTCACGATAAAAAAAACCGTATTCTAGTTTTCCATGTCTTTGAGTAGGAGAGTTCCCAAAAAATAGAAGACAGTAGGGAAAAATCCTTATAAAACTCGAGTATTGGAGAGGAAAAACTTCTAAAAACCTCTCAAATAAATGTTAACGTCTGTTGATGTGTTCTGGGCGCTGCGGACAAAACGTGAAATCAAACGTCGCAAATGGTTTTGCGCTTCGAAAATCTTAGGTAAATGGCTTTGTTTTCTATTTCGTGTACCGAGATCTCTTGAAGATAGGATGGCTAAATGCCCATGTTCAGATATTAGAATTTACCGGAATAAAGAGTTTTCGAAATTCGGCAACTGTTTCTTTGGTGAAACGAACTACGAAAATCTGTTATACGAAGTGGGCGGGGTGATCCAATGGGTAGGCCGGTCCACGAGATTTTCACCCACTTCCTGGCGATTTCTGGTCCCACTTACATCCTTACTCTTCTCAGTGGAACCCAATGCTAACGGTCCTGCGAAAAAACGAGAAACTTTTTCATGGTTAACACTGCCTTTAAAGTCTATGGTAATGGCGCGTACAGCACAGTGGCAAGAAGCACCGCTATAGCCGCACACGATCGAGCCCAATACCAATTTGTTTATTTATTTATATATTTACATAAGCCTGTGAACCAGACCTATGTGCAACGAACAACATAAACGAAATCAGCAAAAAAGCATACATCAGGAACAAGGGAAAACTACCAGTTTTCGATCAGGTAGTGTAATGAATTCAAAGCAGATGCACGTATAGCCCATATTGTTATAGAGACAAAGAAATTGCTCCGCGAATTGAGCATGTGAGAGAAATTGATACTGGAAGAACAGAAACGCTAAGCTAATTTCTGCATAGTAGAAGAATGTGTAACTCATTCTCCAGTGAATGAATATGTAAAGCCGAAAACTTTACTTTATTTTGAAGTCAAGTGCTCAATAGTGAAGATGGCTTCATAAATTCATTGAATTCTGGATGAGCGGTACAGATCGTAAAAACAAAACACTTCCCGCAGATTTAAATCGCCCTATTATAAAGTTTGGGAAGCCTCAAGGGGTCTGTAGAGTTGCAGAGACCGAAGAGTGGTCGCCAAGCGTCAGCCTTGACGCGGCGACAACAATGTTTCGAAACATTATCGTTGCGGCGTCGG
Source organism: Aplectana chamaeleonis (assembly GCA_029168955.1). Classification (NCBI taxonomy): domain Eukaryota; kingdom Metazoa; phylum Nematoda; class Chromadorea; order Rhabditida; family Cosmocercidae; genus Aplectana; species Aplectana chamaeleonis. The sequence goes on along the minus strand of JAPDOI010001055.1, from coordinate 8,077 downwards.
TTGCCGCTCGCTGGCAGTGATGTACAACCAAGTTTCGAATCTATTCGTACATGCAAGCCGCTCTAGGTCAACTTTCGAAATCGACGCATCTGCACATTGGACATTAGAGACACTCACATGGCCTGATCGTCCGTCAATCGCATCACGTTGGTTTTCGGTACAACAGCGTAGACATTCGGATTAAGAACATCGCGAGCCAGAAAAACGTCCTTTCGTCGAGAGTCACCGTGCTGGCGCTTTAGAAAAGCGACCACACCAGGATCGTCAAGCTCAGAGAGCGGCTTTAGCAATGTTCCAGGCTCAATCTGAAAAGAAGTTCTTTCCTTAACAAAAAGAACAAACTGAGGTTTCCAACTAAAGATAATCTGGTGAGAAACCTCTCAGGCTAAAGTTTACAGAAATATGCCAAATCACAGCGACAACCCACACGAATTTCGGCAGCCTCCAAATCAGGATGATGAAGATCGAATTTGAAACCTATTGTCGCATATTCAAGCAGGGCGATGGAGGACTCATCTGGAGAATATCTTCCATTCCTGAAAACCGCTCGGTAAAGGCAGGGTTCTCGATAAAATCCATAGTTAGGCTATCCCACGGAAAGGTAGATCTGGCCATCACAAAAGTGAAATAAAATAAAAAAAATTGGAGAGAAAAAGCTCAGGAACAAGTGATTTCTTGGTGTCCTAACGTCCCCAACTATCGAGATTTTTATAAATGCCTGTTTCTTCAATTATTATTTTGCTTCTAAAGTGATTTCTGAGCACTTCTGGAGACTGCTGACTACTTTGGGAGCAAAACAAAAGGCGGATAAACAATAACTAATGAAATTCTCGTTAATTGCGGAGCCGGCCAACACCTTTAATTAGCCGTTATACCTTGTTTTTGAGCGTTTTTCCAGCAAATTCCCGGTGTTTCATTTATTTTTACTTTTGTGATGACCAAATCTACATTCTCATTAAGAGAACTCAAAAATCGTTCTTATCGCGAACCCTGCCTTTAAAGTAAATCAAGGAAACGAGGTTTCTACAGAATATCTTGTCGAATTTATCATTTTCACCCCTCGCCTCGTCTAACCCTCAGGGCTCTCCTCCCTTCAATTCCAAAAATGATAAGGGCGCCTTCAACCGATCTAGTACTTTTCTTGCAACCCGGCTATAACTGGCTCACATCTTGCGTACGGTACCCTCTGATAAGCTAGGAAATTTACCTTGTCCTTCAAGTCCGTTTGTAAGGCGAGGCCGGAGACAGCGAAAGAGTGTGGGGGGGGGAGAAAAAGAAGCAGATTACGCGAGCACACGCACGCAATTAGCCCGAGTAAATTTGCCTCCGAAATAGAGGCTATACTGACAAACTTAAAACCTGGCTCTTCCGCAGTTTTCTTAGCGCTAATGTTACTTAATGCTTTGGATTTCCCATAATCTGTGAAAAAGCCAACAAGGAAACTCGTAGTGTGTGGTAAATTGAGCCTGCCTTACAAGGAGAAGCCTGTGGTCGTATGCTTTTTCAGACTCATTTACATGCCGCCGCTACTCGCACCACAACTATTGTGATCTCCAAGGCCTGATCACACCCGTATCGCCCCTTGTCACATCCAATCTATGTGCTCCTATTCGCCAATTTCTGAAGCAAGGGACGACAGCTGAAGATAAAATATGACGATTCGGTTAACAGAAATATGGAATCGTTTGAATTACCACAAATGTTACCAAGTGGTTTCGTACCAGAAAAAAGATTCGCTTTGCCAACCAGAACGCCTCAGCTGAAGTACATACCGCCTTTCACCCAAGGCCTGCTGGTGCGAGCGAGTGGGCCGGTCGGACGAGCAGCTGAATGAGCACGCCTCCGTCTTGTGATGCTCAAGGAGCAAGGGCGTGGCGTTTGCTTCACATTGTGAGTTATGGATTTAAAGGCAGCATTCACGCTCGTGAACGTGGTTGAGAAAACTAAGGAAATAGAAGGGTATGGCTCAGAACACAACGCCTACGCATTTTGAAGCGTCAAAAGCGACCCGCAATGACGCCACACGAGTAAGGGGTTGGCTCAGACCTGTGTTTCTCCGCCACTGTATTTGCCGTCCTCTTCCACAACAAGGGGGCTGGGCCATTCCCACCGTCGTCGATGTATGTGGCTTACTTGTCGTACTTATTAAACCAGCCACAAACGTCGCCGACGGTGGAAATGGACCAGCACACCTGTTTTGGAGGAGGACGCGAATACAGGGGGCGGGCAGATACAGGGGCGTGGCCAACTTCTCACTCGTGTAGCGTCATTGTGGATCGATTTTGAAGCTTCAAAATGTGTAGATGTTGTGTTCTGAGCCATAACGTCCTATTTCCGTAGTTATGTCAACCACGTTTACGAGCTTGTATGCTGCCTTTAAAACAGAAAGAAGTGAAACAAAACTTCCTTCCCATTTTATATTCTCAATGCTTTTAAGAATAATAATTACAAAAAGGCTGAGCTACGAAAGAAGGCTAACCCTAGAGTTCAGAAATTTCACAGACAACAAATCGCATAACAATGCAATAGAAAAATTATTAATCATTCTCACGAAATTCTCGAAAGGATATAAGCATGAAAAGAAAACGAACCCGTTCAAGGTAGGTAGACCGACGTCGACGAGTTGCACTTCACCGTTTTGATAAGCTGAGGATTCCGAGTTCCTGGTTCTGTCGCTACGATCGTTAGAGTAGGAGGAGCATGTTGGCGGCAGTTCAGTACGTCCTGTGTCTGCCGCTACATCAGAGACGGCCATGCGCATCAAATCATTCTTTAACATATGATGGAAATCCTATTTTCAGTGAAGGCACCTGATCCCAACTCACAGAAATTTCTTCGTCATCTAACTCCAAAAGGATACCATTCCAGATTTCTTCGTCGTGATGCATCACTGTAGGCTCCCGAGGCCGCGGTGAGGTGCCTAACATCACACAACACCTTCCAATGACACTGTTCAATCAATGCGACCAAATTCTCTGAATCATCAACTCTTAACGAAATACAGGTGAAACAATATCAAAATCACGGAACAGTCATTACTTTGTAAACCGGAAATAGAAGGTCTGACACGATAATTCTCTAGCCCTACCCAAACAGGTATGGGATGGCAGCATTCAAATTACAATTTTCAACGAAATAACACTGCAAATTTACGAGTGGGTGAAATATAGAAAACGATCTGCTAGATTTGTTCGCAAAGTATCTAGAATTCAAAAACTTTCGCTAATCGTCAACAATTTTTGACCGAAAGTATTCTTTCAAATGCCACACCACTGACTGTAGCTTTGATTCCGCATTGGAGAGTCAAAACTTGTATCACGGTTCTCGACAAGTCGTTGAAAGCATGCAAAAGGATTTATGTCCGATTTTGATCGCCAGTGATTACCTGTGGTAAATTCGATAAAGCATCCGGGTGCAGCCAGGTTCTTACAGAAAATAGTCGGAAAACCACGGTCAATGTCAACCCCTTAAAGGCAGCAGACACGCTCGAAAAAGTTGTTGAGATAACTACGTTTCTAAAGTCGCATAGCTCCTAGTAGACTGCTCACGCCGTTGGAAGCGTCAAAAACTGGTCAAAACCACTAAAATTCAGCAATGCAAGTCGAAAAATTTCTGCAAATCCGCCCCTGAGCTTCTGCAACCCCGCCCCAAAATACAAACTCGTCCAGATTGATAGTACTAATACGGTCCCTTCGGCTGGTTTTTGATGCTTCCAACGAGGTTAACGTTCCAGTAAAGACTTTAAGAGTATATCGGCTTCTCTATCTCAACCGTTTCGTTGCTAATATTCGCTGTTTCGAGTAACTCGCCCACTTTCACCGGATAACAAAATAACCGTTATTCCTCTATTTGCACACAGTTTTCGTTCGTTTTTTCTTCAGTTCCCAATACAACCAGCTCCAAACCTGTGATTTATGTCATAAAATCGATACCATTTTCGAGCGTACCTGCTGCCTTTAATGGGTGAAACATGGTAGTTCTTCTCGACTGATACCAAAAAGCTCCGAATTTTTACCATTTGACACCAACTACCTCATAAAATAATCATTCGTCTCACATAGAAATGCGAATTATATTTGGAACTGAAGGCTGGCTTGCTCTTGTATGTCAGCATAAATTTAGTTATTCAGTCCAACGAGCATCGCATCGTGGTGATTCGGTCGACCAATGTGAGTATTCTAACAGCTGATATGTATTCTGTGCGTCCCTATTTAGAGTTTTGCTTTCTCACTCGTTTCGATAGATTTTTTTTGCAATAATTTCATTTTTGAAGATCGTCATACATATGGGCCTCATACTTCCCAAGCGAACCGATGTCCCGGACCTCGATGGCGTTACGTCCCACCTCCTCGGTGGCCAGGATTTTCGAAAAGCGTCGAAAATTTCCACGTCGCACCCCTTAAAGGCAGCAGACACGCTCGAAAAAGCTATTGAGATAACTGCGTTACTGGGGTCGTATGGCCCCTAGTAGAAGGCTTGCGAAGTTAGAAGGGTCAAAAACGAATTAAAACTACTAAATTTGAGCAATGCATGCCGAAAAATTTCTGCAACCCCGCCCCTGAGCTTCGACAACCCCGCCCAAAAATACAAAGTCGTCCAGATTGATCGTTCGAATATGGTCACTTTGGCTGGATTTTTAGGCTTCCAACGAGGTCAGCGTTGTAGTACAAGCTGTGAGAGTCTATTGGCTTAACTTCCCCAACCATTTTGGGGCTAATATTCGCTGTTTGAACCGCGCCCGGTAAAATTCGTCCAATTTCACCCGATAACAAAAACAACCCTTATTCCGATAACATTTTTTAGCGTGTCTGCTGCCTTCAAGTGGAATATTTTCGATAATTTTGAGACGAAAAAATCGTGTAACCTATGCTCGAAAATTTTTTTGTCCATTGAAATTTTCCATGTTTGGTCCAAAAATCCAACAAACCCCACCCAAATCTCCAATTTTTGGAAAATTTTCACGTCTCCTTCGTCGCCCCGCGGGACAATAACCGATTAACCCTGTATATCCTTGTTTTCGCTTTTTTCATACTGAGAAGCACGACGAATTGAAAGTTTTCTACTTTTTGTGTAGTCTCAAATTGGAGTAGAGACGTAGATGGAACTACTTGATCTAGTTCCCTTCAAACAACACTAACAAATTGAGGAGTTCCAAATAGGATAAAACGAGATTTGAAAATAAAAAAAGTTGAACTTCTCCCGTAACCGTTTAAGATCCACTAGTTTTCGCCTTATCACTGCCATGCCTGCACTCGCTTCTCGGAACAAAAGTCTCGCACCCATAGGTCGGGATCATGCTTTTCGTCGCAGCGATTCAAACGCGCCGATTGAAATTGCACGGCGCTGTGATTATGACTTGCCCAACGCATTGCTGTGCCGTTACGGTGTGGTGGTCAGAATGGAGAGTCCTCCCACAGGAGTGAAGTTCCGTGAATGGGGATACACCGACAACCGCCAATCACAGCCCTTCGCTCCTAACCCGTCCTTTTCGCGATTTGGACACACTACAACCAGCAATCCCCACTATGCAAGGAACGTTTTTTCAAAATGACGCTAACCGGCATGCGCGATGACGATAAATGTAACACGTCAACCCGGGTTCATACTTCCATCAATGCGCGATGGGAATACGGCGTATCACGCGTACAGATTTTCGATCGGATGACAAGTCGCGTTGCGTGAAAAATGAATCCGGCCTCAGCGACCGATTAGCGACGCGCGTAGAAGCTGCCCCGTTTTCGTCGCGCACGGAGCTTCAGGCGTCGTTTATACTTTCGCAGCCGAGGGGCGCGACGAAATGCAATCCTATAATATCCATGCCCCCCCCCCTGGGTGAACAATATTATAGGATCTCACTGCGCCGCGTCGTTCTACGGCGTATGTATAAACCACGCCTATGGCGTCGCTTAAACTTCCACCGCCGAGCAGCGCGGCAAAGCGCAATCCTATGATATCGATCGTGCCGCGCCGCGTGATCACTATTACAGAAATGCATTGCTCGGCGGAGGATTCGGATAGAACAAGATGACAGGGAGAAGGGCAAGATCAAATTTTGCAAAAAAAAAGCGCGACTGAATATGAGGACAAAAATGAAGTCATTAGACACTATCGTGAACTGGAAAGAGTCTTTGTTAGAGAGATGAGGGCAGGGTTGGGCACGCGCCTCGGTTAACCTTAGGGGGGTGCATATTGGACGTTGCAGAGAGGGCAAAGGGGGGTGCCTAGACCGGACACCAAAAAAAAATGAAGTGCATGTTCTGTCGAATTTCAGGAGCAAAATAATACACGATTCTCTTCTGGTTTGCCATATCTTTTTCTCCGCTTTTTAAGACAAATACTTACAGAATTAAAATTATTGATAGATAAGCAGTTTGTATTCGCAATATTTCATAGTTGCTGTTGAAGCTTCTCATCAGCAACTCTATGAATAAAAGATCATATATAATGTGTTTAATTGTTTTGATGAAGGAATAAACACTACTCCGTTATGTAGTAGCAAGTAAGGAATAATGTGGTGTAATGTTTCTTTGGTGTAACCTTCAGTGATTACGCTTGTGGTTACCGATTAGAAGCGAAGATACAAAGACGCTATCGTCCATGTTCAGAAAAGGATTAGCGAACTGCTGTATTATGGCAAACTAAAAATACAGATACCACGGTCAATATAAAAACTAACCCACGGATTTTCGTCTATGAGAATGACTTATGAAGAGAGCCGACTGTAAAAATTGAAGACTGCTAGTTCCAGTGAAAGAAGCAAATAATCGTATCTTCCTACTTGAGAAGTACCCTGTAATTTAATGTAGAAAAACTAAATTGGAGCAGGGTGAATTTTTCAGACTTGACAAGGTTCACTATCTAAATGAACGTTTGTTGATTAGAAAGGCTCAGACAATTAACCATAAGAACTAAGAGCATTGGGAGAAAAGAGGGGAGAATCTGGCGAAGATTTTTAGTAACAGAAAGCTTTGATATTCAATGTGATTTAAGGACCTGTAAAACTCGTCCCGGTTTTTTGTCCCGGTTTTCAGGGGTAGGAACTGGGATGAGATAAGGTCATAAATCACATGCATAAAAACGATCTAGCTTTGAAACTCCCAACTGTTTGCCAGATTCCTCCAACTTTCCCCAACAATATTCTCTGCTCGCAAATGTTTTAATGCTACTTTTGATCAACTAGGTTCGTTTTGAATTAAGAAACTTATCACGGCTAAATACTTACCCCTGCTCCAACTTTGTTTGTTTACATTAAATTCCTAAAATGGGTACATCCAGAATAGACAATTTTCATCATCTTCCATTTCCTTCGGTTTCAATCGTTTTCTCTTCCCCGTTCTGAAATAAAATACATTTTTTTATTAATATCATGTGCGCGTCCACTCCCGTGTGCGCTGTGTAGCTGCGTACACACACCATATCGCACGGCGAGCCGAGTCTCCAAGGGATTGCGGCATTCTACGTGAGTAAAAATCGGGTTTTCCACTCCCTACGCATCTCATCAATCCCTAAATGGTTCCACAACACAAAATAATTCTGAAAATTTCTTCATCAGAACGATCAAACACGGATTAATCCTTCATACATAGGTTCAGGAAAACATTCGATAGAAAACCTTAATTACTGCAATAAAAGTAGCTCTGTTGTTGTTTGTAATTGCTGAATTGTGATGAAAAAAATTGTTCTATATTTTGTCACAACCTACCTTCTTATTAAAACTTTTCTTCATAAGATTGTTTGAAGTTTAAAAATTACACTACCTTTTTTGTTGACATTTTCAGAATTTTCTTTATTCAGGCCGATTTCGATTTAAGAGGGTGAAAAAATCATTAAATATATGTGAAGGCATACCTTATTGTCCCCTTCAGACCTACACTGACGAGTATCAAATACTAAAAGAATAATTCTGTTAATTTCTAGCCTGGAATTCCGCCGCTCAAAAAAAGCTACCTCGCTAAGGCTTGCAACGAGCTGAAATATATATTGACCCCGAATGAGCTGCCTTGCAAGGAGAAACGAAGCCAATTCCATCAATAAGGTGGAAGTCAAAGCAAAACGATGGAAATGGGCATATCACAGG
>JAPDOI010001054.1:0-229585 GCA_029168955.1 Aplectana chamaeleonis | reverse complement strand
AATATCGTTTTCGATCAATTTTCTTGGCAACCATTGGTTAGCAGAGTGGTAGTTCTATACACGAAAAGTTTCGTTTTCATTGAAGAAAATCATTGTAAATTTTGTGTCTGAAAGGGACAAGCTGCTCGGAAAACTGTTTTACACATATACAATACATAAATAGTTAAAGCGGGGTGTGTATACAAGACTGTTACACCTAGTTCGTTGGTGCCCCTGTTTCCTACTAGAACCCAGCAGACGTTTGAGTGTACACAGAGAATCGCCCGGAGCGATATAGCGTGCAGAACTATATCGCGAAAGTATCCCATACATTGCATACAAGGTGTCGCCGTCCGGCACACTTAGGCCTCAGGTCTCATAACACGCTTTGGATCCGTACCTAAGGAGTTCATGGAGTCTTTGGCCACAAGCCACAATTTCGCCACCCTGAACTTGTTGATCGCTGTTTAGTGATATCCAAAAAACCGCGCCATCCAGACTTGTTATCTATTTTTTATTCACCGTTTGCCGCTTTGCACGGGGAAACCCGCCTCAAGGATAACGCCGGTTTGTTCCTCCCCGGTCGTTACCTCCCGATGTTTGATGAGTCGCTCAAGAACGATACGTTATAAAAAACATGTACAATGACACTTTTGAAGTAGAGAAACTTCTCTGTAGCGCTGTTGTAGCGGATCGCGACTTCTAACTTTCTCCATGAATCGGGGTCGGACGTATCAACGCACCGAGTGGGAAAGGGCAAAGTTTAAGCATTTGAAGATCTTGGTAGATAACAAAATCAATTGTGCCCCTGCAGTATCCTTCGCTTCCCCAACCGGCCCAGCGAGGATATTGGGGCAGTCTTTAGGTGTATTGACAATCTGTGTGTGGGGGAGGGAAACTCACCGTTCATAACGTTTGAGGTGTTTGTTCTTCAAAATTCCGGGAAAGTTCACTAATGAGCTGTCGCTTATGACTACCAACAAACAGTATGCTTAGTAGAAAATGCTACACGCACCGCCTTTTTCCGTTGCCGTGGACTGTATCTTACAATTCAGATTGATTTGGTTCTAAAATGATCCCGGGTTCTCGTGGGATCGAGCTGTCTTATTGATGCCGTCGCGCGGTGAACCAGCGCTCACCAGCGCACAAACCAAAAGTCACGTTCTAGTGCGCTACACTATAAGGAGTTTGCGTAACTGATAGCAGCATTGAGCAAATATGTTTTGACCATGCACTGAATCGTAAACAATCTGACAGTTACTCACTAGCTTCTATTTCATATGCAAGGTTGTTGGTACAAAATGAGTTCGCATTTAAGAGCCTGCTAGGAGCTAGTTGAGGTCACCCCTACGATATGGTCCCATTGTCTCCATAGTTCTGGCACAGGTAACCGACGTGAGGCACTGTTTCCCTTCGGAAAGTCTTCGCTAATACACTGCTATTTTCAGGCCCTTCTGTTGCTATGCGCTGAAAAGAAGCAAAGCACGGACAAAGGTCCCAGCTCCGCTGTGAAGTGGTTGACTTTGAAAACACGCTGGAAACTGTTACCAGTGATAAATGCGGAGTGAATTCATTGGTGTCGCCACAACGAAACACTGACAACATGTCACGCTAATGCATATCTACCCAACGCGTAGATATGTGCCTGAAAAAGCACAACGCGTGTAGCGCTTATAATTATGGCCCCGCATTAGACTATTCCAAGGAGCTTATTCCTGTTCAATAAACCCATCCTGCCAAAAAAACTACAAGGCCTGGAAGTTTGATGACAGGTGTGATCCAGTTCTGGAAAGGTTTGAGAACCAACCCAACTATTACATTGTCTTGCATTGATAATATGCTTCTCTTTGTGCTGCTTGCACATAAGCTTTCCTTGCTTGTAGTAATGATTAATAATAGTAAATAACTTTTTCTGTCAAAGTGATAGGAGATTCATCTAGTTTATGCTAGATGGGAACATTTTCACAAGTACGCCCATGCCGATAACTTTTTGCCGCAGAGGCTAACGCAGATCTGGCAGTGCGTGACCAAAGTCTGCATGACTGCGGACTTTTCCACATATCATATGGCGATCCTCTCCCACTTCTCATGGCCAGTTTACTGTTATAATTAGTCATCCAAATATTAGTAGTGGTTTGTTATTTTAGATGCATCCGTAATACATATAGTGATCCTTTCCCTAGCTTTCATTTCAAAGTCTTAGTTTTTTTCATATCCGCACAGAGCTTTGCAAGTTTTTTCTTGACTACTTCTGTTCTATACCTTGAAGTGGTGGCCTTTCGGAATACGACCATCTAAAAAAAACAGTGAAATCGGCAATTGTTTGGAATTGAACGACCGCTCGGTTGGTCACATCAAGCACTCAGAACGTCGGAGGGCCGCGTCCCCGTACCCACCATTCAGCGAGGTGGGAGCCCCCTCCTTGTAAAGTACCTGCTGCGCCAGACAACAGGATCCCCGCCCAGCCTCTATGACTCATAATGGGCGCGAAGCCCGCGACATTCACGCGAAAGCAAGGGGCCCGGGCAGAACATTTCCGGGGTGTCATCGCTATGATTGATTCCTTGTATAACGATCTCCCAGGGAACCATCCTCTCGCCACACCCTGGTAGCTCTACGCTTTCTCCAAAATTTTCGAAACCGGCTATGAAGTGGGTGTCCAGGCGCATCCAAGTCTATTCGATAGACTGGTGACGTGCGACCATTTATCGCCACCGCGCGAAGTGCTGCCATGATGTCGCAAGTACTTGCTCGAGGCTCGCCTGCAGTGAACTTATCATGCAACTCGTTGCTCCGTATGTAGCACGCGCTTGATTCCCAGCGTTCAACGGGTCAATACGATTTGCCTGAGATAACATGTTTTCCCCTGGTTTCGAATTTTCCCTGCAGGACCGAGCTAACGAAACTTCGCGGCGCCCAACCGCCTCGCGCCTGATGATTCTCCGCTCGCAAAACATGGCCCCCGCCGCTCGCCCTTGGTCGGAAATTCCCGGGCACACGGCCCTCCGACGTTCTGAGCAGTTCAGTTTATTTGAAAAATACTGGATCAATCGACCGCTCTAGTGGGGAGAACATTTTTAATGAAATTTCTCTACTGGGTTAGACAAAGGACGTCTGTCTTAGTAGACAGATATCCTTTTTTAACAACAAAACAAAAGTATTTTAGATGAAGTACCGTCGACATATTTCGACAGTTATCCGCTACCACCTGTACAACAAGAATCAACTCCGCCTGCTACTCCTGCGAATTCGACGAAAAAGCATGTTCCAACATTTCTGGGAATGTAACAGAAAGGCTTCGTAGCCGAAATCATATCTGGGTGGGGAAGTCATTGGGCCGATCATTTTTTCTGCAGGGCTACCGTTATCCTGCGCGTAAATTAAATAGCGTCGGCTGCATGGCTGTGGACTTTGTCACATATCCGACAGCCACTATTTTTCGGCGTGTGATTTCCCATCAAGTTCAGTAGAAAACTTGAAGGGTACTCTCTCGGAGTGGACGACCCACTAAATGAATTACATAAAAAATGTTAACCCTACTAGGGCGGTCGATTGATCTATTCTCTTTCAAATACACTGAACTGTTTGATGTGACCAACCAAACGGTCTGTCAATTTTAAACAATTGCTGATTTCATTGAATTCCTTTGCGGGTTGCATTCCGGAAAACCACCTCTTCCCGTCTGAGCAAAATGATTACAAAGCTGCACAAAATTATGAGACCGTAGAAAAACTAAGAGAGAAACACACAGAATTATATAATTCAAACCGCAGATTCTATCCACAGAAACCCAATGGTCATGATAATGCGAGTGAATAAAACAACTCCATCCATTTGTTTGCCATGATGGAGTGTAGGTCGGTGGAGTAATAACAAGCTCCCTACAAGGAGTTTATCACGATACTCATGGAATATGGTTTCAGTATGACCCGTGCGGTTGAAACGTGGCACTAAGGGACTTCCTTTTCGGGTTGCACTCGAACGTTAACGTCGTACAGGGAACGCAGAATTCTCATGCCGTAAAAAGTGTGTTTGGTGCGGCCGGGATTGCGTCCACCACTACTCATTCTACGACATCATGGAAAAAATTCATAACAATGTTCTTCTAATTCGCCTGTACACAGCGAAACTCAGCCTAAATTGGAAATGCTTTGTCGTTTCAATCTCCCCTTATACGTAAATTATCATGTAACTTGAGTTCTCTTCTGAAAATAAAACAAGGAAGTTCAGGACGAATTCTCCAAGGTAGGTAAAGGTACTTGCTTGTTGGATAATCGACACAGCAAAACACGCTATTTGGCATGAGAATCCTAAGTCTCGCTGGTCCGACGTTAGCGTTTGAGTTCAAGTTGTTTGTCGAGTTGGAGAGACGTGCGGTGTTTCCCCCCTACTGCTGCATAGTGTAGCAGCACGTTAGGTCCTTATGCTAGACCAGTTACAACCAACATGCCGCATTCTGCTGCGGAGCTTCACCTACTCCATAGTTGCTCCAGCTGCTTCCAGTTTCCGCTCCAAACTCACCTGCGCTCCAATCCTGCCCAACTTTTGCTCTCGGCAACATTCACCAAACGGTCATGAAGAATCTCATTCCACAAGTATCGAAGTGAATCCTCTCATGGAGCATGATATCATTCCACCTACCGACAATTTGTCACGGGTGTAAATGGGATGTTCCTTCACTTTATCATATCCATTGAGTTACGGTGGATGAAATCTGCGGTTTGAGTTTTATAATTCGGTGAGAAACACCACGTTGAAATAAAAGCTAGGAAGGATCGCAATATGTCCACGGATGCGTTCCAAATCACAGAACCCCTACCAATATTTGGATGGCTAATTAAACGTAAAGTTGATCAGAAATTAGGAAGATCGTCGCAAAGATGTGTGACAAAGTCCGCAGCCATGCAGCCGGCGCTATTTAATTTCACGAGCAGGATTGCAATAGCCCTAAGGAAAAAATGGCACGGGCGTTGTTTAGCCGTGACGCGACCGCGTCGCGATTGAGCAATGTTCGGTTGGCCTTTGCGTTCTTATTATGGTATCAAACACAAACTTTCCATTTTCACGATAGGAATTATTAAATTTTCTCGAGTGGAATCCCCTGACTACTTTTTCACCTAGGCACAAGCTCAAAAGCGGTAGGTTTTCGGTGGGGATAATTTTTCTCTCTTTCTTCACCGAAAGAATAGCTGTGCAGAGCCTCGGCGGCCCGATCGGCTCCTAACGTTAAAATCACTCGCAGCTAACCGTTACGACGGCTGCGGGGTGTAACTCGCCCATGTGTAAAGTATGTTCATGGATTTCTGTGAAGGTATTGGCACTCTGAGAGGGTGAAGCTTGCATGTGCGTGTGGAGCCTTCACTACTTTAGAAGAAAAGAGAATTCCACTTTTGGTTGCAATATCCGTGCTGTAAAGTGGACGCGGAGGACGAGATTGTTCGTCACCTTTCAAAACACAACTCAACCGATTTCCTAGAGAAAGGAAAAAGGTAAACCAAGTCATGCCCTTTGTTTTCAGGAAGGCAGGCTAAATCCAGAACACAATTCAGCATTTGGACGGATCGAAAATGCAAATGAGGGAAAAGTATGAGTTACATCCCCGCAGCCGCCGTGGACATTAGCTTCGAGTAAACCCATCTGCTAAGGTGACCAAAATGTGTTTACCTGCAATTACCTTTCGTCTGAACACGTTTGTTCATTACTTATGTTTTGCTTAGGAGCAGAACGGTCCTCCGAAGCTCCATACTCGCACTCGTCACCGCGAGAGCATTTCCCAGAGGAGGGCTACTGTGGGGAGAGGCTAAACACGATATTGATGTTTGTTTTTCTAGGACGACTACGATAGGTGACGGTAGGTGTTATTGCCATTTTTCTGCCGTAGCCTGCATTAGTATTACGAAAAACTTCTGAAATGAACCTCATATTCGCGTTCAGCATCTGCAAATGACCCTCAGGGCAAAATACAGAACCAGAAGAAAGATTTCGACTTTGACGGAGCACTCACCGTTCTTGAGCTCGTGTAACTTCGATGTAAAGGTCAGGCCAAGGGAATTTCATAGTTTTCACTGGAATGTTAATCAAGATCATAGCGGAAATGGGTCACAGGAATGCTCGGCTGGCGCACGTGGACGCGAAAGCCTCAACAACAACGCTCGTTCACGTTGCTGTTGAGGCGCGTTAACTGAGCGCCACCTAGATTTTTTCAGTAGGTCCCACGCTGGTCAACGCACCCCAAAACGACAGAAGCTTTCCGACGCGCGCGTCACGTGTGCCGACCAAAGTGTTCTTGTAGCCCCACCTGCGCTGTGGGTTTGGCGCCCACCATCCCCTTTCACTCTCCCGCAGCAAGGGCATCTTATCACCCAGAAACTTTGTTTCGCCCAACGCGGATCATGCCAAAATTGTGTGCTTGTGAGGCTGTGATTTCATATGTGCTTCTGAACACCGCAGACGTCTGCCAAAGGGAAGGGTGGAGTTTCCTGATGGTATCAACAATATTCTCAAAAGGTCATTCTCGAAAATCACATAAGTTTTCTTTCAGTTCTTTGGGATCAGGTACCAGTTACTCGCGTCCAGTAGCGCCCCGGAGGCAGTAAGCTTCTGTGGAGAAACCGAAAAGCCAAACGGCTTCTCGGAAGGGATCCAAAGAGAAACCTCGTAGATGCTGGTCTCAGTGAAATGGAAACGGCAAAACCGAAAAGAGTTGGGTAGTAAGCAAAGATCGAAGAAAAAGCGAAGACGGGGATCGGATGAAGAGGTGGAAACAGAGCACACGAAGTAAGGGAGACGGACTAAATCAGCTCGAGGAGGTTCCAACACGCAGTCGTCCAAGCGACAAATACCGTTAGACGTTGATGCCAATGCAAGTCTTTGGGGTCATGCTTGAGGGCAGTGGTGAGACGGCTACGAAGCTCTCACCCAAAGAAGGAGACTCCAGGCCAACAAGTCCCGAAAGAGGTGAAGGTGAATCAAAAGCAAAGGAAACAAATCACGCCTTCAAAATCTGCGAAGCGATCACCTCGATCACCACATAGGTCTGTTCGAAAAATGCTGCCAGCGCTTTCCCTCCAGGGTAGTCCCACAGGAAAAAGCAGGCGATGCCCGATCTCCATCTTCTTCTCCGGGACGAAGGATAAAAAAATTCCTGCAGAGGCAAAAGTACTACTCACATCTTTATTGTCCACGCCAATCGTAGTGAGTGCTAGTACTGGAAGGCCACATCATTGATAGAGCAAATGAGGAGTTATACGATCACCCATTTGTGCTACCAGAGCTCACTTACTGTGGTTTCCAGTAGTACATCGTGCTAGTTCTCTACAGTCCCAACAACGAACAAATTAATTTTCAGAGCGGAAGTCGCTGGAGCCTCAAGCCCGGTGCTGGCTCAAAGGAATCTTTGCAGACAAGCGTTTCGAACCCGTGATAGTGTTACTCCTTCTGTTTACTAGTACCGTTAGAGACACACCTGCGTCGTGGTCGACTTGCCATGTGTTATAAGTGGAGTCAGTAACCGCTTCCAAACTTGTTCGGACCTTCATGATCTTTCTAACATTATAGAGTCTATATACTACGCGCAAATCTTTTTGTGAAACGCTTTTTAAAAACAGAAAAGCAATAAAATTGGAAAGCTTTTTGTGCTGGAGTGTTCTCCGACATGAGGAGTGAAGTGAAGTTCCTTGTAGTCAGGCTCCACCGCCTTCTTTTCTGGATTGGCATGCAAGAATGCCTGTCCTCCGCGCCAAACCGCGAGGGCGACTGGGAAGCACATGCCGTCCCCGCATCGCGAAGGATGTCACCTCACTGCGTACGGCGACCTGGGCGTCTAACTGCATTGTTTGCTTAGAATTTCATCCATATCTGCAGTGCAGAGCCAAACTTTCGCAAAATACTACTGCATAATGGAAAAACTACTCAAAAAATTATTCGATCGTCAAGGAAAACCCCAAAATGGACCAAAAATCAAAGCACGATTAGAACCGAAATAGGTGCAGTCCGGTGGGAAGGTCGTCTTGCATAGTGCGGTTGCATCTCTTCGCAATTTGGACATTTAGTGCTTCAGGTTATCACTGGCTCGACGCTTCGCGCGAAGCATGTAGAGCTTCTTTCTGTCCTTCAAGGCAGCATACGCTGTAAACGTTGATTGAGATAACTACGAGAAATGGAAATGGTATGGTCCAGATTACAACGCCTACGCATTTTCGAAGCGTCAAAAACGCCCCACAATGCTGCTACATGAGTTAGAGAAGCGATCCGCCCTGTATTTCCTTCCACGTCCCCGTATTTGCCTTCTTTCGCTGCAAACGTAAGGATTTGCTGGGGTCTATAATTCACCGTCGGTACCGTTGGTAGGTTGCCCAGCAGAATGAACCACACACGCCACTGACAGCGAAGATGACCAAGCAACCCTGCCTGCCATTGGAGGAAAAGCGCAAATATAGGGGCGTGAAAATACAGGGCGGGGACAACCTACAACTTTCTAACTATTTAGCGGCATTATGGGTCATTTTTGCTCACTTCAAAATGCGTAGGCATTATGTTGTAAGTCATACGGTTCGATTCACATTGCTATCCCAACTATCACCAAGTTTATGAGCGTGTATGCTTTCCTTAAAAGCTCCATGCATGCTGCCCCTGGGTACGATTTCGTGATGAAAAAAGTTATAGTTCTGATGTAGATATGGCGCAGAACCAAATGTGCGCCGAAATCACCTTCGCATGGTTCCTTCAGCGTGAGCGGGAAAGGCGGACTCAGGTATGAAACTATTTAGGGGGCACTCAGGGAATCAGTAATGAAATGGTTCGTAAGGAAACCTTTTTAACATGTTTCTAACACGTAAAGCTGTTGGAGAAATTTTGAAATTCTCTGAATTAAATTCGAGTGCTTCCCCCTAACTAGTTCCAAGTTCGGACGGATTGATGGGAAGGCACATTGAGGGAGCGGATGTAAGAGGAGAGGCTGAGAGATGAGAGGCGCTTTCACGTTGCCCTTTCATCCTTCCATCTACGGGGTGCTGTGGTATACTTCAGCGACACACAGTCGTGTCGCTAGAGCTTATGACAGCGACAGGCTTCAGCGCGGCACCTTTGCAGTATGTCAGCCCTCCGCAACGCTTCTCTGCGATCGGGACAACTGTTCCTACGGCGGCCGATGCTATTGCTCTGATGCGGGTCCGCAAAGACATGTGCTGTGATCGCATGCCCATAGCTCATGACAGCGAAAAGTATACATTTAACGTACCCTTCGTTCGCCCGAAGAATTACAGAAATCTGGTTTGAACACAGGCTGTACTTATGGTTCATATCTTATCTCTAGCAAGTTGCGATGCAGTTTCATCTTAAGTTATCTCTACATTTCTCACCACTGTGCTTTCTCCAGAATAACTGCTCAGTTTTGATGATGAAGCATCGCGGTTCCCTCCCATCCAGAGATATCAGCACAAATTTTCATTCTTATTGCTGAATCATTTTATTTTCTTGAGTGACCTCCCCTACTCCGACTAGTTTTACTCCTAATAGCATGCTTTGAAAGAGACCGGTGTCTTCTTCCTAGCGTCTGTCCTTACGAGATCTGCGGGGCCCATTGTTTGCACCCTTTGCTCGCCATTTGTTTTTCTGTCAGAGTGTCCCTCATACGAGTTGTTTCAGCCATGTTCACAATGATCAAGCCATCGGGTTTTCGGTCTTCCGCGAGGCTCCAGTCCCTGCAACCTCCACCTTGAGTGCTGCTTAGCTGCTTTTGAGTCTTCGTCCTTCCTTTGAACATGGATAAACCAATTCAAGCGGAATTCTTGCATCTTTGGAGTAATGGAGCCATCTAAAGGGGAACGCACCAGGGGTTTTGCATTCCAAGAACGTTCCCAATACGCCGTGGGAGGAAATCATCCTTCCCATGGACAACTTACTTTCCATGGGATGTTGAATCCATAATCCAGCAATTGCTCTCACGTGGCCGTGGCTACGTTTCCGTGGGACGCGTTTCTTGCCGTGGAAATGTTCTTGGAACGCAACCCAGGTCATTCGTTAACCCTGTCTTTGAAGGTAACTGTCAATATTGACCGTACCTGAGCATCAGGCATAAAGTGCGAAAAATTCTTTGAGATCAGAAAAAACCGAAGAACGCAACTCTTTCTGGTTTTGAATTGAAAAATTCCGAGAAAAAATACCGATTTTTTGTATTTTGAAACGTCTTATTTCCAAAATACGTGCCATCTTTGACTGGAAAAATGTGACAACGTAATCGAAGTGTTTCTGAATAATGACAAAATTGCGTTTTCTTGGTTACACAAAGCATACCAACGTATCAATGAGAGGAATTTCAACCCTGTGTTGTGTACCGAATTCTATGATTAGAATTGTGGTGAAAGCGCGAAGTGCCTACCAGATTTGGCTTTGATTCGCTATCGCGCAACCCTCTGATCTCAGTATCAGGTCCAGAGTAAAACGTAGGAAGACCGTTCTTTTGCATTTAATACACTTTAAAAAGGTGAATAAATCTGTTCAAAAAATGGTCCGGAAATGGTTATCTGAGATTCTGAGAAAAAGTGTCGAAACCATCGTCATTTTTGGTCGAAAAATGTTCATCTCCTTTTTTTTCAGTTGGCGTTCACGATCTTGCTGGAACACTTATCGTTGATTAGAGAGCTCATTTTGGGTCAGGGACTGGTTTTGTTTGCACCTAGCTCCTGTCGAAATTTGAAGTTGGTGGCTCACTTTAGTGGAACCTCAAAATTGAGGGTCAGGAAAGACAAAACACGTAAACATGTTATTATAAACCATCTGACGTTTACTATCTAAGTAAAAATGAACTAGTGTTAAAAACACCGTTACTGATAGGCTTTGCTCAGGATTTGACGGGGCAACGCTTCAATCAATACGGCAGGATCTGCGGAAGTATTCTTGGAACGCGGCACGGTGTGACTCCAGAAGTGCGCCAGAACGCCGTGGTGAAAGTGCCGACCCAAGTGGAGGCCGGACGCCGTAGAAAGTGTGCGGAACCCAAATGGGTGTGCGCAGAACGCTATAGAAAGTGTGTCGGACCGAAATGGGGGTGCGCAGAACGCCATAGAAAGTGTGCGGGACCCAAGTGGAGCAGATATGCCGGACGCCGTAGAAAGTGTGCGGAACCCAAATGTGTGTGCGCAGAACGCTATAGAAAGTGTGTCGCAATCGAAATGGGTGTGCGCAGAACGCCATAGAAAGTGTGCGGGACCCAAGTGGGAGTGCGCAGAATGCTATAGAAAGTGTGTCGGACCGAAATGGGTGTGCGCAGAACGCCATAGAAAGTGTGCGGGACCCAAGTGGGAGTGCGCCGGACGCCGTAGAAAGTGTGTGGGACCTGGCAGTGCGCCACACGCCGAGCATCCGGACCCAAATGGGGAGTGCGCCGGACGCCGTAGAAAGTGTGCGGGACCCAAGTGGGAGTGTGCCGGACGTCGGTGAAAGTGTGTGGGACTCAAATGGATGTGCGCAGGACGCCGTAGTAATTGTGTGGAGACCCAAATGAGAGCAGCTGGACGCCGTAGAAAGTGTAAAACCCAAAGTGGAGTGAGCTGGACGCCGTAGAAATTGTGCGGAACCCAAGTAGGAGTGCGCTGGACGCCGTAGAAAGTGTGCGGGACCCAAATGGGAGTGCGCCGGACACCGTAGAAAGCATCCGGGACCCAGTGGAGTGGCGCCAGACGTCGTAGAAAGTGTGCGGGACCCGCGGGGAGTGCGCCGGACGCCGTAGAAAGTGTGCGGGACTCAAGTGGGAGTGCGCAGAACGCCGTAGTAATTGTGTGAGACCCAAATGAGAGAGCGTGGAACGCCGCAGAAAGTGTGCGGGACCCAAGTGGGGGTGCGCCACACGCCGTAGAAAGCATGCGGACCCAAGTGGAAGTGCAGCTGACGCCGTAGCGTGCGGGACCCAAGTGGAGTGCGCTGGACGTCGCAGAAAGTGTGCGGGACTCAAGTGGGAGTGCGCCGGACGCCGTAGAAAGTGTAGTGGACCCAAATGGGCGTGCGCAGAACGTCGTAGAAAGTGTGCGGGACCCACTGGGAGTAGCGCCGGACGCCGTAGAAAGTGCGGAACTCAAATGGCAGTGCGCCGGACGTCGTAGAAAGTGTGTGGGACCCACGGGAGTGCGCCGGACGCCGTATAAAGTGTGCGGGTCCCAAATGGTGTGTGCGCAGAACGCCGTAGTAATTGTGTGAGACCCAAATGAGAGTGCAGTGCGCTGGACGCCGTAGAAAGTGTGCGTGGACCCAAATGAGAGTGCGTCGGACGCCGTAGAAAGTGTAAAAATCGGGCGGGGAGGCGCTGACGCCGTGAGTAGTGTGGACTCAAGTGGGAGTGCGCCGGACGCCGTAGAAAGTGTGCGGGACCCACAGTGGGAGCGCGCCGGACGCCGTAGAAAGTGTGCGGGACCCAAATGAGAGTGCGCCGGGACGCCGTAGAAAGTGTGCGGGACTCAGAGTGGGAGTAGCGCCGGACGCCGTAGAAAGTGTGTGGGACCCAGATATGGGAGTGCGCCGGACGCCGTAGAAAGCGTGCGGACCTATGGAATAGCGCTGACGCCGTAGAGCGGTGGACCCAAAGTGGGCGTGCGCCGGACGCCGTAGAAAGTGTAAATCCAAGTGGGTTGACGCCAGAAAGTGGGACTCAAGTTACGTACGGACGCCGTAGAAAGTGTGCGGGACCCAAATGAGAGTAGCGCCGGACGCCGTGTAGAAAGTGTGCGGGACCCAAATGGGCGTGCGCAGAGACGTCGTAGAAAAGCGTGTGGGACCCAAAAGGGAGTGGCGCCGGACGCCGTAGAAAGTGTGCGGGACTCAAGTGCGGGAGTGCGCCGAGACGCCGCCGTTAAGAAAGTGTGCAGGACCCAAATGAGAGTGCGCCACACGCCGTGGTAGCGTGCGGGACCCAAGTGGAGTGCGCCGGACGCCGTAGAAAGTGTGCGGGACCCAAATGAGAGTGCGCCGGACGCCGTAGAGCGTGTGCGACAGCAAAGTGAAAGTGCGCAAGACGCCGTAGAAAGTGTGTGGGACCCAAATACAAGCACGCCCATGCCGATCATTTTTCCCGCAGGGCTACCGTAACACCATTCTTGCGCAAAACATGATAACGAACGATAACACATCGCACTCATAACATGCGGGGTATAAAAGGACAGAGGAGCGGTATGCATTCATTCACACACACCGTTCTCTTCGGAGAAGCCGCCGGGAAGTGGCTGAGGAGGTCGAAATTGTGCAAACACGTTTGGTTGGCGCTATTACGATGTGCTCATATGCAAGCTGACACTCGCCAGAAGGATTCTGAAGGAGGGTAACGGTAGCCTGCGGAAAAATGATGCGGCATGAAAGCGTGCTTGTGGACCCAGATGGGCGTACGCAGAACAGCCGTAAGAAAGTGTGTGGGACCCAAATGAGATGTGCGTTGGACACCGTAGAAAGATGCCGGACCCAAATGGGTGTGCGCAGAACGCCGTAATAAAGTGTGCAGGACATCAGTAGTGGAGTGTGCAAGATGTAACAGAGATGTGCGGCAGACATTATTGGGAGGTGCAGGATGTCATAGCCCAGTGTGTAGGACATCGGTGGAAGGGTGCCCCAGGACATTAGTGGGAGGGTGTGATACAGAGCGCGGCACCTCTTCATAGAAAGTGTGGTGACATTGAGTGGGAGTGTGCAGGACGTCAGAGAGGTGTGGCAGGACATCCCAGTTGGAGTGCGCATGACGTCATAGAAGGGGCAGGGGGCAGGACATCAGTGGGTTTACTTTCATCTAACACCACCAGGCATAAGTCATGTTAGGAAAGGAAACCTTTATTAAAAATAAAATAGAAATTCCTGACAAGTTTAGGTTCTGGCAAAAGTGAAGATTTGGCATGGCCATAGAAATATACTCAGTTAAAGAGAGGGAAAATAAAGAAAAAATGAAAAAAGGTTTTGAAATATTCCTGAGAACGATTTGGCGTAGAATAATTTGTTTTTCAGGAAATGAAGTGAAATAGTTGGAGAAGTATGATTTGGTAGTCGAGTTTGAACCAGCTATTGATAAGAGTTGTGCAAAACGAGAGATCGCCTATGTCTGTGCTTATCACGTAGAACACATCAAAGCGAAATCACGCGTGATGATTTTACTCTTCACCTAATACGTGAAGACCGCCGCATTGCAGCTCCCGGAAAAAAGCTTCTTGATGCTTCCCATTTCACGTGCGTGATTTCGCTTTGATTATGTTCTACGGATAAGCACAGACAAGGCGATCTCTCGTTTTGCACAACTCATCAATAGCTGGTTCAAACCTCGACTGCCAAATCATACTTTCCAACTATTTCACTTCCATTTCCCGAAAACAAATTATTCTACATGCCAAATCGTTCTCAGGAATATTTCAAAACCTTTTTCATTTTCTCTTATTTTCCCCCTAGTTTAACTGAGTATATTTCTATGGCCATGCCAAATCTTCACTTTTTGCCAGGAACCTAAACTTTCAGGAATTGTAGCGCTGAACACCTTCTTAGATTCTTATTGTGAAGTTTTTCTTTGAAGCTGCGGTTGTTCTCTGCGTACAATCATGTCCACGCTTTTTCACTGTTTCTGATCAAAACTGTGGAAGCCTGAAGGTCGTCCCTAACTTTTATTTAAAAAACGAAATTCGTATAACTTGGAAAATCGTGCATAAGTCATAGATCAGAACGGAACAAACGTTGTAATACCAAGGACAGAACATCGTAATTCTTTTCACACTTTTGCGTGAATTTCTTATTGCTGTCATGTTGAATTTCAGTCTGGAGCGATTGCGTTGTTGGTCAACACTGACCAGTAGCGCAGTCTCTCTTGCGCTATGTGGATGTTAATGGCCGCGACGCAACCACACATGCGTTGAAGTCGTGGTGTCTGCACATGGTTTACGTTCAAGCCACTTTGGCTGGATGGAACTATACGTGATGCTACGTTCGCCTCCAAGAAAGCTTTTATTCGCAGTTTTTTTGGTATGGATTGATAGAGAGGCAGAAAAAAATTAGGTTGACTTCCACTGAAAAGTTGTGGGTCCTCCAAAAGCAATTCTCGACGTCTTTTTCATGAACATATCCAACAGGAAACAACAAATCCTTTCTTGACCTCAAAGCAGTGTTCACAATAGACTGCACTTCTTTGATATCTATTCCGTTTACGGAAGCTCTGGTGCCCTATACTTGGTAAGGGGCATGTTTGAGAGAGCATAACGAAAACCGTGTATTGGTGCTAAAAGAGGTCCACATTTGCTTACGTTGACTGTTGGAGGACGTGGAGGAATTCACCGCTGTGAAGAATGATAAGCTCTGGTACATCCCTAGTGACCTGTTGATTTCGATTATCATCAACAGCGGAGCGGTGGGCCTCAGTGAAATATAATAACTATTGATAAGTGGAGGTTTCTACGAAAAACCACCGCTCCGCGCTGTGATAACCGAAAACCATGAGTTCACTTTGAGATGAAACAGAGTCTGCTCATCAATGCAATCAAGCGGTTTAGCTCGCTCATCGAGTACTTCCTTGACCTTGACTATTTCATGTTATCACAACCTCGGAGTGTTCATTTCTTAACTTCACGTCTAGGGGCGGAGAGGAGACATGGGGGGTTTCGGTGACCTGAGAACGCTTGTTGGCATCCGTTATTTTGCCATTCCTAGCTCTTTTTAAACCACTTCTTCGACACAGAGAATAGAATTCTTCTCGCCTATCATTTTACTGCGAAAAGTAATCAAAAAATTATTATCGTTATTGCTGTCCTAATACCGATACAGGTTATCAGCTATGCCGGAATCGATTAGCGTTATTAGATTGCGATGATGTTTCCGCCTATCGAACTTTTTGACTTTAGAAATTGCGTTCGACATCTATCATCGTGATCGATTGCTAATCGGCTCACGAGCAGATGGAGTCCCGAAAAGTATATTTCAGTTAATCGAGTGACATATGAACAGAAGGAACAACAGCAGCAGTTCATGCACACTGTCAGATTTACGTCAGCTTGTCAGAGGTGCAAGCAGGCGGCAAGCGCAAAGGCCGTTGCAGGACCTTTTCTTTTCAACTTCATACGTTGATGACATCATGCGTAGAGTTGCAGAACAGTTTCCTGCGGATGTGATCCTAAGCACCATCAGGGACGCTCCCTTTGTCGACCCTGGAGTACGCCGACGACATTTGTGTTATTCGCTGAAAACAACGCCAAAACTGCAAAGGTATTGAACCTCGTTTCTGAAGTATGCCGCAGCTCTATGGACTTCGGTCTTCGTCCCGACAAATGCAAGCAGATGTGGGTCTCTCAGAGGCCTTCAACTGGAGTTTGTGTGGACGGACAACGTATCGAACTGGTGGACGATTTCGTTATTTTGGGCTGTTTGCTGAAGAACGATGGTAGGTTATGCGGCGGATCTTCGACAACGATGTGCGAAAGCTACGTCTGCATTCAATTCTCTAACCAAGTGTTTGTGGCTCTACCACCATCGCCGGGAAGTCAAGTTGCGCGTCTACCTATCCGCTATTCGCCCTATCATGATGTGGATCGGAGACGTGGGCAGCACCGAAAAGCGCAGATGGAAAAGGTTGGATTGCACGGAGAGGAAGCTTTTTAGGCGTTTGCTTGGATATTTCTGCGGCCGCGTGTATGCCATAACGAAGACCTTACAAGGAAATCAGACGCAGTACATCAACGCTTGACACGAGGAGGAGGTGCCAGCATCTCCTAACGCCATCTCAGTAAGCAGCAATGGAAAGTCGGTTCGACTTGCTCGGGCATATACTAAGAAGAACGCCGGATCGTCTCGTGCACAACACGCTTTAAAAATGCTTCCAAATCCTGTCTGAAACGGCCACCTGGGCGTAGGCCGAAAGTTCTGGACGGATGTGGTTAAAGAAAGTTTGAAGTCACTCGGCATCGAAAGAAGACAGTTCAGGTGCGCGATGTTTCGTTTCGCGAAATGGAATAGTGACAGCTGGATGGAATGTGTTCAAATTGTGGCTGAAATACCGTTGAAAAATGGACACGGCTGACTACTGGGACGGCACACCTCGGTGAAGATGCGGAATGACCGCGTCAGGCGAAAGCCAACCGATTAAGTCAAGTAAGTCATCGAATTTTATACTTTTGATTCTTTGGAGGATTATTCCTAAAAGTTATGGCCACGCTCAAAAGATGCGCCGTAGTCGTTTTAGTCGGCCGAAGAACAGGAAATCCAAGAAATTTCGACTCGATCAGTCTAATTTTGTCGAAAGTGATGTAGTAGAAGGAACTGTTTTGCAAGGGACAGATCATACGTTAGCTCCTGCGCGAAATGAATCTGGAATCAAATCAAAGACGAGTGTAAACTTGCTGCAGACATCTGTAGGCAGCGAAGGATCGACTGCAAGTCGCATCAGAACCACAAATTTCTGACCGAAAAAAACCGAAAATTTTGTAACTTTTTCGTTTTTATCGATATTGATTTTTTTCGCCAAAAAGGGTGAGAAACGAAAAAAAACAGAAAATCGAAAAACGAAAAACGCACACCCCTGCTCCGCATATCCATCACATGCAGAGATTGCTCAACAGTCTTTGTGGCAGGCCAGCATTCGGTGGCGTAAAGGGCGACTGACCTTACTACCGTCCTGTAGATTTTGGAATGGAGGCGCATTGGTATCTTCCTGTCACACATTACGCCAGTTGTCGCTCTCCACTTCGTCCACGCTGCAATGACGCGCCAATGCCAATGGGCATCCAGTAACACATCGCCGACGGATGCGATCCTTGATACGAGGTACTTCCACCTTCTTGAGGTCGGTGCTATTCATGCTAATGAATCCTTCTTCGATTCTCGGTCCACACTCCATGTACTCGGTTTTGGCGACTTTAAGACGTAGCCCATAGCGCTGCAGGCGATCATTGAACATGCAACCCCTCTAGCGACTCTCCAGCTAACGTTATGTCGTCAGCGTACAGTGTAGTCCGGGGAGGAGGTTTATGGAGGTCGCGAATAATTGCATCCATGCATAAGATGAGCATCAGCGGCGACAAGGCTGATCCTTGGTGGACCCCGACTCGAATGCGTAAGGGGTTACTAGATCATGCTCAGCACCTGACAACACTGCTCGGATTTGCGTACAGCAACCTTACCCAGCGCACATACTTTTCTGGCACTCCATGTGACTCCAACGAAATGTATATAAGATCGTGAGGCTTTTTTTGAAGTTAAAAAAACGCGATATGAATGTTACGGTTTTTCTCTCGGTATTTCTCTATTAAGAGCCTGACTGCATGTATGGCGTCGACGGTCCTGACAGTCCTTGGCCAACGCACATTGATTTGCCGTCATTGTCACGATATTTCTGGATTCGATTGTCCAGGATGCGCTCGATGATCTTCTCGTGGTGTGGCATAGCAAGCGAATCGGCCTATACGAAAGAGCATACAGCAACATCTCCTTTACCCTTCCAGATCGGCACCGTTACAATTTGTTTGCCAGTCATGATCGCGCTTCTGCTTCCAGCGGTAATCCGATTAAACTGCTTGGCAAGCCATTCAAAACCATAATAACCTAGCAACTTCTACACCTCAGCAGTGCAGATCATCCGGGCCAATTACTTTGTTCAGCTTCATTTCAGTGACTGCCTTACAAACTTCTTTGTCTGCTGTAATACGAGAGGGACAGGTCCTCGCCGCACACTGCTCACAGACTGGACACGCGGATGTGGAACTCTTCTTCGAGATGACGTTGACATGTTCTCGCCATCTTTCCAGTACATCACTCCGGGCGTAAGAAGAATGCTACCGTTGGCTGATTCGATGGTATTAATATGCTCACCATGCCCAACATCGAGCGATTGCTAGCCCTCGCCAAGCAAGTGATAGATACATTTCTCCTCTTCCTGGGTGTCCAGCTTGTCGTAGAGATCCTTGTAGTGATAGGAACTTTGCCATAGAAACAGCCTTTTTTGCGGTTCGCTCGGCTGCTAAGTAGACAGCGCGATCCTGGTCTTTCCGTGTTCTCATTCACAACCTAAATTTCAATTTCTTCTCCCGGATTTTGGATTGAACATCTCCAGACCACCACCAAGTGGCTTTATCAATTTTAGCCTTTCCGGGAGTAGAGCTCCCTAGGATGCTAACAGCTGAGATCTACCTGGCATTCAACACTCGGCTCCAATCTTCTTCATTGGCTTAGCCAGTGTCGCTTGTCAGACAAGACTGCAGCAGGGTGACGAGACCGCGTTGGTATTTCTTGAACTTCAACCACTTGATGCGATTTGTTGTTCAGTTCTGCGGGTCTGACTTTCTTGTGTCAGTTCATCTTAACGGTCTCACGAGGAGAAGGTGCTGCGTAGCAATGTGATTGGTTGGCATGACCGTGGAATTGATTAGAACTCTGCGATCTATTCGGTGTAGCAGCCAGTATTTAATCTGTAATTCTCGACCACCGCTACAGTAGGCAATAAGGTGTGAACTTCGTTTGCAATAATCAAATCAGGAGCCGCTGCGTACTCTAAGGTTCTCAGGCCCTCTCGTTGCGGATACCGAATCCGTGCCTCTCCATTATTTTCCTCGATTCGGTCTCGCTCAGAGCCCACATGTCCATTCAGGTCACCTCAATCAACAGCGTTTCTGGTCGTCTCCGGTGGATTTGTACTGAATTGCTCAAGGTCCTGTCATAAAACAGCCTTTGTTTCATCTGAGTATCCCGGTTGCGGCGCATAAACTGAAAACACTCGCATCATAGCCGCTCCTATGTCTATTTTGGCAGCTATAAGACTATTCGAGACCCAATCTACAGCAGTGACGCAATCCGTCAGTTTCTCTCTTATGAAACTCCGGGTCTATTTCGATCTATTGATCCATGATAAATCAACTTGTATCCATCTCCGAAGTCCCATGAGTTGGAACCTTTCCAGCGCGTCTCTTGAATGCAGCAAATATCCACACGACGGCTTCTGAGACTGCTTCCAAGTTCTCGACTTCTGGGCCAGTAGCAATCCCCCAAAAAGTGGCAGCTACCGGCTGTCACTGCGTGGTGACTGGGTCATTCACGTCTCGGCTATCAATATGGACGGGTCGGCATAGAAATGCACAGGCGGCGTTCAAAATACTGACCATTGCAGTCAGCCACCTGGGAGCAGTGAGCGTTCCTTTGTGAGGTGGCTGACTGCAAGAAGCGGGTGGTGACTTCGCTCACCGCCGCAAAGGAAAGAGAAATAGCGCGCGGAGCGAAGAGGAGCTGGATCGATACCGCGGTCATAGGGTCGAGCACGTCCAATGGTGATGACTTTTTGAGGCAAGTGCGCTCCAAGAAAGGGCAGTGGAGCGCATTCGAACCGACCAGTCCGCTGTACACTTATCACCCCAGCACCGCACGTCGGTCTATCTCGTTATCTAGGTGGGGAAGGAAAAATTGGACCCACCGGCTGGCGGCCATCCAGCTCCGCTGCCAGCTGATAGGAATGACAGGCTAAACGTTCGAAGGTTTTATTGATGTTTAAGTGATTACTGGCGAAGATTAGAGGGAGATTAACGTCAAATTGTACGTAACTGTCATGAATACGTCTCCTTTATAGATTTCTTGTGCTTTAGTCCTATGCTAAGCTCAACTTCCAATTCCTAAAAGTTGCTGTGGCCATATTCAACCATTGTCAGATTTTTTTCCAATAGTCGCTCACCACAAATAAAATCAGATTTGCTTAGAAAGCCATCTAAGAAGATGGCTGAAAAACGGTTCCGTTTTTCAGAAAATGCATAAAACTTACGTGATCCGCGTGTACTAGTTACTAAATGCTGTATAGTAGTTCATCTGAGTGCGGCTTTTATCTAGACATCGTTTTCCTCCTTCGCTTCAAGTTCACTTCTTTCTATGTTGACTGGGGAGCATGAAACAGACTAAGGAGAAAAATAATTCATATTTCAGAAAAATCCTTTGAATTTTTCGGTACAGTGTGACAAAAACACGAGGTTCGCTCCTTGAAAATCATACTACAAAGTATTGTGTATCGTGGTTCAGTGGTAAGAGGTCATCCAGCAAAAAATTTCCAAAATCGTTTTTTGAATCTAGCATTCTCTCGCTTTGATGATTTTCGAGAAAAATTCCGAAATCCCATTATCCAATGTTGGAAACTTTTTAAATCTGAAAAATAGATACGTTTGCACTCTCCCGAAACCCATATTTGTTACTGCTAGTTTGATCAAAGTTACAATGAATACGAAGATCTGTGGAGGGAGTGTAAGTAGGAAAACAGAAAGAGTCCCTCCCACATGAAGACGTGGCCTAGTGGTCTAAGGCGCTGCGTTGGGCATCCGTCTCATAGGTTGGGGCTGTGCTGGTTCAAATTCGTCGACTATCGAGAGTTTTGCATTCAAGGCTACTCTTCAAGAATGATTCTCGTTCTAAGGTCGCAACCTTAGGAGGCATCTAGGCGTCACCGACCTCAGGTTGGCTGCCTCTTTAAAGTCACCACATTGGGGGATTGCTACTGGCCCTGGCTGTGAGGCTACCAACATTGAGAGTGGCAAGGCGAATCCGCTGATGTTCGCGTTTGTAAACCAACTTCTTTAGCCGGCTCCGTCTATTAGCCACTAACCCTAGCATACTTTTCGTGCTGTTCGGGCCACAGCACTCGTCGCTTCTGGGGGACGCCCTAGCTTCCGTGGAACTCATAGACGACATCGTGGTTTGGTACATAGCCTGACATCGGAATCGTAGTGGTCGACAAGAAACGTAACAAGTGAATATTTAGGAATACGGCCTAGTTAATCTTGAAAGGAAGCTTACCTATCTCTCATCAGAATGTGTTTAGGCAGCGGACAAGGGGCTTACTTTCTAGAGGTGACCCCGAACCGCCTTTCGGTTCCTTCCCTGTCAGTTGAATGCAGGCTTTTGACCAAACCAACGTGCAGGATACAGTCTGGACATGCGCCAACACACCCACACACAACTGCGTATGAGCGAAAACGAATGTAACAAAATATTTGAGTCGGTCTAACACACCGGAAGCAAAGAGTACAGCCCTGAATCCACCTGCGTCTCAGGGCAAGCACCGACCGCTTTTTATCCGCGATTAACCCCCTATCCGCAACCTGGGGACGCGTCACGTAGCCTCGCTTCAAACCGGCTATCGGGATCACTCTAATGAGTGAGATCCGTGATTGAATGAGAATCGGTGTGCGATGCGATAAAGATCGGTTTCATGATTCTGATTTGATCGCATCGCAGGGCGATTGAACTCTGAAGCTCCTTTCACACTTTCTTCGCCGTCCTACGTCGGACAACCCGTATATCGCAATCGCGGAACGTTTCACCGCGCTGCATCGCATTGCGCAGCATTGCCATCGTGCAGCACTGCAAAGGAGAACTTTCTGACAAAAAGAACTTTGGCGCTCACTCCGATCTTCGCCCATTTTCCCAGAGACAAGATATGCGCTTATGTGCTCGACTTACTGACACGAGTGCACGTTCTTATTGCCGGGTAGAAGAAAGAAGGATGGTGCCTGTCACGGACGAAGCGTGGTCCCAGAAAGAGGCTCGGAAGCCCAAGAAGGCGCTAATTTCCAAGGCAAGCATACGACGCGCTTTCCAATGGGAAGCCAGAGACTCAGATGACTGCAGTAGTGCCGTCGGTTCAATTACCCAAGGTCGATGTACGCAACACCTCGCCTGGCCGCCTGGAGGCCCTGCTCAACCGCTGGCGGCCCCAGTTGGTGCTTGGCGCGCTAGCCAGGATTGCACGTTGTCAGCGCCGGCCGCGTCTCGTGTCCGGTGTGCCAACCGCGTTGCACACCGGCGCGTATTTATATTTGGAAGAGAATAAACTCAGAGGGCTCGTAGCCCGGGACGAAGTAGCCTCGCGCACTTAAGTCACGACCATGCCTGCGGAGGCGGCCTCTACCGTAAGCCCTCGACAAAACCTCTCGAATTTTTGGGCTCTGCATGGCCACTATCCCGCTGGCGACGCCGGCGCCTGGCTCCCAGCGGGGCTGGGCCGGCTTTTCAACGAGGCGTGAGCCGAATATTCGTCTGAGAAGTAGCCGGTGAACCACAGTCAATTTGAATTCTTCGGCACAGAATATAAAGGCCGAAGAAAGCAACACTTTCCAACCCATCATAACTTTGCTCCGCATGGTCGCATCAGTGATATCATCACCGCACTGCCCGACATCGGTCCGGAATCGTGAGCGGAGGCTAAGATATACTCGACGACGTGCGATCAGAAACCGTACGTTATTTTCGTCTAGCATGCCAGCGCATTCCTCAACGTTCTCAGCATCAATGGACTATTCGCGGTATTGCGGTCCAGCTTAAACATAGCATCTTGGCAGAAACACACTCACTACATCGTGAACATCAGGCACTTTCGTTTACACTTTGGAATAGCGGTAGAACAACACTTCCTTTTTCATCCTCAAAGGCAGTTGTTCACGATGATTTTCGTTACCGAGTTTTCACTCAAAACAATGCGTTATCTACCTGCATTATAACGAAAATTACTAAGGCAAAACGGCGTAGAGAACGCACTGAATCGTCTTGTTTCAAAGACGGCTTATTCTCTGGAATCTGGACTAGGTTAGTCCGCTTAAGGATGAACATGTTCACGGTGATTTTTTGCAAAAAGACGGGCCCACAAAAGAATTCATTGACACAACAAACAGTTCCACTAATTGAGAGTAAAGCAAAGCTGGGTGAGAGTAAATGTCTTCGTGCCCTTCTGGCGCGTTTTCTCTGGATTTTTCTTCGTCATTTCAGTTTTATTCCGGGAGCCCAAACAATCGGAGTTTAGCGATTGTCTATCTCAAAATCAAAGATTTATCGTGAACACTGCCCGTTAAGCGGGAGGAGCACAACTTATAAACAACGGAGAACGCTAGTCAATCATTAGTCGCGTTGCTAAGCGCCTATTGACTCTACTTCTGACTTAAACGACAGTTGTGGCTTTCACCTGGCGCGGTCTTTCCCGCATCTTCACCGAAGGTGTGCCGCCCTAGTAGTCCCAGCCGTGTTCATTTGTCACGATCCTCAGCCACAATGGTTGAACACAATCCATCCATTGGTCGTGCTATTGCACTTCCTGCAGTAAAAAGTAAAACATCGCGCCTGAATTGAAGAAGAAGAAGACGAAACCCGGAAGAAAACGGCGCCAAAGGTGTTGCGTATCGATACTGCTTACTAGTCTGGTCCAATAGTATTTTGAGCAGCACACGGTCTTCTTGGCGACACAACCGTGAACTTCAGAAAGGTAGGAAACCACTGACTGTTTGAGCTTGCACTCGAACAACGAGACAGTGTATCTGGGAATGTGGCTGGCTTTGGAAAATGAATGAGCGCTGATCGATGCTCTTCATCAAACTCTTTCCATTGGAAAGTCTCGGTGTTGCCAATCCCGGATGCAGCGACACGGCAACAAAGAATCCTAATCCTTTTTGATGATGCGTTGCGATCGCTTGTTCCTCAATTTAATTCAATCTTATTGCGTTCACACGCTTCGACGCTACACCTCATTTCCCATAATAAACCGAAGCGAAAGCTGCTTATCATTTACTGCTTTCAGCTTCTGCAAAGATTTCGAGCTTTTTCCTAACCGGGATTACTGAATGAGGGGGTGGGATAGGGGTGGAGCAGAAGTGCTCAGAAGCAGTTCTTTACCAGATCAGGTGCGTATCACAATTCGTAATGCAACTAACCGGCGGCTTTTAATACATCTTCGTTTGAGCAGCTTGCACGCCCACTCACCGACCAGGAAGAGTCGAAATAATCATCAATTTGAGTGATAATAACGTTTGTAAGGAAATTTGATAAGGGCGGCAAAAAGATAGCACGTTTCCAGTTAGCGGTTTCCACTGATGCGAAGGAGGTGCGTTCAGTTAGCGGTTCTTTAAAACACAACCGTCTTCAGTTGGCGGTTCATAACACAAAGAAGCTGTCTTTAGTTAGCGGTTCATAAAACAACAAATGGTGTCTGCTTTAATTTGGCGGTTCATAAGACAAAGCAGTTTAGGTTAGCGATTAAAGGAACAGCCTCTTTCTCAGCACACTAAACCAAACCTATAGGCAGAACACTAGACTGCTTTTATTTGTTGCCGTTTGGTTCGTAAGAGAGCTAAGTTTCAGTTTGCTATTAATTGGCGGTTGATTAACAACTGTGCCTTTTGGTATCAAACTCACAACGGCAACGAATTAATGTTAGATAGATCTTTGATGCAAACGACGAATTCCTCCTGGAATCTGAACACCATTCTCCGCTCAGCCTACTCCCCCTTCGTGGCACCCGCTGAGCACAGCACCTCGCCATGGTGGTGGTAAGGCAGCCACGTATCGTTTTCCGCTCGGTAATAATTATTTTTCTGCAGTCACGCAACTTTTTATATAGCTGATCTTCACATGGTTCGATTCCCAAAGTCTTTACCGTGACTCCAGAAATCCAGCAGAGTTCTCTGCCTGTTGACACCCGCGGATCGTCCTTGATCGAGTTTGGGAGGCATCGGCACACGACAGTAGCTGGAAAGTTTAAGCTCGTTCGCTATAAAGAAATCGGAGCATAAATTTGAATATTAGGGGATTTCAAAAAGACGAGCAGGATTTGGTATAATATCAGCAAATATAAATATAGAATATCGTGACAGGCTTGGGAATGTCGGAGGATCGGTACAGGAGTTTGGATCAGAAAAACAAAGAATCGGAAACGGCATTTTCTATCTCAGCGATTTGCGTAATACCGGAAATCGAAATGAAGAAATCGGGGCAAATTTTAATTCCAGACAGTTAGGGGAAGTATGAACAGGACTAATCCAATGTGTGTCAAGAAATCGAATGAAGAACATTGTGACAGGTTTTTGGAATGTCGGAGATCGGTGCAGGATTTGGAGTCAGAGAAACAAAGGTTCAGGAACGGGGAACAGCATTTCTATTTCCGCGGATTGCAATACCGGAAATCGGAATGAAAGAAATCGGAGCAGAATTCAATTCGCGAGCACTAGGGATTCCAGAAGACGAGCAGAATTTGCAATATCGGAAATCGAATGAAAGAATATCGTGACAGGCTTTTGTAATGTCGGGAGATCGAAGGAAATGTAAAGATAATTCTCTATCCACAAGTTCAGACGCAACATTAAAAAATCGGAACAAAATAAAGAAAGGTTGTGCCTACTTGGGAAAAAAATGTAAATAAACCTAAGAGACTCACGGCACTCAAGTAACCTATTGCAGTCCATAAAGTTCGTGAATAGCACAAAATGCGAATACTAGCAGTAAAACACGCGAAAAAAAATTCGATCAGTCGATCATACGAGGGACGCCGTGTTTGTGCACGGCAGCGGCTGCCATCATTGAACGTGCAACATGCCTCTTATCAATACGCAGTGAAATCCACGGTTCAATTTCTCGACGAACATCAGTTACATGCGAGGTACGAGGAGGCGATTCAAGTTACTTGTGAGATTCAGATGTCGCAAGTATTTAAAACACTGGTTCGTTCATTCATGTCCAATCGCGTAAGTCTCTATTCTTAAATAATTTCCGTTCACATTTTGGCTCTTTTTCGTGAAATCACGCAATGTGGCTAATGGGTAGGGACCGAGATATGAATAAACGGAATTAATAGTGTTTTATTGTTTGGTTTGGTTGTTGCTTTTCACTTGTTCGTAGTGTGTGCAGACGAGACGAGCGAATTTCGCGTTACACTTTGATGCCGCATGAGGTTTTATTATTCGTTCATTATACGAGATGACTCCTTTAACTTCAGCACAGCACATACCCTCGTGAACTAAATCGTTTTCCACTCTTCATGGACACAACGATACTGCAGGAAAACGATGATCAGAAGTATGTTTCGTGAAGCATGATTTGGATTAAGCGTAGGGTTACTTAGGGACATCCAAAATCACCGAAAGCGCTTTGTTCTTGTCCTACAGTTTGAGATGATGAAAAATTTATAAGAAACAGTTGCTGGGGAGCATAACGTCATTTTATCCTCAGAAGCTGATCAGCTGTACATCATCATCGGCAACTTGTTCTCGTCTTGCATTTCGAGATGATGAAAGATTCATACCAAAAAGTTGCTAAGGTGCATAACGTTATGATACCTCCAGGTGCTGATCATAGTCTGCATGAGTGCAGCAGGGTTCAGCAGGTGTGGATAGCTTGCCAACGGTTGGTGAGGGGGGTCGCGAAAATGTTCGTAGAAAAACAACAAAAAAAGATTTCAGGGAGTCATCAAAATGTTCGTAAAAAGGAGAATATATATATATATATATATATATATATATATATATATATATATATATATATATATATATATATATATATATATATATATATATATATATATATATATATATATATATATATATATATATATATACATATATATATATATCATATATATAGCTGAGTTGAACGCAAAACTCGGATGTCCAGGCAGGACTCGAACCACCATTGCACGCTTTCGGGCGAGAGTGTTACCATTACACTACCGACACCCCGTTCTGCATCCTCAGCTATTCACACATGAACTGTGTGGGCACAAGCAACAATCACCCGATGACGGGTATGATCTGAAGTAGCACAAATCGGCATTAAACTTAGTTAAGCTGGAGGCCTTTTGGAGACAGAATTTTGATGTTTTGAATTTAATGCCTTATTAAGGCATGGTATATGATCACAAGTTATCACAAGGTAGCTGGGTTGAACGCAAAACTCAGATGTCAGGCAGGACTCAGACCTGCATTGCACGCTTTCGGGCAGAGTATATATATATATACTATATATACCGTTATATATCACTCATCATATATATATATATATATATATATATAATTCATTGGAAAAAATACAAAAACACAGTAGGATATGTGGAAAAGTGGTTGCTACGAAATAAAAGAGGAATCGCAACTGTTTACAACCTCAAAAGGACCAGCTCCCTGTGCATTTAATCCCCTTGTAGGCGGGAATTGGCTGTACTTCATCTCAAAAATCCTTTTTAAGACGTACGCCCCCCCACTAAAAATCAAAATTTCAACCACAAAAAAAAAGAAGCTGAAATTCTCATAGAATGCCCCACAAATTGTCACAATTTCGTTTCCTAACCCGACTGATTACAAGGATTCGGGCGATGTAAAGTGGGGCACGTTGGCAAGCCACGTTGGCAAATCGAAGAGTTTTTGCCATCACTATCTAACGGGTGGCATCCCTTCAACCAAAAAAATTCGGACCACCAAGGGTCCAGGCTTTGAGACAGTTGGACTGCGCGAGAATTTGCACAAGCTTTTTCTAACAGCTTCTCAAACTTTCCAAATAAAAATACATAAAAATATGTAATGCGCCATAAAGGGCGCCAGGCCCGGACGCCATTGTGAGGAGGGCGCGAGGCCTGGGAGCATTCTATTATTGCCATATCACCCTTGATCCTTCTTGTTAATTCTTCGCCCGAGTGGAGGCAAATCGGTGTTTTTTGAGTTCTTCTAATGAATTATTACTGCAAAATGACGTCATCAAATAGGAAAAGGTACAAAATAATCATTACAATCTTCAATTTGTAATCGATTACATGAGCCAATGTCCGAAATCGCCTTTTTTAGGCGTTGATAACCCTGAAACTACCTGAAATTAAAATTTGTATTTTGGTGAGGATTTTTCTTCTAGGCCAACAACTCTTTCAATTTTATAAAGGGAGAGAAACTTTGGCGTTTGACAACGCTTGAGGTGGGTAAAAAAATTAGCCGTGGACATTTTCTCCGGAAGCCTTTCGTGATCCAGTTAATCACACATGTGTAAAATATAAAGTGTAACAAAAATGTATCCGCATAAAATGTTCTGATCGTTAACATTCATTGAGTTTTATCCGCCTGTAAACTTCATCCCAGTGGCCCGAAATTCACTATTAACGCCCGTGTTTGGACGTGCATCGGGCTGTTTTTTTTCAATTTTCGCTTACTCCCACCCACCCAATTTTTTCTGTATAAATTTTGGCTAGGCTAGTGGTGAACTGATCGAAATTTCTTAAAATGAGCCTACTGTCGACTTTTTTTTCCCAGGATGATTTTTAATCGGGCTACGAGCGAGCTGTTTCTTATACAGTTCCATTTGATTTGATATGATTTGATTCTAGTTGGACTCTACAAATGAAAAACAGTAGAACCGGATTTCCCCTGAAGGGGGGTCGTTATAATTCTCCACATTTTTGGGCGCGGACCGATCTCCAAGGGGGGTCGTAAGTACTTTGCGGCTTTTGCCAACGGGCTGCTGGACCCTGGAGTGCAGTCTCGTAGTGGAATCTTCGCCGACCTTCGCACCGTCTGTCAAGGTGTGGGTGGAATCTTCCCAGGCAGGGGAAGCTAGCGAGAATCCTACTTATTAAATGTATAACGCTCAAAAATCAAATCATTCAAAGTGTAGCAATTTCCACATACTGGCCATTTAACAGATTAGCTTTCATGAGCCAAGAAAAGTTAGGAATAGTAAGAGCTTTTTGTCGCTGTAGAGCTGTTGGACGTGGACGATGTTCAGATTGAAGTCTAAACGAGAAAACAATAGGCCTTGCAACAGGAAGTAATCGGAAACAGGGATGACGGTTCGCTTCTTTATTTTGCGAGTAATAGCTCACAGAAGATCTTTAGATAACATACAATTCTTCTCCATAAGAAAAAAGAGCTTAAAAAATATTTCATAGAAACCTTTGTCAGCAGCTGGATCGATAAATTCAAACGATTTAGCCTCTCAAGGCCAGAAGCAGCTTCACAAGCTGTTCCAGGAATTTTGATGACACCCTACGCCTCAAGAACATCCTATATTATTTCTTTCACTCAACAATATTGATGGATAAAAATAATTCAAAATACTCGCATTAATTCTTCAAGATCTTGCGGACAATGCATACCAGCCTGCGAACCAGAATAGGCGACGGAGTTGGAAGAAATCTGCGATATGTCTAATTGCTTTGAAAATCTGAATTAAGCCATGAAATACATTCAGCCGGAAATTGATTACAATGGAAAAAAATTTCCCGGAAACACAATTTTCGAGAATAGTTTTAGAATACTGCGAAGACTGCGTATGTTTCCTTCAAAATCTTCCGGGATAGGAACGAGAGCGTCCTGAAGAGGGATCCAAACGAAGCTCTCATGTCAGACTTCAACGCAGACGCTTTTTCGCCACGTTACAGCTCCTGAGATTTTCATAGCTGGTCGAAGTCTGAGTAGTTTGAGACTGACGTCACACACATGATGGCTTTCAATGTCTTCCCAGATTCTGTAAATCACTGTCAGATGGGCTTCAAAGAATCATGGAGTTTCGATCTCGAAACCAAACTATACTAATAGGGGTTCAAATAACAGTCACACTAATAACAATGCTTTTTTTCTTTTAAGCACAAAAAATAATTTTCATTGTTGAGAAAAGAAAAACTTCAGAATTCCAAGCTGCTAACTATATTTCTTGTATTGAATGAGATAGGATCTGCAATTGGCGAAGAATGCGAAAAAAGTGGTTCCTGGCCCACCGCGCCGCGCCCGTAAGTACTTGCCGCTGCGTAGTTTACAGCCTGCGATTTACCAAACGGATTAAGGTTTCTTCCTCTATAGTCACAACTCTATCTAGGAAAGAATAACCTGAGGTTTCTCCGTCGGGACGATATGCAGAATATGGCTACCGACGATCCTGAAATCTTACGTTTGGTGTTTACCAGGTTCACCATGACGTGAGAGTACGCCTGCACGAGTGGGCTAGAGTACATTTATTGCAGTTTCAGAAATCTGCTGCACAACGGCAGTCATTGCTATTCCAACGGTGTCATCGACCATCTCGACAATTCGTCACTGTACTTACCTTGTTGCTTCTGCTATGAAGGATCCTACCTAAACAAAACAAAGAAGATTTGGATTAAGTTGAACGGGCAAGCCTCGGAAGAGACAGGCTTACAATCATGCTTACAAGGGGCTGATGTTCAGACCCCTCGACGTTTCGGAAAACTTCCCTGTTTGTTCTTTAATCTAGCTTCCTTTTCTACCATTGTGATTTCTCAAAGACAACCGCTCGACTTTTATATGACAGCTATCATAGCGGCGTCGCGGCTTCCTCCCATCTAGAAACTGGCGATATTCAACAGGCTTTCGTTAATACTTTTGAATACAGTTTTCAATGACACACATTATCAGAAAAAGAAATATCGTAATTCGGCACTCTGAATCCCTCGACAGGGTTGGAGCAGGATTGCGACTCCGGTGGGAACGAAAGTGGCGGAAATCAAAATTTCCGGCACTTGTTTAATTTCTGTTTGTTCTTTTTGAATCTAGCTTCTTTCACTGTTGTGATTTCTCAAAGACAACCGCTCGACTTTTATATGACAGCTATCATAGCGGCGTCGCGGCTTCCTCCCATCTAGAAACTGGCGATATTCAACAGGCTTTCGTTAATACTTTTGAATACAGTTTTCAATGACACACATTATCAGAAAAAAAGAAAGATGAATTCGGCAAGCTGAATCCCTGACAGGGTTGAGCAGGATTGCGACCCGGTGGAACGAAAGTGGCGGAAAACTTGGAAAGCTTTCGAAAAAGCGAAAACTGGTGGGCTCGTAAAATATTTGGGGGAAAAGGAATCTACTCCAAACCACTTGCTAAACTTAAACGAGAAAAGCAATTTCTCTATAAAGTTCTAAAGTATTTTTTAATCTGAGGGAATCGTAAGAGTTTAACGAAATTTTAAAAAGTTCGGTGAATTGAGGGGGAGGTCGCAGCTCAGGCGAAAATTGGCGCAACGGTATGCTCAACCCTGATATCACAGCACAAATGTTTACCGCTCTAAGAGCAAGAAGAGAGAAAAAAGAGACAATCGTGAAAACGACAAAGGACAAATGAAGACACGTGAGGACAGCACTAGTGTGTGAATAGCACGCGCCCGTTGTACTGATCGATTGTTTACATGTCGACATGATCATCCGCGTTTTGTCTTGTCATTGCGGGGAAATTCTCTCACGAAGGTTTGTGAAGAAACGGATGCCTGTGATTCCCTCACAATAAGCCCACGATCCCCTTTCTATACCGTGCGCAGAATGTCCCGTCGCGGTTACCCGCCATCCTGCCCGTCGGGTTGAAATCGTTCCCTTCATAGGGAGCGAAGCAACTTTTGCCTGGGGATGTATCTCTCGAATCATCAGAGTAGTGCTAACATGCTAGACAGAGTCAACTCTGGAGAATGGAATTCGGAAATTCCATCGACGCGCAGCTGCATTTGGATATGAATTTCTCCGTTGCTTTTTGTTTTTTTTTCTTTATTTTGATGTTTTCTTTCCACGGAAGTATACAGAGTGTAGTAGACATCTGCGAGAACGTATTGTAATTGTTAGTATCTCATGGACATCAGAATAGAAAATGTGCAGTATACCTTCCCGAGCTGCTGGTTACAAACGGTTATAAGCCGGTCTGAGCCTTCGCGGAAAGGTAAAGGCTTTCATCATGCATTTTTTGCAGTGATTGAAAAAAAGTTTCGGATTTGGCTGAACACTTGCATGTGTGGGTTATTTAGGGTGCTGAAAACAAATCTGAGGTCCGCTTGTCGAAATTCTGACATTTAGTGTAGTCGCCAGTGAACCTACAACCGAACATTCGGCTGCAGGGGACCCGCGGGACCATATAGTGGGTGACCCCGTTGGACAGATTTGCGCTTTACTGTACTCCGTCAAAGAGCGCCGTTTCTCCTGCTCGCGCACCGGTTTCGCAAGTAACCCGAAGACTGTTTCAGGAGATATCGTCGAGTACGGATGTAAAGGCTCTGTTACAAAAAGTGTGCTATGTATACATCACAAAAGTATGACGGCTGTCGGAGAGCCGAAAACTGAAGCTTTATGGAATCATCAATATGAGCAAAGGGGTGACAGCTCCCTGTGCGTAGCAATGAGTGAAGTTTGAGTTGTAATTGTATCTTATCAAACACACTATACTTTGATAATAAGAGTTGACCTTTGTGGGGTTCTG
Source organism: Aplectana chamaeleonis (assembly GCA_029168955.1). Classification (NCBI taxonomy): domain Eukaryota; kingdom Metazoa; phylum Nematoda; class Chromadorea; order Rhabditida; family Cosmocercidae; genus Aplectana; species Aplectana chamaeleonis. Next base: position 196,661 of record JAPDOI010001054.1, on the reverse strand, counting down.
ACCGAGAGGGGGGGGGGTACAAGATCCTATATAATAAAATTATTTCATAGAGTTCAAGCAGACATCCGTATGGCATTAAGATGGAAAGTCTGGTTTGTTAACGATAGAAATAACTGGTGAGAGGACACTTCCCTGTGGTACGCCGCTCGAGATTGGAAAAGTTTCAGAGAAACTCATCGCAAATCGGACCTAAAACGCTCGACCATCAAGAAAATTTTCAATTCACAACCATAGAACCCCAATTATTCAAATTTATGAAAAAATTTTCCATAAGTCACACGATCGAATGCTTTCTGAAAGGCAAAATATATGATGTCAAAACGAGGCTTTTCAGCTAGCGACAGGGTCCAATCGTTCAAACTTTCGAGCAAATTAGACACTGAAGATAGATTCTCCATTAATGAGCTCACGCTGCTCTTGGAAGATCATAGTATTCTTTTCAAAATCACATTGGAGAAAAAGTTTAAGTATTTTTTCAAAAAGTCGACAACGGCTGGACGTCCCGCTCAGCGATCTGTAGTTCTCGCACCTGTTTGACGGTGTTTTTCAGTATTGGAGCGACAAAGTTGTATACGGGGTCCATACATAGGATTTAGAACAATACCTCCTTTCATTGGTTCCCTTTCTTCCATGTTCTTCATAAAAAGCGCAAGGGTCTGCGACAGTGAAGACAGACAGCGCTCTGTTGCGAAAGGATGATGCGCTGGCCAAAAATTGCGTTTCTCTAGCGGGGTCACACCCTTTATGGTCCCGCTGGTCCCCAGCAGCCAAATGTTCCGTTGTAAGTTTACTGGCGACTGTTTCCTGTACGCTACGGTAGGTGCCATGCCATTCAAGAGGCAAAACCTGCCTCAATAATCCGAAAATCACAAACTTTGTCAAAGGGAGTTATTTTTGAAGCTAAACATGACTATGAAGTCAGAAGAATTGAAAGATTTTTAAGAGACTACTGCGCGTTTTGGAAGGTACAAAAAGCACGGCAAATTGTCGTTTAAGCTTGCAACTTCTTGAAACCAGCAAATCAAGGCGGGATATTGCGCATTTTTACTTTGGACCTCCAATACGTTCTAACAATACAATCCGTTTTTGTAGACTCCTCCTACGCTTTGAATACATTCTAATCGCCTCGATAATATCTAGTGTACTTTTCCAGGGCTGAGGCCAGGTAATATTAAGTAAGCAGCGGACAGCTCGTGGCCATATCTGTAGGTGTCCTATTCGTTTTCTTTTAAAGCAACTTGAAAAAAAATTTTCAGAAGACCAAGAGGATTTCGACAACGTGGCCGGTGACAAGGTTGTAGAGGACTCCGACCGCGAATGATGCCCCTTCGACACCGCAGCAGATTCTGACTGGGACCTCTGCACACTGCCGTCCCTGAGATGTCGAATCGGCTCCCAATAACTTGTTTGCATGAGGTTCCGGCCGTCGTTACATTGCACGGAACGAGTAGGTTTTAGGTCATTCAGTCTTCACCGAGCGCTTCCGATGTCGCGTGGTAAGCTTTAGTGACATTTGGTTTTCTTAGATGGGTAGCGCATGAAGCAAATCACAGAGGACTCACTCAGGACTTTCAGGTCTCACTGTATGGTAATAACGACTCTACATTTTCTTTCTTCTCGCTATTGTTAGTCTAGATCTCATTTTTCCTTGTATTGTTAAGGTAGATCTCAACCCGGTCTCATGGCGTCTTCCTAGTTCTATCGCTCGTTTAGACCTCATTCTCGGTCATATTCCTATCGTTATCCCATATTCTACCCGCTAACTTTTTTCATACTGCCCATATTCTTGTCCCTCATATCATTGCCATAGTAATTCTCTATGCCTCTTGAATGGATTTTCATTGTTGATCGGATTGCTGAAGTGAATCGCTATTGTTTAGCGAAGTCTGGATAAAATGACTTTGTCGTATTTGTTGATAAAGGACTTGTTGACAAACTGTAGTATGTGAGCACGAAATTCGGAGAAACGCGACTAGGGCATCTTGTTATCAAACCTGGTCTACTATCGCAAGGGTAGGCCTAATAATACAAAGTTGGGCGGTAAGGAGGCTAATCGTTGCTAAGAAAGATCTCAAGCGAATATCTAGTCAATGTTAATCCCACGATTCGAGAGCGGGTTCCCCGATTCGTTCCAAAATAATTCCATATCCACTGCGCTGTGAAACTGTAGCTGGTTCCACAATACCCTCATTCCACTGTTCCATATCTCCTCACTATGGTTCCATAATGAGGGGACTTAAACGTGGATTTCAGAGGGACTTGCGGCGATTTTGGTCGGGAAGTAGTCGTGTAGTAGTCGACACGTTCCCCTAGAATCTGAGAGGTATGAAGTACTCGCATACTGAAAACAATAATGCATCTCTATGTGGCGAATCAGTCCTTCTTCTCATTCATCACGCATGAATTGGTTTCGAATCGGCTACCACTAACAATTATAGAGAAAGGTTAAGGTTGACGTCTTTTGAAGTTCATCCTTCACTATGAGCGGTTTGGTTCGTTGTACAGCTATGCTTTGTCCGTACACCACTTCTTACACCAGAAAACCGAAGGGAGTTTGGCTATCGACTTTGCTCTCAACAGCTAAGTGCTGCTTCCTAATTGAATAACGCGGACGATATTTGCAACGTACATAAATTCTTTATTACGAGTGAATCAGTGTGTCTAACAAGTCTTCGCGTGTGGCACCTCACTTGCAGGGTCCTCCTGCTGTGGGATAGGCGGTGCCAATATATACCTGAAAGGAGAGAAATGATAAGAAATACTAATCTGCCGTTTTAGTGAGAAGTGAGTATTCGACCTTGTTGTTCTGGGTCAAGTCGTAGCTGGTGATGGAAAGAGGGCATCCGTCGAGCTCGACCTTCAAAATCAATGCAGTGCGCCGAGCCAAGTATTTTTCCCAGTGATGACTCTATTCGTATTTGCTATCCGAAAAGAACATACCTCGCACTTGTCGTTGCCTCGTCGCGTGAGGAAGCAGAGGGTGTACAGTGCCATGTCATACTCGGGAGATGTGCCGATCAACAACGAGCCGGACTTCTTCATGATTCCGTTCCATGTGAATTTCACCGAGCCCATGACATTCTGAAGAACCGAATACACTCAACCAATCGTTTCGATCAATACACCGCTAAAAACGAAAGGACACACAGAAAATCTTACACCGCGCTTCACAATGAATCCCTTGTAGTCGAACTTCTCGGCGGGATTCTTCTCAAGTGTGTAGAAACGCACCCAGTTGTGCAAACCGGAAACCTCCTGGTTCTTCTCCTAAATATCCAAAGGCTGGTAAATTGAACAGAGAATTTGGTAATATCAAGATTATACCTCTCCGACGAAAATGTGCTCGAAAGCGGACGTATCCTTCTGACCACGAGCACGTGAGTAATGCTCAAACCAAAGCTGCGTCATCCATTTGCGGAATGTAGCGAGGTCCTTGGCGAAAGGATGACCTGAAATATCAAATAATTGCAGCCATTCAAAATGTTCTCCAAATCAGTGGTGAATGCTTGCCTTTGAGTCTGAGAAAATCGGTTAGCACCTTCATAGGTCCTGAGGCAAGCAGAGTATCTAGGAAGGCTGCCACTTCGCGTCTCTCCTGGAATTTTATTTATTTATGATGTTATGGAATATGCCCAATGTTGAAGGATGCTACTTCTATTTCACCGATTCTGGGTCACGCGTCCAACGAGTATTAACGAGATGCGATCTTCTGCCGGTTTGTTTGTTGCGGCAGCGTGATCTTTCGAAAGCAGTCGATTTCGACAAGTTTGATTCCACGACATTCGAATGGATTGATTCAGTCGAAACCCTAACTACCTTATTGTTCGAATCGCGAAGGTCTCACCTCCTCAACTGATACGCGAGGCTCAGCTTTTCCTGTCTCACGATGGAAGTTGTCTGTTAATGCTAGAAACTGAGCGAAACTTGGCTTCTTGAGTACGGTCTCATCCACTTTTGTGAAGAGGCTGCAACCAATATTTGATAAATTTGTTCGGACAATAGCTGGCTGCAGAGCATTGAAGCTTAAGCTTGTCTCTTCAATGTAATATTTTTAGTTAGATAAAATCTATTTTAGGAGACACAAACCTGCTCGGAGCATTGTCCTCTGCATCCCTTGAGTTGGTGTGCCCTTGGAAGTTTACAGCAACCTGTCCAGAGGCTGCTTTTTCTTGATCGGCTGCACGCATCTTCTTTGACAAATCCACAAGTTCTTGGTTACTGACAGTGAATGCTGAAAAAGAATATCTTTAAAGCAGAGACGCCTTGTTATTATAGGTATGCAATTTCAACTCTCGATGAGTATGGCAACAAGCCCGATTGTCACCCTACAATAACAAGTTTGATTAGGTAGCCAAGAGTGCTTTGAGTTGTTTACACTGGTACTCCACTTTTCGTGAGAAGAAGAAGACTAACAAAAATTATTGCATCGTTAGGCTTTTGGGAGAACCTCCTATACCTTACCTGGGATACTTTCAGCGGCCAGGGCTAGGCCCACAGTGAGAGCGGCGATCACGTATCGTATCATGCCTGAAAAAGTCAGGCCCACTAAGTTGAGACCCATACATAACCTTTTCAACGGTTCATCAAAGTTCGAGGCTGATGTCATTATAAAAATGATGAAATTTTCATCAGTAACGAGAGAAGTTGTCGCTAAATCCTTTGAGTTTGAACATCAGCTGTAGTCGTAACTGTGGTTGAAGGAGGAGCAATTGATCCGAGGACGGATCAACTTTAGAGAAAGTTTTTGAGGGTCGTACGCGGTGTACTCAGAGAGAACTCGAATGAAATCATGTTGAAGTCTGCAGAAGTCCAGTCAAAGGTATCCAACCCCGAGAACGCCTTGAGAAATCTAGAATATGATATGGAGCAGTTGAAAGCTGAAATGAGAGAGTTAGTAGACAACCATTTTTCGACACAATGCCCTAATATTAAAGCAGATGCTTATATACGGAAACAGCAGATATGTGGATGCTCTTGGGAGCGTACTTGCGTCATCCGTGTTCCGTTGTTTGAGGAAACAGCGGCTGGGATCACAGAGGAGCGAAAAGGTCCTGACGTCGTCCTTGTTGCGGAACGTCTCATTGTGTGATATACTCGACGCATCCCCAACCATTTCTCCAGAGGCAAAAGAGAGGAGAGATAAGTGTTAAAAAGATTTAGGAGTAGGCAACGGGTTTGTCATCAGAACTTTCTGTAGGCTCCCAGAAACCTGACCTTTGATGCAGTAGTTGCTATAGCTTCTCTCCTTTACACGTTTGAATCCCACTACCTCGGCAAGTGACTCCTGCTGGTTTCACACATTATCAACGCCACAGTCATAATGAGCCTAGAATCAACCACATAGGGCACCCTGGAAAGCTAGTAAGAAGAGCAAGAAGCAGCGCTCACTCTGCGTCTCTTCAGGTACTTAGCGCACGTCACAGGTACTTAGCGTATCCCTATCGTTATATCAAAAACCGTATTCTTCGCCTTTTTCTGTCTTTTCCACTCCTTTTTCTGCATTTTCATGGCGGTATTATGTTCTGCTTATTAGGACTTCTTGGGATACCCGTTTATTATGCAAATATCCTCTCCACGTGGCAGTTAGTGTGTTTCACGATATGAATAACATTTCCGAGGCCACCGAACAGTCCGATCTACTGACTTCGCCATTTGTTTGTAACAGGCGACCTGTTTGGCAAAGTTAACAGCCATCATTTCACATTGAGCTTCGATTGCAGTTTGTCTGAAGCATTTCAAGGTGGTTGCCTCCGAGAAATCCGTTTTGGTTATTATGACGATATGGCAGATACTGCGTAAGTGACGTGATTGTGTACCTACAGAGCTGACTCGATGGGCACAATGTATGTCCGCTGTACTGCTGTTCTCTGGACCGAATTCCGGTCCGCCTTTGCGGGCTACGGCTATTGCATCATGCGACACGTGTTAATCGTGCTGGGACCACTTGGTCCCGGCACGATTCACCCCTCTCCCGGCACGATTATCATGTGTCGCATGAAGCAACAGCCATAGCCCGCAATTGCTGACCGGAATTTGGCTCGGAGAAAGATAGTATGTGTACTGCAAAGGGGTAGGGATTAGAGGTGAGTTAGGAAGAGGCCACCCGCGACGAATCAGGGGTCGTAACCCGTTAGGGCTGGGGTTAAACCCTCTAAGTATGCTAGGATGTCGTTAATCCCATCTGAATCTTAAACATGCATAAGGCTCTTTCGACGGTTGCAAATTTCGTTTCAATTCCGAATCCGTGCGTATTCTACACGCCTTGCTCGTTAACGGCAATCGATATGACATGTAGGCGGATCTACATCTATTCTGTCCACAGGAATGACATTTTCGACAGTCAGGTGATTAAACTAAACTGGCCTTCTGCGCTAAACCAACAGACGCACTGATTTCGGTAATGTATTCTTTTTTGCATATGGTTAAACTGTAGTTAGCCCAAGTTCTGCAATGCAAATGTTTACTGCGAGGTATACCTTGGAGTATGGTAATCGTTCCACTTGCCTAAAATCTGCGTCTTACAATTGAAGGATCATTACATGTCGTGAACATTCCAGATTAAATATGCATTTTTAGGATCGGTTTTCGAAATAGAACTTGAATTTTTACATTGCAGCTGCCAAACATTACTCTGAACGTAGTTATATGCGTTTTTAGCGCTTCACTTGTAGATGCATCATAACGTGCAATCCATGTCTTCGTCGCCTTCTGAGATACTATAGTTGTACAAGAACGAAATTTTCGAGAGATTTTTCGAATTTATTTCCGTTCGTTCGAAAATTCGTCGAACGAAATTTTTTTGAACTTCGTGCGTTCGAAATTGCGTCAAACGGGATTTTTTCAAATTTCGTTCGTTCGAATTTTTTTCGAACGAAAAAAATTTCGATCATTCGAAATTTTTTCGGACGAAAAATTTTCAATTTTCGTTTGTTCGAAATCCGATTTTTCGATTTTTCTTCGAAATTCTTTCGAACAGTTCGAAAATTTCAACGAATTTAGAAAAAAATACGAAATTTTGAACAAAATCGAAATTTTGATTGGTTTCGGATTTCGTTAGTTCAAAATTCTTTTGAACGAAATTTTTTTCATTGTTTGTTCAACCGAAATTTCGTCGAACGAATTTTTTTCAAATTTCCTTCGTTCGTCAAGTGATTTGCTCAGCCCCCCTCCCTGGGAAAGCTGATGGCGATGACGGGGGAGGGGAAGAGGTCCTCACTTTTTAATTTCTTACAGTGAACGAATTTTTAGTTCAAGACTACATTAATGCATCGATTGTTTCAATTAATACTATTATTGCAATAAATAATGATACCCACGAAAGCAGACAAAACAACTGTCCAGCCTTAAAGACACACCAAATATTTGTTCAGTGACTGAACATTCATTAGTGCCGTGAGAGCGCATAGGGTGCGTCCGAACGGGAATGGCGGCCCATGCGGCCGGCGTGTTCGGCAGGCGGTCGTTGCGTTCGCCGCTCTCGGACAAGCATGCGAAAAGTCCCCACCACCATCGACTAAGAACGGGGCCGCCACAGGATGGCAGCAAGCACTGCGCCGATCAATCAGCTCTGTAGACGGGGGTAGTGGGACGGCCGTCGTTTAAATCCAACACTCGTCTGAGGGCGGCACATGCGACGGTCGCCTGCCAAGCACGCCTGCTGCGTGGGCCGCCATTCTCATTCGGGCACACTTTAGGTGCGGTTTCGGGCATGAAAACCACACTTGGTAATTGGCTGTCCAGATGTGGAAACGCACCCAGAACATCATGGACGAAGCTTTGAGCCGAACAGCACTACATAGTGAGGGCGGAGCCTGTTTTCATACCCTGAGAGCGCATAGGTGCGGATTCGAGCATGAAAACCACATTTAGTGATTGGCTGTCCAGATGTGAAAACGCACCCAAATTTTCATGCACGAAGCTTTAAAGGCAGTGATCACGATAATCTTCAATTTTGAGATTATTCACTATATTGATTATGTGGCCCCCGGGTAGAACTAAAATGACGCAAAAATTGAGAAAAACGCACCAGAAGCATACGAATCCCTAAAGGCAGTGTTCACGCTGAATATCGCTTTCGAGTTCGACCCAAAAATGGGATTGTTTGGTCGTGAGCTAACTAATAGTGAAGTAACAGGGAAGGAAAACTTCCAGAATAATTCAAATACCGGTTTCTAAATTCAGGGCGTGGACGAGAATCGTGGGCCCTGCTGATTTCGGCAAGCGCGCGCTAATCACGAAATCTGCGCGAATCGATAATGCTAACTGCTGCAGAGTTGCTTGGCAATTTGCCATCGAAACGTGTGCGGCGCCACAAGCTCACCCGATTGTGGCGCGGACCGGGATAGGTAAGCGCACCGGGAGAGCTTTCAAAGCCATTTGTATCTATTTCTGGCCAGTTTTCGTTGCTTTCTTCGACCCTATCCTCTACAGCACCCGCCAACTTAGTGTTTCACACCGAGACCTCGAGAACGAGATTTATCGTGAGCACTACCTTTAGGTATCACCCCGTCTCTTAAGTATCACAGGAAGTGTTGGTTGTGACAATGAAATCTTTTGTGGGCCCGTCCTTTGCAATTCTCTACTCTCCATTGCTTCGTTCTTCCCTTAGGGCCCTAACTAATCATACTTTGCATGAAATATCCTTCTATTTTCAATTGATCCAATTTACTACCGGTGAAAACCGTCATGAACATGTTCATCCAACCGGACAACTAGTCCATGTTTTAGGATAATGTCACTGAAATATGACGTTTTAATGCCTTTTCCCGTCTTTTCTTCTTAATTTTGGTAACACTTGGAGGCCAAAGCATTGTTTTTTGTGATAAACTCGGGGACGAAAATCATCGTGAACACTGCCTTTAAGCCGAACAGCGCTACATAGGATGGGGTCCATGAAATAATGTTCTAGACCGGGATTGTGACGAAATATTTACAAGTATTTATCGAATTTTTGATTAAGAGAGTTTCGCGTCGCTACAACGTGCGGAAAATCTAGTCTTGAACTCAAGTAACTTATTAAGTTCTTTTGGCCGGTTCAAAACGATCTTTGAAGACCCATTTTTTGGTGTGATACAACCGATTGTATCACACCTAAGAATGGGTTTTCAAAGGCCGTTTCGAACCGGCTGAAAGAACTAAATGGAGTACTTGGGTCCGTGACTAAGTTTTCTGCACGTTGTAGCAACGCGAAACCCCCTAATTCAAATTTCGATAAATGCTTGAAGGCAGTGATCACGGTAAACTTCATCCTCGAATTTTCCATGAAAAACACTTCTCGTGGCTCTCAGAAGCAAAACAGCGTTGAAGAAACGGGACGAAACGCTATCCAGGAGCCGCAAAACGGCTTAGAAAAGTGGGCAAACCCCGCTTCGGGCGAGTCCGGCCCCTTTCCGCCCCTCGACGTGAACAGAAGAACACTCTAGATCGTGATATGAGCGATGGATTCCGATCAATAGCCCCGTTCTCGCAATCATTCTCAACTTCTCTCTTTACTCAGGTCAGCTCGCATGCATTGGCTGGAAAAGACGGAAGTTACAAGCCTCGGACAACTCTTCCACCATGCCTTCCTAGCTCAATTTTTGAGGGACCATAACTTCTTTCCCAGAAGGTCTTGTACGATTCCAGAGACATCATTGAAATCAGAATGGGACCGTTGTCAAGATAGGTAAAAAAACAGAAGAGGGATTTTATCGTGAACACTGCCTTTAAAATCATTTCACAATTCCGTACATTTTTTTTTAATGATTCACGTCTTATGTAACGCTATTAGGATTGAAGCGGCGTCCATGAAATTTTGAGTGCGTTGTCACGTCCGAAGAGTCAATTACGGAATGTGGCTTCCGTGCCCAAAACCGCCTCTATGTGCCCTCAGGTCATACAAACAGGCTCCGCCTACCCTATGTAGCGCTGTGCGGTTTAGAGCTTCGTCCATGAAATTTTGGGAGCGTTTTCACATCTGAAGAGCCAAATACCAAATGTGGTTTCCGGGCCCGAAACCGCCCCTATGTGCCCTCAGGGCACGAAAAATTCTATGCTTCAGGCGATATCGCAGCATGGGAACTGTTCAACAGGTCAATTCCGTGGACGAAATAGCAAGAGATATAACAGTGCAAAATTCTATTTTAGAACAGTCAACTATCCAATTTTCCGAGCCCTGCAAAAACTTACCCACGGCGGGATCGAACCTGTGAATCCTAATTCGCCTAAAAATGCATCTTAAATTACGAATTTTCAAAATATCTGTGTCATTTCGTTGACAGGATAGTCCACTGTCTTGCATGCTTTCTCCACCAGTGAATTGTCATCACCCCTTGTGAGTTCCTGCCTCATTTTTACATCTCCATATCCTGCCTCATTTGTATGGCGCAGTTGTTTCGTTCACTCTTTAGTTTCTTTTTTTGATCAACAGTCTCATTTCGCCCACTCAGTTTGATCTGCAGTTTTATTTTGACCTCTTATTGTGATCTCATTTTGCCGCTTCTGTTTGCCGTCAATTTTATAGCAACGATTTGGTTTTCAACCCCCCCCCGCCCTGGTAGAAGTTAATCTTGGTTCTTGGTTTATCGAAGGTCCTACCCCCACCCCACCAGACATCAATGGGTCCGACCTCCCCCCTGTGTGTTACATCACACCTCACGCCGAACCCTGACCAGGCTTTTGCCACAACTATTTTGTAGATCTCAGAAATTTCACTGGAAAATCGTATTGGAAGAAAGCTCAGACTCCATTAGTTACTAGGATTGTTACTGAGAGGGTGCTAGCATCTCATAACATCTCTTCAAGTTCTATTAAGAAGTCTATCCTCTGCCTTGGAATACGATTTATTTCCGTTTATCGCGTGCTTCTGCTCGCATATGCTGCGTCTCCTTCTCCCCACACGTTCTCGTTGTCTCTCTTCTCGCTCCGCCCTTGTGTGCAAAGCAACACAGTGAATTTGGCTCCGAAACGAAGGATACTTTGATTATGCCGGAGTGAACAATACCGCTCGCAGGTATTGGTCGAAATGTAGCACCTTCTCACCTTTTAAAAACATTTTTTCAAAAAAAAAACAGTTTCTTCAAATTCAATGTTTCCAATGTCTGAAATATATCTCATGGTTGTGAAGAGGCGTAATCGTTAAAGGCAGTGTTCACAATGATTTCGTTCCCGAGTTCTCCACACAAAACAAAGCGTTGGTCACCGAGTGTTACAGAAATTACGAAGAAACGGCGAGAAACGCACTAAAACGTCATATTTCAGTGACATTAATCTCTGGCCTGGACTAGTTGTCCAGTTGTATGAACATGTTCACGGTGGTTGTCACCGGTGAAAATGGGATCAGTCGGAAATGGAAGAATATTCCAGGCAAAATAGTACTAGTTAGGGTCCGAAGAAAAGAACGCAGCAACAGAAAGCAAATAATTGTAAAGGACGGGCCCACAAATGATTTCATTGTCACAACAAACAGTTCCTGTGAGAGTAAAGAGGTGGGGTGAGAGTAAAGGATTTCGTGACCTTCTAGTGCGTTTTTCTCGATTCCTTCGTCATTTATGTTCTACCCGGGGGCCAAACAATCGATTTAGCTATTAATCTCAAAATCGAAGATTATCGTGAACAGTACCTTTAAAGCAATGATGATTGCTAGGGTTTGAGTTCTGAAAAAAGTTTGCGGTCAAAATTTTAGTGAGCCATACAGGATGCAAACACAGTATGCAGTATAAGTTGACATCGAATGATTTCGAATTATCTTGTAAACGATTTTTTTCTCAAATGACAGTATGGTTCGAGCTGTCTTCAGTTTTTAGACATTAAGTAAGAGGTGAGCTTTTCATAAGCGAAGTCGGAGCAGAATTCCTTGCATCCGCAAAATTACAATACTCAATTATTCGAAAAGATTAGTCGGCTATTATTCTTCAAAACTATTCTCTCGATTAATTGATAATTATAAGGGTAGATTTTCGAGGGGAGATTTTCGCGTTTGACCGAGTAAAGTACATTTTCCTAACCTTGCACCACGTTTGGGCCTCTGAAGACGACGATTGGGTCGGAACGTCAGGCCAAATAAAGATCCACCGAAAACCTTGTATAGCATAGAAGTCACTTGTGATAATTATAATTTTATCAATGCAAAGAATTCTACTCTGACTTGACTTATGAGAAGCTTACCTCTTACTTTTGTCCGAGAATTGAAGACAGCTTGAACCATTCTGTCATACGAGAGAAAAAAATATTTATACGATGATTCGAAATGTCAAAGTATAGTATGCAGCTGCTCAGCGCTATGTGAACTATGTAGCTATTCGCTCTGGATACTGAGTGACTATTTAAAAATGAAATCTGAAGCCTTCTCGTTCAATGCTAGTCCCTAGCTTATCCCAATAGCTCTTCCCACTAGGAATCTACGATTGTTTTTTAGATTCAAAAAATTGATATCGAGTTCGAGTTATGAAAAAAGGTCGCCAAGAAGTGGTGTGGCAATGGGAAGTCAGATTGCTTTGGCAAGTACCAAATATGCACCTGATCGATTTCTGGCAACAAACGTTTGAAAGTTCAGTGGGGGTGCGAGACTTTGTACTGCTATTAGGTCCCTGTCAAAGTGCGATTGCAGTGCGACGCGATCGTGTGCATGGTGAATAGACCATTGCGTAGTCGCCGAACTGCGCGATTTTAGCACTTCTTGAGGTGATTGTGTGCGAATTTAATCGGACCTGATGGTGCGATACCACCAGTTTTGAGCATGTATGCTAACTCTGAGCGAACTGTGTTCCAAATTGCCTGTTTCCAAGGTCACAGCAGGACTACGTGAAAGTCCGTTGGCCTTCGGATTGTTCAGCCGGCTACCGACTCATGGTGACGTCGTCTGTTTTGACAGCACACAGACGCAGAAATTGTACTTATCTTATGACGAAGTACATTTTCGGAGTGTACTTTGCTTTCCTTTACTGAAAAATGGGCGTCGCGGTTAGATGAGCTTGTCTATGGATTCGTCTAGCGTTTCTTAAAAGTGATAGTACTTCCGCAATGTACTACATAGTTCTTCTAAAGAGCAGACCATTTCCGCTGAATTGACCAACTTCCAAATCAGATTGCTGGAGCTCCTTAGCATAGAGACTGAACCACCCAATGCTCTCACTCGAGTGATTAGCGGCCTATGGTCACAATTGTTAGGAGGCCCGGAATAGCCTAAATATGGGACAACTAGTTGGATGGAATCAAGCTCTCCAGTATCGGGTCTACATTTACAGAGCGCCAACCCTCTAACGACTTTACTACTCAAGTGCAGTTGTGATAATTATAGGTTGGTCGCAACTACCGCACTCATCGGCTGTAGGAGATAAAACTCGTCCAGTCAGAAGGAGTGGTAGGAGGACGTAGCAGCAGAGCTGCTCACCGAGCTGCCATGATATCTTTCTAGACCTGCAGTACCGCTTCAAACACACAATTTCTGCGTTGTTAACAACACTATGACAGATTCTACGGGCCACACTCCTGTGATAACTCTGTAGAGATATTTTACATGCCAGCTTCACTTTCTTCGAATATTTATTGATGACGTGGATATGCAACGATGCAGCATTCCTATGCAAACATTGGTTTGCATGTTGGTGAGTGGTTCCCAATGCTCGGACGAACATCGTAAATGAAGTCCTGAAAAGAATGATTGTGGCTATAAAGTTCTCCAAGTTTTGGACGTCTATCATCAGACCTTGCTGTCCTGGTTTGTAGCAGAGCTTTCGATAACTAGAGAGCATCCGTCAAAGTCTACCTAGAATTTGGAAGCGCAGAATCAGTAGCTCTCCTCTTTGTATCAAAATGCATAATTACCTCGCACTTTTCAAGCGGGCCATTTCGGGAAAGGAAGCACATAGTGTACAGAGCCATATCGAATTCAGGTGACGTGCCAATCAACATCGATGTTTTCCCCAAAACGCCTTTCCATGTATATTTCGCCGAACCCATAACTTTCTGAAAAGAAACATCGGTGTACTACATATCTTTCAGAGAATAACCCAAGACTCTCTAGACAAATTGTACTCACTCCGCGATTAACCATGACACCCTTGTAATCAAAGTCTTCTGAGCTGTCCTTCTCCAGTTGGTAGAAGCGTAGCCAGTTGTACAAACCGTTGACCTCAGTTCCTACTTTCTGAACATTTCATCTAGGAGAAAAATTTATGCGGAGTCTACCTTATCCTGAGACACACCTCTCCTTTGAAAACACGGTCAAAGGCAGATGTGTCCTTGATTCCTCCAGCACCTTTACGTGAATAGCGCTCGAACCAAAGCTGCTTCGTCATCTGACGGAATGTAGCGGCATCCTTGGCGAAGGGATGATCTGAAAAATCTTCTATGTATCTGAATATACGCATAAACAAGTGAAAAGAGGAAAAAGAGCAAGTCTCATTATCAATAATAACAAGATACCTTTTCCTTGAAGGAAGTTGAACAAAAGTGTCCATGGTTTTGATTCGAGCACGGTGGTGAGGAATGCATCAGCTTCACGCTCTTCCTAAATCATTTCGATCACTGAATGCAATTTCAAACGCTTCAACCCTCAAACCATTCAGCGAGTTTACAGCCAGATTTACACTCGAAGTATATCGAGTAGCAGAAGCAGTCAAGCAGCATGCGTCGCAGAGCACAGTAGGCCTCCGCTCGATACAATCTGGATAGGGGCTCTCTACACACCGAGGGAGGAGTTGTTTCGCCTTTTGCGGCCCTAATTCCACTCGCGACCACTTCGCTTCCATTGAGTATCATGCCGTTTCAAACTGCGAAAACGGGCCTTCTCTCGCTTTGTGTGTAGAGAGCCCCTCCCCCAGTACAATCGCTTTCATAGAGATTCCAGAACGGCAGACCGCCTGCGCATGCGATCGAGTCGGTTGGCCTATTGTAATGAGAACAGAAGTGCCGAGCTGACCTTTTCACCTTTCCTCACAAAATTTTACACAAGTTAAAAAGTGATTCCGTAGTTGTGCGTGCCTGGACAAATTGTTTGAAACTTGTAGAAGATGTTTTAGCACTTTTAAGCATGGATATAAAGTTCTGAGCCCTTAGAAGGATGTGTTCTACCTATGAGACCGCACGCCTTGCGGTAACCCTCTTCTGCTATGAAATAAGAAAAAATAACCTCTGCCGAGGAGGCGCTAGTGAGTTTCAGAAACTGAGCGTAGATGGGCTTTGCAAGAAGCTTCTCTTCCACTTTAGTAAAAAGTCTGAAAAAGAAGCAAATCCAGACTGCATGCGTTAATCTCTGCTGAACTGAAAAAGAGTCATAGGTCACAAACCTCTCAGGTGCATCGTCCGTCATGGTGACTGGGACAGTAAATCCTTGAAAATCGACCATGACCTCACCTTTACCTGCCTTGTTGGTATCAGCAGTTCGCAAAATTCTTGACATCTCACGAATCTCATCGTTTCCGATGGTATTAAATGCTAAAACATAGTCAATCTTCATTTAGTGCCTCTTGCAGGCAGAAAAATGTCGAGTGCAGAAGTACTGGCACATAGAGAAGTTTGCTCGGATAATTTCTCCAGTGATTATCTATCCAAAAGAGCGTACAGTTCATCTACGCATTGCCGTTCAGTCCGCAAAGTGCACGCTGATTGCGGAAGCGTGCTGCGGCGCGGTTATGAGTATTCTCAGACAGGGATGTGGGATCACCCGGGCGGTTTTGCCTTTGGTCACCACCCAGGTGATCCCACGTCTGAGGATGCAACCACGGAGAAAACCTAAACAGGCAGCAGCGACCGTTTATCCATACGTGTTCCATCATACTGTTCTGCCACTGGAGGTGTTCTACGAATCCTATCATGTATCAACGCGCCAATTTCTCGGGTTTGCAGTGCAAGAAACGTAATGGGTAAACGGTCGCTGCTGCCTGTTTAGGAGGGCGTGGCAACCACGCCGCTACACGATTTCACAATCAGCGTGCACTTTGCGGTCTGAACGCGAATGCGTAGATGATTTGTAGATGGTACCAATTATACGCTTCATCATCGTACCTGGTATGGCGGCCGCAGTTGAGCCGATTGTAATCCCCATAAGCAAGTAGAAGAGCATATCTGAAAACCGCTTACAAAACTCAGAAACACTGGAAGGCATGAGGTATATTATGAAGACAGAACTGGTGTTGCCATATGATAAAGGGAGATTTATATATGGAGAAATCTTGTGATTTGTTCTTGTTCAAGCAATGTATGAGCAGTATCGATTTGCTTTAATGTTTGATGAACAAGCAGCTGCATCTATAGAGCTCGACCGAGTAGAAACCGTCTAAAAAATCTATAGCAGATAATATGACGTGTCAGACCTCCTGAGCAAGCCATGACGATAAATTCGCCTCCGACGTCCATGGAAAATCCTACCTTTTCCCTCCTCAAACAAAACAGAACATATGGAGGCAATGTCTCATACCAAATCATTCTACGAAGGAGCGCGCCTGCTTTGTATCGCGTTTTTTGAGAAGAATCTCGACCAAGCTCATGGCTGGTAAGTTGTACCGGTCAGGCGTTCTGGACATGCTATTCCTTTTTCTGCTAGTTTCTGAGAAGGCCAATTCTAATTAATGACGCAGGCTATAGCTCAGCTTCCACTCATTTCATTTCACCGTGACCTTAAATGTGGTAGGACTGGCTTAGCAAAACGGCTACGGCCCTTATCGCGACGAGTTTAAGTTTGTGACCATCGTAGGTACGCATTATTTTTCTGCTTGCTATGCGCCCAGACAGCTGAAGTTGCTGGCATCAGGCTTGCTTAGATCTGTTATGAGATATGAAATACCAATTTTTTTTCAAAAATTTGGAGTTCCATGGGACAGTATCCAGCTACAATTGTTTGATTTAGAGGCAGTGTCCTATAGACAGAGAGACCCGTAGCAATCCCATCGGAATGTGGGAGCTCATAACTGCCTTCCCGGCACGAGGTGGTGCCCACATTGCGGGCGAAAGAGGTGACGGCCACCCTATCCTTTCAGACGCCTGGTGGTACCCGGATGCCCACTTCTAGGTGTCTTGTCCGGTGAGCGCGCATTGGAGTGAGCGGGATGAGCGGCGCAGACCAGTCGCTCCCTTAGCGAGCTGGTCATGTCGATTTCCCTCATAAAAACACCCTTGCTTTCCTACTGAGGCCCCGTACACGTTTTGCGGCTTTATACGAACTTCCAGTGGGGTGTCGCACACTTTCGCGCTGCGCACTCCCACTATGGTCATGCACACTTTCTACGGCGTCCTGCGCACTCCCACTGGGGGCCCGCACACTTTCTACGGCGTCCTGCGCACTCCCACTGGGTTCCCGCACAGTTTCTACGGCGTCCTGCGTATTCCCGCTGGGGGCCCACACACTTTCTGTGGCATCCTGCGCTTCCCTTAAATCCTATTTACACCAACCGTCTCAAAGAGAGAGCAATCTTGTACGGAATCCTACCATTAGCTGTGTTGATTTGCATTAGTTCATTTTCAAAGTTCAGTGAATGTTGGATGTTTCACAATCACATGCTTACATGCTTTTACCCGTCTTGGCCCTCAATTTTGAGGTTCTGCTGAAATTGAGCTTTCAACTCCGAAATTGAATAGGAGCTAGCTGCATCCATTTCCAGACCCCTGCCAAAAAATCTTTGAAGAATTGAATTAGGACATGCGAGTGCAGTTCTCGTAGTCAAAACTACGATTCATTCGTCTCATTCTAAATTTGATCACGACGCCATTGAAATTCTTTAACTTTTGACTATTGACTGAGTTAGGCTCTGAAGAATTCTGACCATGACCATTACATGTGATGGGTGAATCATGTGTTACTTGTTCAAATCTAGGTTTGAATATGGAGGAAGCTTGGTCGAAATCTTGTTATCCAACCAAATCCTCATAGCGGTCCCAATTTATCTGCAAAGATTGTCAAAAAATGAGTCATTTTCGTGCCGGATTGTAGCCAAAGCAAAACTGCTTGTGAAGCGTCATTAATGCGAATCTCAGAATCTTGAGATGGACTTCTTCGGGAATGAGATTTGTTGGTCTTACTCCTGTCTGAAGGGCTAATAAATCTAGCCTGGCTATCGAGAGAACGTAGTTCTTGGCCTTGGCTGTTGCTATTCGTTGTCTTGTCTCTACTAGTGATTGGTCACTTCCTCGGCTGGTGTGACTGTGCAAAATAAGCAACAGCGGCGGCGTACGATCTTTTTGAGGAGTCGACAAACCAGTGAAGCTCACGTCGAATCTTAACTGTATGGGAAGCGTCGATTGCACGAGGAAAAGTTGCAACTTAGCCCGGCGCTTCATCCCAAATAGATGGCCAGTCGTTGTCCAATTAAGGAGTGAGGAAATCATCTCAATAGTACGAGAATCTCCACGGGCCCGGTAAAGATAAATTTTCAGAGCGGCATGAGATGTCCAAGGGTTCGCGGACCAAACACTGGCCGAACGACCAATCGAAAGCACATGTTGAATGATAAGTGCAACACTGAGTACAAGACGCGTGGGGGACACATGGTCGGCCGATTCGTGGTCGTCAAACGGCAAAGCAAGGTCTTGGCATTGCCCCGGGGTCGGATGCATCAACGCGCCGGGTTGGGGTGGGGGCGGAGCAGTCATCATCATTGAAGATCGCAGTGCGAGGGCAGTAGATCATCTAATCAATCGTGCCCTAGCTCTGTTTTTCGCTGCTCTATCTGCCCCAGCCTCCGAGCTGGAGCAGCTGGGGTACGATAGATTTGGTGGTTTACAGTTTTTCAGGGGCGCAGACTACCCTGCTTCTGCCCCAACCCGGCTTAATGACGCATTCGGCCCCGATGGCCTAAAAGGGGAGAAAGGCCCAGGAGACGCAAACCCTCAGGCAAATTTTGTAGGAAACAGGTCTTTCGTCTTGTTCCCAGCTCCTTTCGCGCTTCGTCATGAAGCATCACGAAAAACCGACTGCCTTCAATAGCGTGAAGGTGCACTCGCGGTCAAAGTTTGTGGGAGGTCCGCGTCCGAGGAGGCTCTGTGGACAGCCAGCGCTCGTCCTCCAGACCAGATGCGACTCAGGGAGCGACCGAGCTCCGCGTCTCGGTAAATCCGACTGTCTGAGCTAACTCACGTGTGCGTGCTGACGTGGTGACTTCGCTCGCAGCCGAATTTCATTCAAATAAGCCTGAGGACTGAAAGGGAGCCACGAGCTGCGCGTGGAAAATGGAAATAGCGCTAGTGGTGCAGAGACACGCAGGAAAGGAGCCAAGTCATGGATCCGGCTTGACGAGAGATGGTGACTGCCCGAGAATTAGAGTGCACTGATGATCACTCCTAGTGTGTAATGATCTCCTCTAATGAGGTTCGAGTATGAGCTCAACTCTTGCAGCGAATAGGTGAAACTTCACTGAAATGTACTGAGACATGACTTGCCTCTAAAGCTGAAAGGTATTGAAAACGAGTGCGTACTAGAACCTGTCATCAAGAGAGAACTTCACTGTGTAGCTACTACCAGAATATACTGTATTATTGGTCGTCTTCCAACATCAGCCACATTCAATCTCCACTTATTGACTGATTATTTATTGCTAGCTGCGATAATCTTGCTGTTTCTCCCATCTTCTCTGTTTTTTGTTTTCAGACTACTTTTTTCCTAAACTGTCAGATGCAGAAAGCTCCACGTGGGGTGTCGGGTGAGATTTCCATCCGTTCCCATTTTCTAGAAGTTATTTTTCAAGAACTTCACAATATGTAGTAATGAATTCTTTTTTCAAACTTCATCAGCTTTTTTGACAGCTAATTTTTTCCGCTGAAATTTTTCTTAACTTCTGCAGCCCAATGGCTGTTAACTCTGATTCAAGATGGAAAAATGCTATTTATCTTCGGAATCCTTCGTGAAAAGCATTTTTTGTGTGATTCACATGTTTTCTTCCATAGTCGTAGTGACGCCATCGACAGCTCCTAATTTCTGTAGAGGTTCGGCTTTGGCACTAGCTGTGGAGCACCTTTCGACACATTCAACATATTTTGAACGTCTTGTTTCAACACGACGTTTTTTCTTGCATAATATAGGTCACCCAGGTTTCAGCACACTTCGGTAGCTGATTATTCCCAGCAGCTATGATAGACAACTAGCATCAGATACACTCAAACTTGAAAGCCATCGATGCACTAAATTTGTCAAGTGAACTGTGCACCTTTCGTACCTGGCCTCCAGTTGACAATTTATTGTCGCACATATACAATTCAGTTGTAGCTGTTTGAGTAACAGATTGTGCGCGAAAACCTTTAAAAACATTGCTGATTTCCAGCCATTGGGACTCCACTCAATTGTTTTTAAGGAGCCGTTCAAAAAAGATTCCCTTTAATTTGCAATGCTGTATCCTTGTACACAGGTTTTGGTTAAATAATTTTTCATACTGTAGATAATTTTTCATAACGTTGTATGAGTTGACGATAACAGATAGAGAAGTGGAACGCGAAATCGGAGGAATATTCCTAGAAAAATCTGCTACACGCGCAGAAATCGAAGTCATTTTCGATTCGCTTAGGCTTCGAAATGAAGCAATCTTTGCTCTGACTGCCGTGGCAAGTGGATAAAAATTATGGAAGAAGAACTAGTAATTCTTTCCAACAAGGCGAAGAACTTTGGTTTCGGGGGAAGAGTGAATGGAAACGTAGTCAAGTTTATCTCGAACAAGAAATACCAATGAAAGGCTTGGAACTCAAATCCTCCAAACTAAGTGCTCACAAATCTTCTAAAGCTATTAAGAGAATATTGGTGACTCAGATCGTGGCCTTATTTACGCACTGTCCACATGATGGGCTCCGGAGTTCAACCCCTTCCTATAATTTGAAGGCAGCGTTCACGATGATCATCCTCGTTGACTTTCCACAGTCAAATGATAGGCGAGAAGGATCTTAGGCTCCCAGTGTCGAACGAACGGTAGAAAACGAGCCAGTAGCGGCAAAATAACGGCTGCAAACGAGCGTTTTGGTGACCCACACACGCCTGGTGCCCCAGATCCGCCCCCTGGGAATGAACAAATGAAGATTCAGATTACAGGAATGATCAAATCAAGGAAGTGCTGATAAGTGAGCTGATCGCTTAATTATAGGGCACCAAACCTTCCGTAAGCCGTGGAGATATCGGAAGTGAAATTTATCGTGAACACTGTCTTAAAGCTTCGCGGCTACGTCTATGTAGAAGGATAGTTTCTATCCGAGGTGGCAACCGTTGGTGACTTCAAACTACGATGTACTTCAGGTCGGCTGTCATCTTTGGTGACGGCGGGGGGTCTGCTACGGGCCAGGATGACGCTCGAGACACAGACAACTCTACCAATTAACCTCAAAGATGCAGAGCTTCTATAGTGTTTGTAAATCCAAGAAGACGAAGAGAATACAACCCGGGCTTTGTCCATACGTCGCGAGAGCACGCTCTCGCTTTTTTGCGCTTCTCAGCGCTGGTCTTCAACTCTTGTTATCCACTAGTGGGACACTGCGGAAATAGATAGACAAGTACCACTTACATACGTCCGTCCTAACTATGCTCAGGCATGCTAAAGGAACATTTGTCACAAAAAAACGCGCCGAAAGCGCGCATCGAGCAGTTATACACGCCGCGGCACTGTATACTATATCGTTGCGGGACATACCATGTTGGAAATTTCCCAAGTTCCACCAGCTGATTATTTTTCAGAGTTAAACTTGTTAACAGTTAATCAAAGCGAGCACTGCTAAGAGAAGAGGAATAGATTAGTAGTGCCTTTTTGCAATAAGCAATTGATAGACGCGTAAAACATTGGTAAAATACAATTGAAACGCCCGGGAATTTTTAGCCTGTGGTACTGCGTCGAAGACGTCAAAGACGCTACATTGCAGACGAGTCCCTGATTCACGCAGCAAACGGCGGCAATGTCACCGCCGGACGTTTCCATTCCGCTGGTGTGTAACTAGGGCTCTTCACGCAGGTCGACCCGGGCGAACATTTCCTGTCTCGTGTGTTATCGATTGATAACGTTTCACTGGGTGTTCAAACTCTCTTGTCAATCATTTGTCGCGGTGTTGTGATAACTATACTTTTACATTTTCGTTTTTTTTTCGGATATTCGACTTTCGAATGATTCAGAAATCGGCTTTCTCCGGATATTCTGCTCTCGAATAATTCCAAAATCGGTTTTTTTCCAATATTCGGTAATTGAATGATTCGGGAATCGGCATCTTTCGAATATTCGGCTTTTCGGATCAAGTCGATATTTCTATTCGACTTTGCAAATGAATAATCGACATTTTCTATCGGCTATCAAATCATATGTCAAATTTTGCATTCGACTTTTTAAGTCACTCAACAAAAACGCCTTCTACTTTTCCCTTCACTTTCTAGAGAAAGTTCAATGATTGTAGTTGGCGTTTTCCACCTTTTTTTTTGGATTAAATCAAACTGTTGAATATGCAAGCAAACGAAAGTACTCGAAAGACGATTGAGGGAATTTCGCAGTTTTGTAGTCGTTGAACGCTCAAAAACGCGATAAGGAGCATCGTCGTACTAAAAGGAATTTGTAGCGAGGTAATGCAATAGTTACTTGAAAACGGCGTTTGTGGTGATTGAATGTTGTCAAGTCGTTATTATTTGTCTGTGTTCCTACGGTTGGCCACATATTTTATCACTGTAGAAAAAAGTAAAGCCTCACTACGATGGCTGTACTGAATATCACCAAAATACCAAATTCAAAATTATCACAAAGATGATGGAGCACACTCCGAACAGTAGTTATTCATTTCTGTTCATATGCGTGTCTAGGTAAGCTAAAGCCCATATGGTGTGAGTGTTTCAACGACTTATGAACCACTCTTGCCAAGCAAATAATCTGACTTACTGCTCTGACGAGTACATCGATAGAATGAGCTTTCAGTGCCGATCGACTAATCGATAGAGTTATCTGTAGCTGCCTCCCGCGACACCCACGGCTTATGCATGCAAGTTTGGCCACGAATGCTCATATTTAGTCGCCTAAACAACTCACTAGCGCAGTAAATCAGCATTGGGTCGGTCGGTTCTGCTAACGTCAATGTATCGTTCTTATAATGATAAAATTCCGCTCTGCAGTTGCAGAAAACGGCTCGCCATGAAGCACGCAGCATGATGGTAATCGTGGCGGGATCCGTTGGTTCCAGCACGAATGTCAGGGTGGTTGTCTCGTCGCGCGAAACACTGACAATGAGGAGGGCGGAAAGTTCAGAGAAAAGGGCTGTCAAAGCTATTGGTCGACGCCACGTTGGCAACTTATAGTGCTGCTTGGCCCTTTCCTCAGATTTATCTGCTCTCTCTTGATTTCTCGTGTATTCTTCTATTACAGAATCCTATCTCCACTGCGCAAACCTCTCAAGAACTTCTCATTCAAACTCAATTATGCGTTCCTGCAAGTGTTTCTGAGGGCGATCATTCGGCGTCCGCGTTGCTCCCATCAGCTTCTTCGGTTTGGTGGACTCCGCCTTCATTGAACAGCCTTTCATCTTCGCTGCCTCCACCATTTATCAATTTCTTTATTCTTTTTACACGCAATTGAGAACAATATGGTCGTTTTGTTGTATGATGTTTTCGTGTCATTATTCGTTTTTGCACGTTTTAATTACCCGTAACTCAATACAGCGAATTTTACGCGCAAGTCCTAAAATACGCGCCGAAGCCGAAAAAAACGACATTAGGGCCGAATCGAAGATTTTGAACCCATTTTGACCTTTTATTGAGTATTCAGAGCGAAATGGCTCAAATCTGACCAGAATTGAGCTATTGCTGCACTCAAAGACCAAGCACACAATGGGAATTAAAACATATTGTGATTTTTCAGACAGAAATAATTCTGTTCAAAAACAAAAAATGCTGCGATAAATTTTTGACGCAGGTATGTCTTCCTATTTGAGAAAAATTCGATCCGATTGTGATTTCTATATTTCAGAAAGGGGCGGATGTGTTGAACGCTCTACTTCTAGTGAATTATGTCATGGGAAGACAGCTGAGAAGCCAACACAAAATCTGGTCAATGGGAGTGGGTGAGCGACTACATATATGGGGAGAGAAAGTCGAAAAACATATTTCTCCCCATATTGATCCACCCACATAAAACAGATCGAGGTAGATGTGTACTAGATGTAGTAGTCAGCCAACTTTCGCTCCTGGAGAACCGAAAGCACAGCCATGGTGGCCGCTTGAAGGAATTGCGCCCGCTAATTTTTCATGTTCTTCCCATTTTTCGCTTTACTGGAAAGCCAGTAGAGAAAACCCCACATAGCCTTCCTTTTACACGCAATTTGATGCAATATTATCGCTGTGTTGTATAATATTTTTACGTCATTGTACGTTTTTACACCTTTCAATTACCCATGTTTGAGGAAAATCGCGACTTCTGTGAAAAATCGTATACCGCTTGGCGATTCTTTGGGTTCGTTAGCATCAGTACAGGATTTGTGCGAGCAGCTACATCATCAGCAACCTACTCTAGGAATCGCGATACCAGACACATTCCGGGTTTTTTGAACCAAATAAACAGTGTATTACATGCTTATCGACCGAGCTGGCTATAGCCTATCGGTCGAATATGACGGGGGCCTTTTTGGGCGCAGAATCTTCTCATACACTGGAGGGGGCTAGCGCAGCTCTTCAGGGGGTCAACCCTCCGGGCACCGGCGCTTGCCCCCAATCGGGGCTACCGCCGAAGTGACAATTTGGCTTGATCGGAGCCCTCCCCGTCACTGCCCTGAAGCCCCTGGCACTGCCCTGAAACCCCCTGTGACTGCCTTGAAGCCCCCTTGTCACTGCCCTCAAGCCCCCTGTGACTGTCTTGAAGCCCCCTGTCACTGCCCTGAAGCCCCCTGTGACTGCCTTGAAGCTCCCCTGTCACTGCCCTGAAGCTTCCCCGTCACGGCCCCGGAGCAGTGACGTCACCCTCCTCCCCCCCGAAAAGCGTCGTCGCTCTCCTCCGAAAATATACCTTCCTGACAGGGACTTGAAGTCCCCGTGCAGGGCCGGCCCTTTTGGGCCGAATGCGGCTCTCTGAGAGGTGAGGCGCCTTTTATAGCGCTTGAGCACGTGATAGATCACAGGAGAAATCACGTCAAATCGGGACAAAACTTGTAGGTCGTTTTCACTGGTCTGAGGGTAGGAACAAAACCAATGTAAACTCGTTGCTCTTAACTTATAGATACCCTGATTGATTTTATAACAAGATCGACTTACTAGTTTTTGAAAAAAAATTAATTTACTTATTGACGTGTATGACGATGCGTGCGTTTGGCCTACTATGCCTTCTCTGGCCTCTATTGTCGTGAACTACCTTCTACGACTTCTTCCAATCTTTACCCTCTCTTCCTCTCGGGGGGGGGCAAGCTCCGGAGGAGAGCAGGGGCCTCCCCTGAAGCCCCCCTCGGGGGAGGCCCTCGCTGTCGCTCCCCCAAGTCGAAAACGGACTCTATTGTCCGGCGCTTGCCCCCCCGCAGAGTCTGAGTTTCTAGACTTATCCGACTACCGATTTCGCGCTTGCAGCACGTCATGATCCCTTTCCCCTCCATTCACCGTTCTGATGCTGCATGTCCCTTTCCCATCTAGAGACCGTGCCTCGTTTCTTTGTTCCTACAGTGACGCAAGATGACGTAATGATAAACTCTCCGAACACATAACCAAGTGAGAACTCGTAGTATCACACTGCAATTTCACATTTCTTAAAAGCATTCATTGATTTCATGGATATAGAGCAGGAGTGTAACAGATTTAGGCCCTTCTGCACATACGGGAGAACTGTCCAATTTTCGGGCTGATATCGGCGATGAAATCCTGAGAAAAAAATAGATACAAAAAATAGTCATCTCAAAAAGGGTTATCATCCAACTTTGTCGTCGTTGTGGGCAGCAGTGCTTTCGATAGTAAGCGAGCATCCGTCGAAGTCTACCTTAAAGTATGAGACGTGAATTAATCAGGTCTACCCTTCAGTCCGAAAAATTTTATTCACCTCGCATTGATGGTAAGGACCTCTTCGGAAGAGGAAACACAAAGTGTACAGAGCCATATCGAATTCAGGTGATGTGCCGACCAGCATCGTTGTTTTCGACAGGTCGCCTTTCCAAGTGAATTTCACCGAACTCATGACTCCCTGAGCAGAAAAACCTTGAAGAATATTCTTGGAGTAGAACAAATAGTAAAGGTTGAACCCACTCCGCGGTTGACCATAGCGCCCTTGTAATCGAAATCCTCTGATTCATCCTTCTCCAGCTGGAAGAAACGTACCCAGTTGTGCAAGCCGTATACTTCATTTCCGTCTCTCTGAATACGTTTTTTGTTTGTAAAAAAAAGAAACATAAGAAATCATTCCGATTAGCGCAAGTTTTGTATGTTCCCCAATTTCGAGAACGTTCTTCGTCCCAAAGCATCAAGCAAAAGAGAATGGTAAGCTCCGTTGAGAAAGGGAGGGAGAGCTGCACACCATCATGGACTGGGTTGAGGCCAAGAGATGAGTTACATTTCAGGCCAAGAATTGACCCACAATGTTGAGAACCTTGGCAAAGAACGTAGAAGCCTGGCGACAACATTTCCAGCTGCCTCAGATAGGAGGTCAGAGAACGCGATTTCTGAGCCTCACGATTCAACAGCGGCAAGTCACTCGCTACCGCAGTTCAGCTCTTCGTCATTTCCTTGGAGTAGCATCGAGCTGAAGAGACCAAAGGAAACTAGAAAAGCGTTGGTTATACCTTTACTCTGTAGGGCCAAACTCTACAGTGTGTTCCTGATGTCAATGATCTGAGGTTTCAAATATCCAGAGATTTGAGCTTCAGGCCGATCAGGAAGGAGAATTATCATACTTACAACATTTTTAAGATATCCAGAGGCAGTAACCCCCGGGCACTTCTACGGGACTATAAAACCTACGAGCAACATAATTTTGAGTGTGGAATACCCGTCTTCGACCCGGTCAAAAAGTGGGATACTAATCTATCAAAAACTGTTCAGAAAAACTGCACCCGCAAAGTGATGATGAAATGTTTCAGTTTCACATATACCCAAGTACCTACACTCAACGGAAGAGCCAATATTTTATAGCTGCCTAGTCTTTACAGAAGAACAGAGATTGCCGATCTTATAATGATGTTTAAAATACTGACTAGAAAATTATGCATAGATCCATTGAAAGTTTTTGGAACTTCAATTACAAGGAGCCGGAAAGGGAGGTTTAGGTTTTATATCTCGGTAGCGAGTTTCGAATAAATAAATAATAGAATAAATAAAGACCCTCTATGAAAGTCGGGCGCTGAACAGCGTCTACAGGAGATTCAGAGATTGAGGACGGTAAGGAGTATCCGGTAGCTACTCGTCCTCGCTTTCACTCAGGGCAGAGAACGCTTTCGACCTTGACGAAGGGCACAAAATCGCGTGAGTACTCTATTGGAAGTAACCTACCTCGCCCTTGAAAACTCGCTCAAAGGCAGAAGTGTCCTTCGCTCCTTCTGCGCCTTCACGTGAATAGTGCTCAAACCACAGCTGCTTCACCCACTTACGGAAAGTGGGTGCATCCTTTGCGAAGGGGTGTCCTGGATGAGCTTATGGATTGATACATGCGCTACATACATCCACAAGAACAGTTATCTCTTGGATTAATTTGTCATGCTTAGAGAGAATCTTAGAATACTCTTCATCAACAAACAGAATAGAG
Organism: Aplectana chamaeleonis; assembly: GCA_029168955.1. Classification (NCBI taxonomy): domain Eukaryota; kingdom Metazoa; phylum Nematoda; class Chromadorea; order Rhabditida; family Cosmocercidae; genus Aplectana; species Aplectana chamaeleonis. The sequence continues at coordinate 169,044 of JAPDOI010001054.1, read as the reverse complement.
TCAATTATCAAAAGCTGGGTGTCTCACAGATATTCCTCGTATGAAATTGACCTCACTCCATGAAAAGCGAACAAGAGATGTTGTACTATTGTGACAATATCTTTTTTACAATTGCACGCCCTCCCCCCAACCACAAACACAGGAAAAGAACAAGCGTAAATAGCCATGTAAAGATACCTTTTCCATGAAGAAAGTTGTACAGGAGTACCCACGGCTTCGTCTCCAGCACAGCGGTAAGGAAGACGTCAGCTTCGTGTTCCTCCTGTATAAACTCCGCTTTATTTGAAATACTGAGTACGATGCCGCCAGGTAACTGCAGTTACGGCAAAAAACATCCAAAGACCGTGTAAGACTGAGTACGGTGTTAAACGCCTACATTCACTGCATCAGCTCTTACTCATGCGCAAAAAGTAGCGTAGTCCTCTTCAAAATCCCCCCCCCCCCTCAACACGAATTAATTTGCCCAACAGTGAGTAATGTGTTGCAGCAATATCGTACACAAAGTTTTTCCTAATGTCCGCAAACGCACGTCAAGCGATCGTCGCCAAGAATCTTTCTGGACATGTGCTGCGCTACGATGAGAAGCAGTACAAAACGCACAGTAAATGGTATCATAGTCAACTGCTCGCAGATCGGATTGTCTGAAAACTGCGTTTCCGAAAGCCGCTTGACGCGAACGCCGACCGCGTGGGCGGACAGTCTCGTTTGGATAGACTATACGTTTGCGTTCAGTACATATTCTAGTCGAGAAGATCAATGCTTCAACAGACGCTCCGAACCGACTGTTCCAAAACCATTCTTTCACAATTTTCTTTCTTTTCACAATTTCTCGCCGTTTGAGACTAACACTATTAAGAGTGGGGCAAAGGCAAGAGGAACCCCTGTCAAGCACACGGCAGAGTGTTCGATCCTTCCCAAGGTCAACCGAGCCTTCAATACGATGGAGGATAAGAATACTTACTTGAGCATCGACTGGTCCCCGCAGTCCACTCTGCAGGCGCAATGCACATTCAAAAGCCTATGACTGGAGTTCGAGCGTGTGGCGCACCCCAGAGGGATTGTCATACACAGAAAACTTTACTCCTTACTATTATTCGGACCTAAGTTCTTTTTCGTGCCGGAACGCATGAGCGCGTAGCGAAGCTCTGACTTGGGATACAATATTTGTGATTCCAACCTCGCGCAGCGTCTCGACCTAGCATTCCAGAACAAACTGTTAACACAGTCAGAAGAAGTCAGCACATCAACATACCACGTATTTGCTAGTAACTTGTATGTTGCAAGCGATAGAATCTCACAACGCTACCAACTAGCCCTCCTTTGTGACAACACCCGTACGATTAATTTGGCGATACAGGGTGATATAAAGTGTGGCTGAATGAGAGTGGCCGACCATGCGGCCGTCGTGCGTGGCGCGCGGCCGTCGCATGAGCCTCTCTCGGACTAGTGTTCGAGCGGTTGCCCTCTCGGCTGCGGAGCTGATTGATTACTTGCTGACAGCCGCTGCCGACCCCGCTCCTAGCAAATGGCTGCGGGAAAGGCTCGCTGTCCTTTCGCATGCTCGTCCGAGAGCGGCGCACGAGATAGCCGCCTGTCGACGGCCGCATGATCGACCAGTCTCATTCGCACGCATCTTATATGTGGTGTCATATATGCGACCGCACCAAGCAGAATTTTTTGGCTTCACTATTCGGCGTTGTTACGCACGTGCTCTCCTTATCGGAACAACATTTCGGTCAACGGTTGTGAGTATGCTGAACAACGATTGATCCTGTCGAAACACCGTGGTCCGAGCACGATTATCTTTGATCTGCGTGCTGCAACAGCCTTTGTCTGCTATTTTTCGGCCGAAGCCCTGTTCTGATAAAAACATCGTAATAAAATTATGGGCAGAAAAATTTCTGTGTTAGGCCAATGCAGCAGATTACCTGAAGTCTTTAGATGAGCCGCTCAAAAATCAACACGAGCCTATGTCCAGCGTATAAATAGGATCTCACCTCGTCCTGTGAAGCGCGAGTGAGACGTAGAAACTTCGCATAAGTCGGCTTCTCAAGAAGCTTCTCGTCTACCTTGGTGAAGAGGCTGTAATTGGCGATTTTCCAATCACGTACCAATAATATTGTTCTCGCAGGAAGCAGAAATAAATCACAAACTTCTCAGGTGCATCGTCTGTCATGGTTATTGGGACAGTGTACCCTTGGAAATCAAGGACTATCTGGCCTCTGTCTGCTTTGTTCTCATCGTTGGTTCGCAGAATTCTCGACATCTCATACAGCTCATCGTGGCCAATAGTATTCAGTTCTGAATATAAGATATTGTTCTTTCAGTGACACTTCTCAACCCAAATTTCAGAACCTAGTAGGAAAGAGCAGAAATAGAAGGGAAGGGCATATTGCACACTTTTGTGATGTAGATCACTTATCGGTTTTTCACTGCAGACCGATCAGCAAGTGGGCGGGTTTTGATCCGCCAATCACAGGCCGCGTCGATCCCCATTTAAACCCGGCCGCCGAGCTGTTGGGACATTCTCGACTCGCGTCTACCTGCCTGCCTCGTCTACCTGCCAGCCGTACCCGACGCCACCACCGCCTCCTGCACACCTGCCAGCCGTCGCTGTCAACGAGCAGCCACCACCACGACTACCACGACGACGCCTGCGGCACACGCATCCCATTCGCTGTATTCTAATAAAGCCATTTTTGATCTGTGTCCGTCACAGACGTAATAACTAGAGACTGCTCAAAACTTCCAGTGGCGATTTGGAAAACCATGTTGTCGTTGCTGTAGGTCTGTGACGGTACACAAATGACCCCTGCTTGAAATACCCTAAACGGCCGCGGCGATGCCAAAAAATGGCATTTTAGTCGCTTCACAAAAAGGTACATGTGGGGGTACCCATCATAGATTTTTTTTGAAATGTTCAAAAAAAATTCGGACCCGGCTCCAAGCATTCAACTGAGGATATTTAGGGCGCTGAACCCGAATCCGGGGTCTAATTGACGTCAGACTCAAAGGCAGTGTTTACGATAAAAAACCGTATTCTAGTTTCCGAAGTTTTTGAGCAGGCAGGTTCACAAAGTAGAGTTTGAAATTGAAAAGTCCCCATAAACCTCTAATATTGGAGAAAAAATTGATTAAGAAAACCTCTTGGATATTTAATTGTGCCTGTTCGCCTCTGCTGCTCACTGCGGACAAAACATCGAACCATACGTCGGAAATTCTTTTGCGCTTTGAAATTCTTAGGTAGGTGACTTTATTTTCTGTTTTGTGTACCCCAAAAACTCTTTAAAAATTAGAGGGTTTAATGCACATGCATGGATATTAGAATTTGTCGGGATAAAAGAATTCAGAATTCGGTTATCGTTCCTCTGTTGAGACGAGGATCAACTGTTCCGACACTGAGCAGGACAACTATTATTAGACGTGGGCGGGGTGGCCAAATGGGTCAGCTGGCCCGCGAGATTTTCACCCACTTCCCGACCGCTTTTTTTTTGCACTTCCGTTCCTACTGTTCTCAGAAGGATCAAAAGCTAACATTTCCGCCAGAAAACGAGGAACTTCTTCATCGTGAACTCTGCCCTTAAAGGCTTCGTACGCGCAGAAAATCGTGTATTATTATTTTTTGCTTTTGTGTTGCTTGGTCTTTCAGTGAACGAAAATGTCGAAGGGTCCCATGAAAACCTTCATTTGTAAAGAAATATCAATCGGAACACATAGTCATTATGAATTTGAACTTCGCGCCAAAATCGTTTTCAAAGTTTCACTGCATGTGGAGCTTGTGCCGCAACTGTTTTTCATGTTGTTCGATGTGCGCATCAGCATTCTATGAAAAATTGCTAGATCACTGGTGAGAACTGGTGGCGGATCCTTATCTTTAACCCCTTCCAACCTCATAATCCTACGTTTTTGACGCGCCGAAGCTTACCGTTGTGGTCTACCGGGCTCAATCATGAAACTGAGCCCGAAAATGGAAAGTGGTTTCCAGCGCGAACGATCCCTTTGAAGGCACAGTACACCCTCGGAAATGAGTTTGTAATTTCTATTCGATTGTAAACTAGACCACTCCTATATAACGCGTGCCAAGTGCGCGATCCCAATTTCCCCAAATAAGCGAGATATAAACGACCACCACAGGCCCGACCTCCTTCGCTCACCACCACGGGCCCGACCCCCTACCAGGTTTCCGAACTTGATAGCGGCTAGGTGGATGGATGAATTCTCAACAAGTCGTCGTTCTTCAGTTCATTGCTGGACTGTCTCCCTATACTGGCTCGCTCTCGCGTAACGATTGCGAATGAAGAGAAATATACGCCTAAGACAACTCGTCCACCAATTTTCCACCCTCAAACTATCGGCATTTTTGAGGAGCCATAACTCTGTTTATAGGAGGTCTTAGACGGTTCAAGAGCTACCACTGTTATAAGCGTGTGACTCTCTCCAAGATAAGCATGAAATCTGAAAATTAATTTTTTTGGTGGTCCTGCGCCTTTAAGGTAGGTTATGGTAGGCATAATGCCTTTTAACCGGCGTGACTTACCTTACAATTCAGAAATTTGAAAAATGGACCTCAAATTCGTGCTCAGCATTTCGATCAACACGCACAGAGAAATTTTGAGTCACATCTGGGATTTTGACCGAGCTACCGTATACCCAGCGTTACATTCCGTAATTCAAGTAAAATCGATAAATCGGCCATAGATTTGCGTTAGGCAGCCAAAATAACCCCTAATTGTAAGTAGGGATTTTAAGACGTTTTCGTCGTAGCATTCCCAAAATCTTCAAGTTGCGTTTGGCCAACCAAAATTTCCCCCATTTTGAAGCTTGGGACCAAATCAGACGGAATTGTTCAAATATTAGCAAATGGGCCTCAGATTCGTAATCGGCACCCAAAACAACCCCCAAAAAAAACAAGCTCAACCCTGTGACAGTTTTTGAACGTCCTAAAACATGCCAATCGTGTACTCCTCTTCGCGAAATTACCAATCGTGTACCCTTTCGCAAGGCTATGAAAATGCCCACTTTGGTAATCTGCATTAAAGCTCTGAAGCACTTAGGGGATTTGGGTAACGGTCTATCTTTGCTATATTCCATACCTACAACTATCAAAACTGGTTTTATAAAAGTCTCGGGAAATGTAAGGTAAGCCCTAGTAAACTAGAAAATACATGTCTCTAGTGTGAAGCTTTATTTGATGTGCTACCTCAGATTCTCATCATGTTCCTAGGAGCTCATAAACAAGGAGATAGGTACGTGGTTTGGTTCGGAATCTCCCAGATGGCTGCTATAAATCAGGGGTGTGAAGCCCGCAAATCATCATAGTTGTCTGCGTCGCTCGTCACAATACGCTTTGTTAAAGGCAGTGTTCACGATAAAAAATGTGTTTTAGTTTCCACTAGGAATGGGTAGTGGAGCGGCACACTGTAACGTTGACGTCGAAAGATCGCATGAAAGGGAGCCAGGAAGAGTCTCAAAAAAGCTGGAAGTTGTCACTTTGAGCGCAAGGCAAACCTCAAAAGCGCAACACACGCCCACCGACGTGAACAAATGAATGCTCGAGATCGTGAGATGAGCGATGATTTCCAATCATTAGCCCCGTTCTTCCCTTCATTCTCAGCTTCTCTCTTTACTCAGGTCAGCTCGCACAGATCGGCTGTAAAATACGGAAGTTACAAACCTCGAACAACTCGTCCATCATGTTTGCTTAGCTCAATCTTTGATGGACCATAACTCCGTTCCCAGACGGTCTTGTACGATTTCAGAGACATCATTGAAATCAGCACGAGGCCGTTCTCAAGATAGGCGAAAAAAGCAGAAAAACGATTTTCATCGTGAACACTGCCTTTGAGATGCGCTAGTTGAAGGGGATACAAGCGGAAATCTGACTTTCATACCAGTTGAAACTCAAATAAAAAAAACTTGAAGGAATATCGCTGAGGGCTGATGGAAACGGAATGTTGGTGGTGGTCGCTTGTAATAGCCAAGCCGTGCTTTCACGAATTCTCAAAATGTCTTTCATGCAGGCAAAGTCTCGCAGAGGTATATCATACTTCTTACATAATTGAATGCAAAACTGTACTTGACCGGTTGGATAGCGAGCGCATGTCGGGTCGGACAACACCCACCCCGCGATCCGAACGAATCTTAAAGGCAGTGTTCACGATAAAAATCGTTTTTCTGTTTTCCCGCCTATCTTGAAAACGGCCCCATGCTGATTCCAATGATAACTCTGAAATCGTACAAGACCTTCTGGGAACGGAGTTATGGTCCCTCAAAGATTGAGCTAAGGAAACATGGTGGACGAGTTGTCCGAGGCTTGTAACTTCCGTCTTTTGCAGCCGATGTATGCGAGCTGACCTGAATAAAGAGAGAAGTTGAGAATGAAGGGAAGAGCGGGGCCATGATTATAAATCATCGCTCATCTCACGATCTCGAGCATTCATTTGTTTACGTCGATGGGCGTGTGTTGCGCTTTTGAGGTTTGCGATGCGCTCGAAGTGGCAACTTCGGGCTCTTTTGGAGCTTTTCCTGGCTCGTTTTCATACGTTCCTTCGACGTAAACGTTACAGTGTGCCCCTCCACTACCCATTCCTAGTGGAAACTGAAACACATTTTTTATCGTGAACACTGCCTTTAATTGGCTGTCGTAGGTCTGACCAGCGCCTTAACATCCTCCAGCACTCAGCTCGGCAAGCCTTTTTCTTACAGCCATCCTTCCGCCATGCTCCAACGATCTGCCCTGAGAGCCCTTTCAGCGGCGCCGGTACGACCAATGTTACTATCTGAGTAGGGCCATATAAACTAGTGCGGTTCCAAACAATAAGAAGCGAGCCAGTTTTTCCATCTCCAATTCAAATATTCTCTGGGGAACGAAAGGGCTTCAAATATCACACTCGCAATCTTACCTGGAATCTCAGCTGCGACAATGCCGACTATGGTTGCCAGAAGCAAGTACGACATCATATCTAAAAGACACTGAGATTAAATTTGTGAGAAATAGATTCCAGAAGGACGAATTTACAACCGTCACTGATCTCTTTATTCGAGGGCGGAAATAATATATAAGGCTTGGGCCACGACACGTGGGTCCGCCGAATCGTTGCACTGACAGTTTATTGTTTATTGTTTATTTATACGTCAAAGTTGACGTGCTACAAAACACCTGAGAATAGAGAACCTGGGCTCACACGTGAGAAATCAAACTGCTCATAACACAAAGAGAAAAAGAGGAAGTGGAGGAAGTGCATCAAAACAAATCCGAACCAGACAATCTCCGGGCTGAAAGAAACAGTTCGAGTGACAGCCAACACAAGCCCGTTAGGAGACATCTACGACAGGGCTCTGCACACTGCGCTCGCTATAAAGCTAACGTCGGCATGGAACCAAATGAGACTTTGCGTTCACTGCTAAAATTCGTGCCATATGATATCGCAGAGATGCACCGAGTTTGCGCCAACCTCCGATGAGGAACTCAAAGTTTTATTAGGATCCTTGCCGATGTTACATCGCAACTTCGGAGTTATTACGCACACACTTCGGCCCCTGACCCTGTTAGACCGGGATCATACTTGGCGCGACCAGCTACAGCGACGCTGCGTATCAGGCATAACGAATTTTGGTAGGTATTTATGGTGATCATTGGGTAACATCGCTCGTCGCTGCGAGTATGATCCCGGCCTTAACGTTGACACATATTTTCAATAACCAATACTCTTCTGGGCAACAAGTCACGTAACAATTACACACTAATCAACCTTATCGCCTTCGGTAACCGGATACCAACGCAGTCGATAATACTTGGGCGGCTTGCACGTACGCGAGTTTTATAAAAGGGTTGGGGCAGGGTTTGGGTCGCCGGCGCGTTTGATGATCGCAGCGCGAGTGCTGGAATGGGGTTGGGGTAGCACTGAAAAATCGTTTCCTCGCTAAACCTACCTATGAGGCTTGGACAGCCAAAACTTTGATGAGGCACCATTGATTGATGATCTCCAGCCCTCGCACTACGATCTTCAAATGCGCCGACGCCCCAAACCCTACCCCAACTCTTTCTTAAAGGCAGTGTTCGCGATAATCTTCGATTCTGAGATTAATCACTAAATCGAATGTTTGTCCCCCGGGTGGAACCAAAATGACGAAGAAAATTAGGAAAACGCCCCAGAAGGGCACGAAATCCATCACTCTCACCCCCCCCTCTTTACTCTCACTAGAACTGTTCGTTGTGGCAATGAAGTCTCTTGTGAACCCATCTTTTGGAATTAGTCTCTTGTGAACCCATCTTTTGGAATTCGCTACTCTCTGTTGCTCTGTTCTTTCCTTCGGACCCTACCTAATACTGTTTTGCTAAAAATATTCTCTCAATTTCGATTAAGCCCATCTTTGAACGGTGACAACCATCATGAACGTGTTCATCCACTAGTCCAGGCACGAGACTGATGTCACTGAAATTTAGTGCGTTCCAAGCCGTTTCTCTAGAATTTGGGTAACACTCGGTAGCCAACGCATTGTTTTGAGTGGAAACCCCGGGAACGAAAATCATCGTGAACACTGCCTTTAATACTGCATGACAACCCTGGTTAGGTTTCGTAACTTCTAGATCAACTCGCTACACTTGTCTGCATACTCGTACACAACAACAATTGATGTAGTGTACGCGCTTAACCTTTCTCGGAGTACAATATGCCTACGAAAAAAGGACGGCTCCCCTTTCCGCCACTAGGACTGTGACCTAAGGCTCCGTCCATATCCAACGTCCTAGTGTCAACCGACGCTAAGAATCTGCATCTTCACAATTGTTGATGATCTCACTCCACAGCCACCACTGCAGCCGAACGGTCGCTGACGGTGGGGGGCATAGCGGCAGTAGCGGCTGTCACTATTATTATCAATACCTTCGTTAACCCCGTGCAGTTCTCAGCTACGTTGCATGCGCCAGCCGTCGAGCATCAAGCACGACGCTCCAGCGACTTGACGCCTACTGCTGGTAGTTCGCTATGAGCGGAGCCTAAGGCGTGTCTCTCTCTCTCTGCGTGTCCTTCGTAACTTCCAGGGCTATGCGCCGAAACCACGAGGTAAAGGCAACAGGTCACTGCCCTCATGTCGTCCCTTCGGACATCTGTGTTAGACAGTACGGCTAGCCCACCTGATGACTTCGAGCTCTCAGAGACCGCCGGCGTCTTATAAATGATGTTTGGGCAGAGAGTTATGACTCAGCTGCGTTGGTGTCGCGTTGTATGGGGAAGAGAGCTCGCGCTCGACTTCTCTCACGATGACGATGGCAGCCGCAGGTATGGTTTCCGTTTTCGATTCAGTCTGACGCATGCACCAGGCGGCTAACCGTGCGGTATTGGAGGTAACAAAGGCCAATGAGGTTTCGATCGCTCGCGCGGTGATCTACCGTCGCAGCCCCGTCAATTCATCAGACTAAAAATATTGCGTGAACTCTACAACCACACGACGAAGATTAATCGATGCGCGTGGTTTTGTTTATCTGGCGTCTCTGCGTTTCGAAAGCTCTTCCGTGGAAGCGCGCGGCCAGAACCCTTGCGCCATCGGACACCGCCGTCCTTTAGAAGGACGTCAGAGAAAGAGGTCAGACGAATGTCGCGACAAGGGGCAACCCTCTGGAATATTTCTTCTTGAGACGATGATGAAAACACAAATGTGCATCATCGGTTAACGAAGAAATGAATGTTTCAGTGCGTAGATGGTCTTGACTCTGATGTGGGAGACGGATTCTAGCATTTTAATCCCCAAACAAGGTATATAGAGCGCGGATGCGGGAAAGGTCGCATATCGAACTTAAAAGCTTTGTTCACGATAAACTTCCTCTTTGAGTTCTCGATAAGAAACGCTTGTGATGACCTTAAAAGGCAAGACAGAACTGAGCGAAACGACCTCTCAAAGGTAAAAAACGGTGTTCCAGGGGTCACATTGCGCCTTCTCAGAACCCAGTTGTAGCCGACAACTTTGACACGGCCGTATTTCGGTCACCAGCAGTGCTTTCCGATTGCTAGGAGACTATGGATTTCAGATCCACACGTTTTGCGGGAGTGGGTTAGGCGCGGGCGAAAGTTTTGACCCTTGCGTGTTCAGCTTGCAGTTATTCGTGATAGGGTTTATCAGTGCTGACGGCACTATTGCCGTTCTGAAAACTCTGCACCGAAGGCAATACTGTATGAAGCTCAAACACGCATCACTTTGCCATGACTACGTTGGATCTTAATATTGTTCAAACTTGTGATGGCAGCGCAACAGCTCGCCAAAGTCGAGGACTTTTTATAGTCAACGAATGCAGTAATTAGAAGCAGTTGGTATACTTGGCAGGATTCGATTACCGTAGCGACGGCTCGAATCCGGTCCATGCTGCCGAATCTTTGATTAAACAAATGTTCGCCTCTGTCGCCTATCCCTTTAGGTATGAGTATTCGCATCATACCGCGTCATACTATCGTTCTCCGAGCCAAATTCCGGTCCGCGATTGCGGACTACGGCTGTTGCATCATGCGACACGTGATAATCTTGCTGGAAGAAGGGTGACTGATGCCGGGACCAAGTGGTCTCATCACGACTAACACGTGTCGCATGATGCCATAACCGTAGTCCACAAATGCGGACCGGAATCAGGCCCAGAGAACGATAGTACCTACCTACACCGAAATCTTCTTATTACGAGAGAAAAAAAAACGGGGGGCAGGACTGACCACGTTCCCAGGAGTTACGGCATATGAATAGAAACAACACTCGAGATTTTCCTGTCTCAAATATCAGACAATTGGGTGAGAAAATACTCTCCTTTGCTAGCACGTGATGCTTTATTGGCCGTCACTCACAACTCCTTTCAGGGTGCAGTCCAAAGTCAAGCCCACATCTTGCGAGGAACGAAATGATGACACCCTAAGCTAAAAGTCCTAGCCAAGCGGAAAGAGCGCCTGATCACTAGGAGATGTCGAGCACAGAACTGGTAACATGATTCATTATTGCTCTAGGTCCTTTCAACCCTGCCCGTCTACAGGACGCCTGCCTATTCAACTAGGCCACATTATTGAGAGATAGAGACAATATTGCCATCTCTGAAAGTCTCCTGTTGTGAGTACACGTTCGTATTTCATTTGTTGTAGTGCAGGCACTGTGCCTATGGGCTGAACGGTGATAGATAACCTTTTGTGAAAGTGCACGCCGTTTTAAATTAATCTTCAGCTAGGGATTCGGCAAAGTTTCTTCCTAGAAGAGGATAATTAACGACCTATCTGCTTGCTTAGTCACCTAAAAACTTTGCCAATATGTACAGACCATGCGCTCACCCTCGCTATCTCTAGTCGAAGTGACTCATCTTGCCATACGTTTAACAATTTTTGGTCCAGAAGCAGGAGGTTCCAGCCAAACTGGGATCAGAAGGGCTTAGGCTAGTTGTGAATAACTTGCAAGGATTTCGGCGTATAATCAATTTCGGCACTGCTGTGTAAGGGAACGCAAGGGTAATATTTGGACCGAACAGATGAGCGCGAAGTGGTGAGTAAGGCAGACGATTCTTGACCTCTTCAAAATACTCGAAAGGTGTCCATGCCCTTCATTGTCCCCTTCCGATCCCTTCCAGTCTTTCAGAAAGGCTGATCTGAAGGGTGTAAAATATGCGTTCTATATTTTAGTTTAGCTACTCTATTCTCCACCACAATGCTACGGGAAACAACAAGAGCGATATAGTATCGCATTTAGTTCCTCAATACCGATTGGAATGGAGATAGCAAATGAAAGAAGTAGGATGTCGTAAGACAGTTCTAATCAGAGTCGGCTAACGTTCTCATTAATAGGAACGTACCCACTCCTCGATTTTCCAGAGCTGACAAAACGGTATTCGTTTCAAAGCTGTCAAAGTTTCGTCAATAGGCCCGTTATAAAGTTCCGGAAATTAAGTCGAGGTTGGCTGAATCCGGACTTCATGTTTGGCCCAAAATATCCACGACGAGGTGTGAACGTTACGGTGCACGGTGCTTCAAGATAGGAATGTCTGTGACAGGGAGATATCAGAAAAATAGAGAAATTAAGTCGAGTCAAAAACCGACTATTCCACTCGAGGTTGGGAAAAACTCAAGTCGAGGTCGAAAGCGTATTCAAAGGCAGGAGAAATGTACTCTGTTCAGCAGAAAACGAAACCGACTTTCTAAGGCGGTCAAGAACAACTAAATTTTCAAAAGTCCCGTTAAGAATCTTTTGGATTTTCTTTCAAAAATTGCTTTTCGCGAGGGAGGAATATTCACTCAAACATTGTAGTACTAATAGAACAAGCCACCTATTTTACAGCAGCTTCAAGTTTTTAATACTTTTTTTCACAAATTTGACAACAAAACGACTAAATAGGAGTTTTGTTACCGGCTATAGTAGAAGAAGTGCAGAAAAACAGTTGTATCTTTCCGGCAAGCTTCTATGTGCTATAGAATCGGTTCGATTCCACTACATGCAGCTGAATCTCTGACTGAATCCAGTTTCTATGGTGGTTGGCCATAATTGTATGTACCGGTAACTTGTAAGGGCGCTGCATTTGTCAGAAGCAAAAATTGAATCCTAACTAATAGAGAAACATAAAAATGGGAAATCGTAACATTTCAAGGTATCGAGGAGGTTGAACAGGAACCATAGTGGAGGTTGCGCCGTAACGTCTATGAGGCGTTGTCAGGGACTCGCTACCTCGCCGATCCCCCCCCCTCTCCGAAGATACAGAATGGCAAACTGACTCACAACCTTTTACAAGCAAAAGTGAAGATGTGCAGACTCGATGTCAGGCAGAACGAGTGGCTGCTCAGCGGCCGATGCCGAACGCAGAACTGACGAAGTAGTGTAGAATCGCCTGTTTAAGTACTGTTAACTCCAATCGTCTACCGTTTGTCTCATCATTCCAAACATCCACGTTATTGCGAAACAGTATGTTCAGCACTTGGTAGTTCACTATTGTTAGTACATTTCCACGTATCCGTGATTACTTGGGCAGGTGTTGTAGTGCATGCAGACTGTCTACAGGTCGGACAGTAATGGAGGGAAAGGGCACATCATTTCACACTGGGCCTCAGTTACGATTCAGCAAGACTCCCAAATTCTGCTAACTATGAGATCGTGCCAATTTCAATAAAAAGTGGAGTGCCTTTCCGGTGTTGATCGCTACACCGCGATTTTGACTTCCGTCGAAGTGGAGTGCTCAGCTCTCGTGAAATATTGAAAACACTCTGCACACATTCACACAGTGCTTTTCTTGCCGCAAACAATTTTACTGAAAGAGAAGGCACAGCTTTAAATTTGAACATACACATGTGACAGTGGCGACTTTATCGAAAGTAGTGCTTCAGCGAAATGTCGAGTACGGATGCGCTGAATCTCGTCATATCAGGTAAGGTAGCTATATCTATTCATCATTGATTGTAAGAGTCTCGATAGCAAGAGGCGACCTGCCAACGCGACCCCATCCATTCATTAGACTGAATTTTTTGCAGCAATCGTAGACAATTCCATCTCGGGGCGATACCCCATGTAACATCAAGACTTAACATTCTAAAATGACCAGTGTTGGCGAAAAGGGTAGCGAGAGTTGGCCGAGTACAGAAAAGCGTTCCTGCACGGGCAAGCCATCGATCCTAGTAAATAGCGCTGAAAAGTAGAAGGGTACAATAGCGCTGCTGTTCAAGGGAAAAAGCGGATAAGCTGCCGAAGAGGGGAACTGAAGCGTATTTCTACCACAACTCGCTTCAAAGTGCTTCATTTTAAAATTTAGAAACGCCAAATTTTTCAGCATGATGGGATCCAGTCGATCATGTGAAAATTGCTTCGCAAAATTTAGAAGCTTCATTTTCCAAGGTGAAGTATTTTTTTGTATTGACAATTATAGAGACCGCGTACGGTCATTGTTGGCCAAACGAGCTCGTGATCTTGTAATAAAATTATAAGATTCATTAAAAGTCATATTTTAAAAGAGGCTTCCGTTGTGAAATTCCTAAATTGTTTTATATAGATGAATAGATTGGGGCACGATAAACATTTTGGTCTTTTTCAAAATTGAAAACAGAGCTCTTTGAGGATAGTTGTTGTCGAAAGACGCATTAGTGTCCTACTTTGCTGAGTCCGCCCTCACTTCCCCTTAGATAGCAGCGGTATTGCTCATTCGAGTAAGTGCCTGAGTCGGCACTTAGCCCCTTCAGCGGAGGGAGAATTTCGACTGACGTTTGGCGGACTTTTGCTCTACTAGAGGATGAGAGGTAGAAAAATTAATGACAATATTGCGAAATGGAGAGAGAACCCTTTCGCCCTGCGGGATTTGTAGCAAACGGCTGTCCCGTGCTGTAGTTTTGGTGATGCGCGAATCATGCCAAACGTCTTCGATTCGGCTCCTCAGGCGAAGAACCGTGTGGCGGATTCTGCAATTTCATCATCAGCCTCAAAAAGCATTCATAACAGGTGAGGTGAATTTTGGCCTATCTTGCTTCTGCTGTGCCCTACACGATGCCTGCCGCTGCTGCTGTCCCTTTACCAGATTGTGAATTGGAAGCAATCGGTTAAGGAAGGCAAGGACGTCACTTCAAAGTCGCCAAGTGGAATCGAAATGGCGCTTGAGCAGCTGCAGGCGGACAGGAAGGCCCCGAAACATCTAAAAGCTTTGTATTTTCATAGATTTCACGTGCAGAACAGCGGTTGTTGCGAAATACCAGGAGCTGCAGGAAAAAGCCTTGACACTCAGCGCAGAAAATTCTACACTTGAAAGTGCGCAGGCGGAGGCTGAGGCTAAGCTTTCTCGATCGCCGACCCAAAAGAAATTCCACTGTTGTTAGTGATAATTATATTGTTAGTGGTAGTCATAGTAATGATGATAATGGGAAAAAGTGGTTGCGCCCCGTAGTTGTATCAGATATTCCTGAGTCTTCGAAAAAACCGACTATTGAGAGAGCGGAGGACGATTATTCTGTCGAAGAAGATGTTTCAACTATCTGAGTGTAGAATGTGTCCTTTGTATGATTTATGAGCTTGGAAAGCCGCAGATTTATCGACATCTCTTATTGAAAGTAGCTCTTTCTTCTAGCTATTACCATAGCATGACGCTACGCTCTGAGAGAATCTCTCGCGCTAATACCGTGATGCTCCCGCGATCCGCGCTGGTAACGTGTTCGTCTCCCCCTCGTCCCGCGATCCGCGTCCGTCACGCTATAGTTACCTGATCGACCCATCCGTTGACATTCTCGTAATGTACCGTGATGCTACCGCGATCGTTACCAGGTTTACCGCGCTAGTACCGTGGTGCACTCGCGATCCGCGATGGTACCGTGATCGTTTCCCCCGGCCCCGCGCTCTTATGTTGTGAAGATTTGTAAAGCAGCGCGAAATACGGCACGGGCAAATACCTTATAGCTACGTGCTGATCGGATAGACAACACTCGCACAGCTGAAACACCGTGAGGGCATGGTTGATAGGACGCTGTACGACAAGGGGTGGAGAGTGGCAGAATTTCGCGATCGTCCTGCGATCACTCCGGACTTGCCTCATCGCGTTACCGTGATGTGAAGCCCCGAATACACCAATGAACTGACGCGATACGCTATCAGGTTTAAGCCGGTAAGATCTCGCGATCCTTCCGTGGTAGCCTCGATCTCGATTCCTCGCGGTCCCATCGCATGGAGCATCGCAAGCGCTTCGATGAACAAACGCGGCACTCTCTCGGTTAGGACTGGCAGAATTCCGCGATCGTACCGCGATAGATCCGGGCTTGTATCCTCTCGGCTTCTTCCAGAAACCAAGGGGCTTCTATTCGTGATTGATCGCGGGAGAATCTCTCAAAGCGTAGGGCTCCTCATCTGCGAACCTTCTCCCGCGCCGGGGTCTTCATAGGGTCTTCGCTCACAAAGGAAGAACTGGCACGCCAGCGAGAGATTGCTATTGCAACTAGTTCGCACTCTCCTCAATCTAGTACGCTTGTTACCAATCCTAGTACGATTCCTCGTGATCCGAGTACGCTTGCAGTTAGTTCGAGTACGCTTGTTGCCGGTTCGAGTTCACTAGTTACTGAAACGAGTACACTTATTAGTGATGCAAATACTTTTGTTAATGCCTCGACTGCGGGGTCAGTAGCAATCCCCCAATGTGGTGACTTTAAGTAGGCAGCTAACTTGAGGTCGGTGACGCGTAGATGCCTCGTATGTTTGCCACCTTGGAGCAAGATTTATTCTCGAAGAGTGGTACTAAAAAAACTGTCGGTGATCGAAGTGTTTGAACCAACACAGCACGGGTTCAAGCGACGGATGCCCCACACAGCGCCTTAGATCACTAGGGCACATATCATTGTGTGAGGGCCGTTTGACGTTTCCCTACATACACTCCCTCCACAGTTCTTCGTATCCATTGAAACTTTGATCGAACCAGCGAAGGTAAATATGGGTTTCGAAAACGTTCACATGTGTCTATCTTTCGGATATAATAATTTTTCAGTATTAAATAATGAGATTCTAGAATTTTCCGCGAAAATCATCAACGCGACAAATTGTAAGATTTAAGAAAAATTTTTTGATTTTTTTTTAAATTTTTTTTGGGATTTCCTTGTTAGATGGTCGCTTATCATCGATACCAAGATACGCAAACTTTTGTAATATGATTGTCGAGGAGGCAATCATGTGTTTTTTTAACAAGATAAACCAAAGAGTTCAAAGGATTTTCTTTTTAATTATGAACTGATTTTTTCCTTAGTCTGTTTCACGCTTCCCAGTACACATAGAAAGTAGTGATATTGTTCCTAGGAGAGGAAAACGAAGTATAGGCAGAACCGCACTCATAGAAACCCACTTGCAGCCATTTTCTTAGATGGCTCTCTTAGCAAATCTGATTTTTCCTGCAGTGAGCGATTATTGGAAAAAAATCGGAAAATGGTTGAGTATAGCCACAACAACTTCTAGGAAAAGCATGTGAAATCTATAAAGGAGGCATACTCATGACAGCTACGTTCGAATCTAAGTAAATCTCCCGCTAATCTTTGCGAGGAATCATTGAATCATCAATTGAACCATCGGAAATTTCGCCTGTCATTCCTATCAGCTGGCAGCGGAGCTGGATTGCGTTTAGCCGGCGGGTGCAATCCTTCCTTGCCCCCATAGACAACGAGAATGGCCACATTGCTTTGCTGGAGTGATAAGTGGTCAGTGGGCTGATCAGTTCGCAAGGGCTCCACTGCCCTCTCCCGGGCGCACTTTCCTCAAGGAGTCGCCATCCTTGGACGTGCACGTCTCTACGCGCGCGGTATCGAGCGAACTTCTCTTCGCGTCGCGCGATATTTCTCTCTCCTCTGTTGCCGTGAGCGAAGTCACCACCCGTTTCTTGCAGTCAGCCACCTCGCAGAAGAACGCTCACTGCTGCCAGGTGGCTGACTACAACGGTCATTAAGCTAGGCGCCGCGTGTGCATTTCTATGCCGGCCCGTTCACATTGAAAGCCGATCACTGATTGACACAGTCACCACGCAGTGACAGCCCCTATCTGCCACCTTTCGGGGGCTACTGGCCCGGAAAACCCGCAAACTATCCTCGAGACGGGTCTCATAGTACTTTATGCTTAACCACATATATAAACTCTATTGCTAGAAACCGTGATTAATCTGTATTGCTTTCACAGGATAAAAACATTGACGTTACCACGCTCAAAG
The DNA here is from genome assembly GCA_029168955.1 of Aplectana chamaeleonis. NCBI lineage: Eukaryota > Metazoa > Nematoda > Chromadorea > Rhabditida > Cosmocercidae > Aplectana > Aplectana chamaeleonis. The sequence continues at coordinate 151,388 of JAPDOI010001054.1, read as the reverse complement.
AGAAGTGGCTTAAGACTGGAGTTGAATTGGCGCCTCTTTCGTGGAACTGGAATTCCCACTACGTCATTCTCAGGTGTGACCGTATTAGCAAGCGAGGAGGTGGGGTTGCCTTATTCGTTATGAAGCCGCGCTCAACAGATCTGAATTTCTGTGTGTCAGTTACGGACTCGTATGAAATTCTTTGTGCAGACGTGGATGTAGGGCTCGGTGCAGTTCGGTCCATTGTTGTTTGTAGAGCTCCTACTTGTGCAGCGGTAATTACCGAGCAGTTGAACGCACATATTCAAGGCATGGTTACGTACCCACGAAGGACTGTACCTTTCCTGACGTTCGATGATAGGGCACCTATCCTGCTAATAGTGCGGTTTCCAAGAGCTTCCTTAATATGTGCAGCGCTCATTCTCTGTTACAGTGAGTCAAAGACGTGTGGAGGTGATATCGTAGACCTAGTTCTCTGCTATGACAATGATCTCGAGCCAAATGCAAGTGACCTGCCTGATTTGGGTCCGAGCAACCACTTCTTGGTTCAGTGCAGGCTCAAGCTCCGTAAGAATGATACAATAAAGGAGATAAGACGAAATTTCACGGCAGTCCGTTCCGACTTGATATTTTAGTACCTGATCAACGTTAAATGGTACAGTTCCTCTCTGTCGAAGGCCATAATGAGTGGAAAATACGATATTGTCATTGCCAAAACTACATTCACCTTTTCGTGCCAATGTATATGAGCAATCAGTAATCACCTCATGCTCGCCCCTCCCCCCCTCTTCCATACTTCAAGGCGTTCCTGGGGTTACGTACAGATGCATGGTTTGCTGCAAAGAAACTCAGTATCCCGCTAGCTGGGAAAACTTCCAGGACATAAATGGGAAGTTTGAGCGCAAGTATAAAAAGTATAACGAAAGTATAGAAAAGAAGGTGATTGAGTCTGAAGACAGGAATGCGATTTACAAGTTGCTCAGCTCCAGAATGCATGGCAGAATGACTATCGAGGCGATCAAATTGTTGGATGGGAGTACCCTCGGGCCTGATAGGGAAAATTCAGAACTGTTGGCAAATGCATTCGAAACCTCGTTCTCAAGAGCTTCTCCAATGGGCCGAGTAAGGCTAGTTTCCCCAATCCTCGAGTTTATGCAAGATTCGTGTTGGTTCTATAGGGAACTCCATCTAGTTCTCGGGTCGGACCCGTCGACGTCAGGGGGGAGGGTCGGACTTTCAAACAACCGAGAGCCAAGATGGGCTTCTATCAGGGGAAGGGAGCTTTGAGAGAACTACCGTTAGTATAAAAAACTACGGCAAAATGAGATCATAGTAAGAGTTCAAAGTAATACTTGAGATCAAACTGAGAGGGCGAAATGAGACAGGAAATCAAAAAAAGAAAACTGAAGAGTGAACGAAACATCTGCGCAAAATAAACGATGCAGGATATGAAAAAGAGATGTAAAAATGAGGCAGGAATTCACAAGAAAAGGTGACAATTCACTGGTGGAGAAAGCATACAAATCAATGGATCACAGAAGCATTGCCATCGTTAGGGACTCTGAAATGAAGGTGGATTCGTGGCCAGGTAAGGTGTGTCGCCAAAGCGCTCCTGGATATTCCAGCAGCAGTGTTGTGGTATTCGCTGTCATCGAGGTCATTACAAGCGGGCTATTCTGTCAACGATATGACACAGATGTTCTGGAAATTCGTAATCTAAAATGCATTCACAAGTTCGGTCCCGCCAAAGGTCAAAATTTCTGCAAGGCTGGCAAACGATGAATACTTGACTGTTTTAGAAGAGCAGTTTTAACTGTTGTTTTTTCCTGCAATTTCCACTACGGAATTTCACACCACTTGCAATTTCCTCTACGGAATTGACTTGCTGGGAAAGCTCCAATGTGCGATATCGCCCGAAGCACCGGATTTTATGCCTTGAGGACACCTAGGTGAAGTTTCGGGCAATAACTACATTTAGAATATGACTGTCCGCATTTGAAGCTACATAAAATGAGCGGAACCTGTTTTTATGCCCTGGATCACACAGGTGCAGTTTCGGGAAAAAAAACGAAAACCGCATTTAGAAAACGACAGTCTGCCGGAGTTTAATGAGCGCAGCTTCGAGCCGAAGAGCGCGGAGAGCGCTACATAAGGTGGGCAGAGAATGTTTTTATGCCGTGAGGGCACACCGGTAGTTTGCATAAGAACCGCACTTAGATTATGGCCAACCGCATCTGAATACGCACCCAAATTTTCGCAGACTCGGCGTGAAGCCGAAGAGCGCTACAATAGTGAGGGTCTATGAGAAAATGTCCAAGTCCAGAATCGTTATGAAATATTCAAAAGCATTTATCGAAATTCTGATTAGGGATTTCCACGTTGCTACAACGTGTGGAAACCTACCATTAGTAAAAGAGAAAGTCATGAGCAAAGAGCGAGTATTAGAAAATGAGAAAGTCATGAGCTGATAAGCTGCGAGCTCTGTAGGTATTGACTTTCTTGACTTAATCGGGTGGCTTTCGCCTGACGCGGTCATTCCGCATCTTCACCTAGGTGTGCCGTCCTAGTAGTCAGCCGTGTCCATTTGTCACGGTCCTCAGCCACAATTTGAACACAATCCATCATTGATCACTATTCCACTTCCTGCGAAGTAAAACATTGCGCCTGAATTGCCTTTCAATGCCGAGTGATTTCAAATCCTCCTTCACCACCTCCGTCCAAAACTTTCGCCTACGTCCACGCGGCCTTTCCAGACAGGACTTGGATGCATCCTTAGAGCGTGTTGAACAAGACGATCTGGCGGTCTTCTTAAAGGCAGTGGTCGCGCTCAAATATGCTCGTCTACTTTTCCTCTTTAAAACCTTCTCTGGGTTCCAAGTAATAGGACCGATAAGAAAAAATCGCGAAAAAAAACGCTGTTTCGGGCCGAATTCGAAGCCTGAACTTTCTTGTCTTTTGATGTTGGACGAGTCCACCCCACATCATCAGAATCGATGATCTCTAATATCAAGAACATCAGCTGGCTTGAAATTGAATTTCAATCAATGAACTTATGGATTTATGTACACATCTAGTCAAAAACTTTGGTTGAAGTGCTTGCTTTCATTGTTTAACTGTTTTATTAGGTAAATTTGCATTTATTTCTTCCTCTGAGTGTCGATGATTTTTCGCTGCTTGGCATGAGACTGTGATCTTTCTGTGCACGTGTGCACGAACTGGAAATTTAGGGTCTTAACAACTCTAATTCTAGCCCGTTTCTCACCGCGCTACCTTCATAGTTTTTGAGCTGTTTTATATCTAAGCTGATTTTTGTAGTTTTCTCGATAACGTTTTTCATCGTAACCACTGCCTTTCAAAAATGCCCAAACAGACTAAGACGACCTTCCGTTGCCGCTTGAGATGGCATTGGGAGATGTTGGCACCTCCCTCGTGTCAAACGTGGATGCAAGGTGTCAATCTCATTGTAGAGATCTTCGTTGTGGCACATCCGCGGCTAGAAATATCCGAGCAAACGTCTAAACAGCTTCCTCTCCGTGCAATCCAACCTTTCCATCAGCGTCTTCGGTGCTGCCCACGTCTCCGATCCGTACATCATGATAGGGCGAATAGCGGATAAGTAGACGCGCGACTTGACTTCCTCCGCGATGGGGGTAGACCACAAAAACTTGGGTAGAGAATTGAATGCAGACGTAGCTTTCGCACATCGTTGTTGAATATCCGCTGCATAACTACCATCGTTCTTCAGCAAACAGCCCAAACAACAGAAATCGTTCACCAGTTCGATACGTTGTCCGTCCACACAAACTCCAGTTGAAGGCCTCTGAGAGACCCACATCTGTTTGCGTTTGTCCGGACGAAGACGAAGTCCACAGGCTGCGGCATACTTCGAAACGAGGTTCACAATCCTTTGCAGTTTTGCGTTGTTTCCAGCGAATAACACAATGTCATCGGCGTACTCCAGGTCGACAAGGGAGCGTCCTGATGGTGTTAGGATCACATCCGCAGGAAACTGTTCTGCAACTCTACGCATGATGTCATCAACGGCGAAGTTGAATAGGAAAGGTCCTGCTACAGCTCCTTGCCTTACTCCTGTTCTCACCTCGAAAGCTGACGTAAATCCGACAGGCGTACGAACTGCTGCTGTTGTTCCTTTGTTCAGGTCCTCGATTAAAGGCAGTGGTCACGATGAAAACGTTATCGAAAAACAACAAAATCAGCTTAGATCAAAAACAGCTGAAAAACTATGAAGGTAGCGCGGTGAAAAACGGTCTACAAATAGGAGTTTTTAGGGCCCAAAGAAGTTAGTTCGTGCACACGTGCACAGCGATGACGAACCAGGTCGCAGTCTCATGCCGAGCAGTCAAAAATCATCGACATTGAGAGGACGAAATAAATGCAAATTTAACGAATAAAAACAGTTGAATAATGAAAGCATCACTTCAGTCAATGTTTTTGACTAGATGTGTACATAAATTCGAAGGTTCATTGATTGACATTCAATTTCAAGCTAGCTGATGTTCTTGATATAAGAGGTCATCGATGCCGATGATGTGGAGAGGGCTCGTCCACCATCAAAAGACAAGAAAGTTCAGGTTTCAAATTCGGCCCAAAACAGTGGTTTTTCGCGATTTTTTCTTATAGGTCCTACTACTCAAGACCCAGGAAAGGATTTGGAGAGAAAAAGACGACAAGCATATTTGATCGCGACCACTGCCTTTAACCGAACATACTTTTCTGGGACTCCATCTGCTCGAAGAGCATTGAGCAATCGATCACGATGAGGAGAGTCGAACGCGACTTCAAAGTTCAAAAAAGCAAGCTGTAATGGCTTTGAATACCGCTGCCACGATTCAATTACTCTTCTCCCGACGAACACTTGGTCGATGGTCGATCTTCCAGGTCGAAAACCGGCTTGCTCATCTCTGGTCGTTCTTTCACGATGTTTGGTAAGTCGCTCGAGAATGATACGTTCTAAAACCTTGTACATGACACGAAGTAGAGAGATTCCTCTGTAGATCTTAGGATCCGTGACGGATAGCTTCTTGTGAAGAGGTACGATGATCGCTTGTCTCCACGAATCGGGTATCCTTTCGCTCATTCATATGGCACAGATGGTGTTGGTCATTTCATGAATCCCAGACGGAGGAAGAGCTTTCAGCATTTCAGCAGTGATGTTGTCATCTCCACCTGCCTTTCCATTCTTCATTTTCCGGACACAATTCGAAACTTCAGAATCAGTTGGCGGTTCCTCACTGACATCGTACTGTGCTCTCTGAACATGCGGCAGCTCTGGCACTGACGGCGCTGGACGATTCAGTAGTGAACTGAAGTAATCCTTCCATAATGGCAGCGTCGCATCACCAACTGCAACTCCATTGGTAGTGTTGAGGACAGCAGAACATCTCTTCAGCTCGCCGCTATACTGTCGTAACAACGTGTAAGCTTTCCTCGGATTCTTCTCCTCCCAAGCCTTCTCAAACTCCTTAGTTCTACACGTCCATTCTCGTTCGCGATCATTTTGAAGCTGCCGACGCAACTTCCTCCTGAGACGCTTCTCCTCCACGGAATTCCCTGCAGTTCGAAGAGCACATACTCTGTTGTAAGTAGATGTTGTTTTCTCTGAGACGTACGCGAGCTTCTTCCTGGGCTGTACAACCGGGTACAACCGGGAGTGCCTCTTTCGAAACGTCCTGGATGCACTTGACGAAAGAGTCCGCGTCGCAAAGTTTCTTCTTAGTCGGTACTCCAATATGAACAGAAACGCGTTGTCGGAAATTCCTTCTGCAATCTTCCTCCCTAAGACTTGTCGTATCAATTCTCTAGAGAGGCTTAGCCCCTCGCTTCTTCTTATGAATCCTCGCAGTAAAGTTCAACAGAACTGGACGGTGATCCGAATCGAATGCGACATCCCACACAGCTCTAGATCTTCGAATGTCCGATACTGGAATATTCCTCGTCAGAACATAGTCGAGCTGTAGTTTCAAAGTTGTCATCTTCCGCTTCCGCTGCTCTTCCAGAGATAGCTGGGTTGGTCCCTGCCACGTAAGCTGATGGCGGCGATGATTCCTCTAGAATGTCGATGCAATAATCAGACCACTGCGTTCACACAAGTCGACAAGGCGGTAGCCATTGTCCGTTGTTTGCTCCACTGGGAAGAACCATTTACCGAGTACTTCGGATTCCTGATCAAGTCCCATCTTCGCGTTTGCGTCGATTCCCACCACGACAGCATTTTGACAGGGTATCCTGGCTAGCAACGTATTGAGTTCCTCGTAGAAGGCGTCCTTGGAATTGTCTTCGGCGGTTTCGGTGAGCGCATGAGCACTCACTATCCACAGATTGAATCCTCTGTGATCCCGCAGTCGCACAAATGCATTCCTACACGACGTTGAGCCGAATTCCTCAATCATACCATTGTAGTCCTTCCTTACAGCTATCGCACAGCCTCCCACTCTCCTATCATCAGCGTCACCACAGTAGATGACGTACTCTCCGACGTTGATGACTGGTCTATCCTTGAGGCGAGTTTCCTGCAAAGCAGCAAACGGTGCATGGAACTAGCTCAGAAGATAGGACAACGCAGATTGTTGGATATCACTCGAAAATGACCGGCAATTCAGGGTGGCGAAATTGTGGCTTGTGGCCAAAGACTCCATGAACTCCCTAGGTACGGATCCTAAGGTGTTAAGGACCAGAGGCCTTAGTGTGCCGGACGGCAACACCTTCATGCAATGTGCGGGATACTTTCGCGATATAGTTGTGCACGCTATATCGCTCGAACGTTCCCTGTGTACACTCAAACGTCTGCTGGGTCCAGTAGAAGCAGGGGCACCAACGAGCAGGTACCAACAGACTTGTATACACACCCCCTCTGTAGGTATAACAATATTTATATGCCATAAACAGTCGAAATACTGAGACTGGCTCTCATATTTGTCTTCAGCACCACCAAATTGATTTCCTCCACACGGGAAGAAGTTTGGATGGGAAAATGTCACATCATTCTCTAGTTAGCGCATTTCCTGTGGCTTTTCAGCCACAAGCACACGGCAGCGTAGCCTGCCAATCAGGGCAGTGCGGAACTGTTCCGTTTCCGCTTCCATTTCCTAGTTTTTTGGGCCCGCAAACGGTATAAATTAGTGCAACACGATCTACGATAGTGGGTCTAGGCAAGGGCTTTTAAAGGTTTTAGGAGACGTTGAAATTTACATTCAAACTCTTGTATTCAAGCGAATATCTAAGCTTGGTCGAGATCATTTACAAAGTTTGGGGGCCTGCGATTGGAACCCTATAAAATGATGACACGAAATTTGTGTGGCAGGAATCTGAACGCCTTTTAAGGATTATTTTTGAGAATATGTAGTTTTTTCTCTGATATTCAATGATTTCGTGAAGCTTTTCTTCTTGATTCCACTTCTTCGCTTGTCCACCTCCACGACAGCAACAGAAATTGTGATAGTTTTTTTTTTCGCACGTGCAGCCTGTCTTCCAAAAAGGAGTCTCGACGGAGACAGGTGGGGATGACCACGGGCAGCGGCGAGGCTCGTTTCAGACGGATCATAAGAAAATTTTCCCATCTCGTCAAGGAAATTTTTTTCAACCTCAATCGTTTGATATGCACTTTAATAGGCAAATATGGTTCGAAAGAAAAGTAGTGGCTGAATATCTAAAAATCGACTTCTGATCATCAGCATTGAAGGATATCTGGTGCCGCTTGTACTGTTTCCTGGGGGACAGGCTGTACACCAGAGGTATGCGGCAACGAAAAATAAATATCCGGCGAACGGTTACGGCATGCCCGAAGACGGCCAGCAAACTATAGTCGAGCAACGGCAATTACCGCACATCCCTTTTGTACACCATTTCGAGGGCGGCGACATATAATGAGTGATTTTCGAAGTTTCTTTTTCGGGTTCCCAGAAGCGAGACTTCAAAATCGTTGAATGCCTCGTAATGACTTTATTTTGAATAAGTATTAGTTTACTGACTGAAATCATAGGTTATTGAATGAGAGCTGCGGGCAAAGAGCAGAAGCAAAGCGTGGGGTAGGGGAATCCAATTTTTTTTTGTCTCTTCCGTTTCCGTTTCCGGCGTTTCTTGGCTATTTTTCCTCCGTTTCCGTATTCAAAAGTAGTAAAAAAGAGACCGCACAGCTCTGCTGCCGATAATCACAGCGTAACCTGTCGCACCGGAGTAAAGCACCAAGTTTTGGGTTTGCTGCTTCAGTGAAAAAGCAGCGGGTTCTAAACTTGCCCCAAAAGTTAAGCTCTGGTACATCCCTAGTGACCTGTTGATTTTGATTATCACCAGCAGCGGAGCGGTGGGCCTCGGTGAAATATAACTAGTGATAAGGAGGTTTCGACGAAAAAGCCACCTCTCCGTGCTATGATAACCGAAAACAGGAGTTCAGTTGGAATGAAACAGAGTCTATTTGCAAATACCTAATCATGTCCCCACGGATGTAACAAACCGTGGAAGAAAAGTCAACTATTCGACACGGATCATATAACATCGTGTCCATTACCTCCAGAGGAATCAATATGTCTAGAAAGCAGCGTTCAGCCAGAACTTCGCTTTCGAGATTTCCCGCTGAATCGGCGCGTAGGCTACTGGTAGTCCCAAGAAGAGTGAGCAAGGTAACTGCGAAAAAGTGTTTTTTTACTTACATATCAGCTTCGAGATATAGCTTTTCTCCATCATTGCAGACGGATGAGCTAGTAAGGCTCGTCAGGCTTATCACTTCCTATTCTCCATACCACTCTTAGATCAATGGTATACTTTGTCGCTGTCATGAGCAAAAGTCATGACATTTAGCACACATCGTGGCGGGACCAGCATCGGACCAACAGCACTGGCCGTCGTAGGAACGTAGAGTTGTCGCGTGTCCGTCGCAGCGACCTGTCACATAGGGCTGACATATGTACTGCAAATGTGCGGATGCATGTCGTTGCCACTGTCGGTGTCGCTGTGCGGCGCACTGCGACAGCGACAGATTCAAAGGGCGGGAGGCGGTCGCTGTCGCTGTGCAGAGCGACGCGGCGCGACCGCGTGTTGCAGAAGTATACCATTGGCCTTATATGCACGACCGATCGCTCCGCGGCTTGCTCCTCCCGTAATCAAATGAGCGAGAAGGGCTTTGAGCTTCAACTCACGAAATCACCGGAGCCGAAATAGGTGACCGTCGTGCACGTTTTCAGCCATTTTCCCTACCTTTTTACGGCCACACGGAAGCTTCAGCCATACATCAGGCTGGCTTTTTGACTTGAGGTTACTTTTCTACAACTCTGGTGCCTTACAATGTCCACTACTAAGCTGTGATTATCTACGAACTTTGACCAGATAAGCTATTCGTCCATTATTCACTCCTCACAAACGCAGAATCTGCTAGATCTGGGGCCACATGCATACCGCCCTGAGCGACGCCGTCCCCGTGAAGCCCATCGAAAAGTGGCCGATTTCACATTATGACCAATCAAGTATGAGCTTCGCGAATGGGGGCTCTACACACTGAGAAAGGAGTTGTCTCACCTTTTGTGGCTCTAATTTCGCTCGGAATCATTTCGCTTGAATTGAGTAGCGTGACGTGTCAAACCGCAGAAACGGGGCAACTCCTCCCTCTGTGTGTAGGGAGCCCATATCCCTGGGATCAGCGAGGATGTAGGCGCTCAGGAAGAGGTATGCATACTGCCCCTGGCGGTATAGCAGTGTGTCAGCGTGTGTGAGGCGAAGAATGCGCTAGTGTCGGACCCGCGCCAGCGAGGCAAGATTGCCGTGCATCTTGTGCGCGCCGCTGTCTATTTTATTTCTAAACAACGTCTTATTAATCTTAATATCATTATTATTATGTTGTGCCACAGGAGCACAGCATTGGTCAATTGCTTTGGACAAGGCAATATTTATTCAGCGGCAATCACATGAGGCAATGAGGTATGCACTAAGTATATACATGGTCAACATCAGGATTCAGATCGATCCTCAATCGACTACACATGAGGCAGTGCAGAAAGCTGAAGGAGACCTTCATTAACAGAACGACAGAGTGCAGATTGTGGAATAGACGTGCTCAAAATCTCGTCGTTTTTGATTATCTCCAAAACAGTATCTGAAATGACAGAATTTTTATTCAGAGCTTCACTTAGTGTGGTGGTGTAAACCCTACCGCTCAACCCGCAGTATTTTATTGGAATATCGTTCTTGTTTGCATCGTTGTAAAGCTGCAAATAGAAAGACAAAGTCAGATAAATACTCGATTCTAAAGTTTCTTGGAACCTTCGTTATTATATGTTAATACTACCTCCTTCATTGCATCCAGACCCATACTGTCCACATACGCCATTGCTGAGCAGTCCACAAGGATAGCCCTCTCGTTCAACAGAGCCTGCAATTTTAACGGAAAAACATAGATTCTCGCGTGGATTCCAGTCCACGAACTCAGCCGGTAAAGTGGATTTGCAGTAAATTAGACCACAAAATTTGTGAACGTGACACACCTCGGCCTTAGCCGACGCTATCAACTCTGTAATCTTGTCCGTGAAAAGAGTGACATTGGCAAAATGAAGTGGGGATTCAAACTTGAGGACTGATACGCTTTCTGGAACGTGTTGAGGAGGTAGCTCATCCGTTTGCACAGTCGTGAAACGTGGCCTAAAAGATCAGTAAGACTCGTTTGCGTACACCTGCTCAATCAGTTTTCGCAATTCTTCTGCTGTCTCGCATTTTGTGGTGTGAGAAGAACTGCCAAAAAGCTAGTTATGAGCACGTGTGAAGCATTAAAGCAAAGTCAAGGCCAACCATTGCTCTCTGAGCACGACTGTGAACAGGGCGAATGCCAACGACACAATCAGTCCTGTAGTTACGTCAGTTAAAATCGTCGCCAAGCAGGCCGTAAGCCAAATTGCCTGCAGTATAAGGGTGAGGTAATGGCGCTCCACGGGACACAGAACTAGTCTATTGATTACGCAGAGAAAAAATCACTTACGAAGTCATACTTGCTGATGCGCCAGTAACGAGGCAGTTCCTTCACTTGAAGAAACAGGCTCTTCAGACTCACAATTACTATGCATGCCAGAATACACTGAAGCAGTACTATTTAAATAGATGCCAGATAAGTGTGACATAAGGGAATTGCAGTTTTGCAATGACAGGCGGTTGGTCCCAAAGCGTCAGGCCCTAGTTATACAGAGACGTTTCGCAGCCGCTGGTTTCCGCGGGGCGTCTGCGATTGGTGAGATTTCGAAATCTGCCAATAACAGACCTGCAGCGGAATCCAGCGGCGGCAAAATGTCGATGTATATTTAGGGCCTCAGCGGTGACGCGACGACAAAAACGTCTTCAAGCATTCCAGTCGCGGCGTCGGTTGCCGCTCGCTGGTAGTGACGCAGAGCCGCCGCGTCATCAAAACATAGTGGTTCTCTTTTGTTGCCTTTCACGCCGCGTCGGTGGCCCGCGTCGCCGAATGTTGTATCATTCTCAGAGCCAAATTCCGGTCCGAAATTGCGGACTACGGCTGTTGCATCATGCGGCACGCGATAATCGTGCCGGGAGAAAGGTGAATCGTGCCGGTACCAAATGGTCCCAGCATGATTATCACGTGTAGCAAGATGAAACAGCCGTAGTCCGCAAATGCGGGCCGGAATTTGGCCCAGAGAACAACAGTAGTCGATATTGCATTACCCAATGCTGGTCGTTACTGAGAGCAACGCCGTGACATCAACTCTGCGGGGGAGGTAAAAGAGGCACTCATATGTGGGCGGGATCCGAGGGCGCATGACGCTCTCCATGTATACCTTCTCGTGGTTAAGACAAACGAATAGGAGGAGCTAGTAATTTCACGAATATTCAAGAAAAACGCGTCACAATGTAAAAAGGGAACGCTAAAGTGTCATTTGCCCGCCAGAAGGTGAGCGCGCCATGCGCTCTAAGGTCGCTCCCACATACTGGTGAATCTTCGTGCGCACCCAAATGAGTGTGCAGTTCGAGTCTGCAACTCTGCACACCCCTATACCACATACATCGCTCAGTGGCACTCACCATAGGCAGAGGCTCGAGGAAAGGACCCAAACTGAGGATTACAGTCAGAAGCAAAGTGGACGAGAATATGGTGTAGAGCTGTAAAGCTGAATATTCCGCTGAAGGGGCACAAAATCAGAAAGATAGTACAAGTACCTGAGTGTTAGCGCCGGACATCTCGCAGACCGACGATCGACTCAATGAAGCACCAACTGGATAGACAGGGAAGAAAGACGATGCTACGGACATGATGCCGACAGCGTAGAATTCCTGGAGAAAATATTCAAAAATGCAACCACGAGCAAGTCTAGGCCAGCAGTGTCTTCATTCACCTGTGTAGCGTCAGTTCGATATTTATGCTTCTTGGCAAACAGTTTTCCCATGGACATTACGAACATATAGCAGATGATGGCGATTGCGATACCATCGGAAATGAGGTGAGGCATGATGGAGGTGTTCGGTAGTGATGGCATTGGGAATCTGAAAGAAGCTAAGGGATTTCAACTTCACAAAGCAGTTCATTTGAGTTGCGCACAATGTTTTCAAACTAGCTAGAGTCGAATCCATTGAGTTGCAAGTAAGTTTCCGCTTTTTTTGCAATCTAGCTTTTCTCATAGGACGTCACAAACTTCGGCGTAATGTCAGAGATCATTCGGAAGGCATTTATATGCTCTACAAGAGAGCATAGTTGGTTTCTTTAAAAAACAGTTTTTGATTTTCGAGTATATAAAAAAGAGGGATCACAAGGTTGCTCAATTGAGTACAAAACTTAGACGCCAGGCAGGAATCGAACCCGCTTTGCATCGCCATTACACTACCGAAACCTCGCTCTGCATTCCACACTATGAGGGATGCGGAGCGGGTTGTCGGTAGTGTAATCGTAACACTCTCGCCCGGTAAGCGATACAATGCGGGTTCGATTCCTGCTGACACCTAAGTTTTGTATTCAACTCAGCAACCTTGTGATGTCTTGTGATTATATACCATGCCATAAAAAGGCCTTAAATATTCAAAAACTATCAAAATTTGACCTAAAAAATAGGGTAGAAAAAGTTCCATTTTACTGAAGCGGAAATCAATAAAAATGAATGTTATTCGGAAATCTAATTGAACATTCTTGCGAAGCGGAAAAGTCGCTTCCGAACGATCTAGAACACTATGCCAAACCTTCCGAAATTTTTTGCTCAACGATTAAGACTTCACAGCCTGGCTCATGCACTCTATCGACACCCGTTTAAGCAATTTCGGAGGTAAGGAACCGATAAACTGGTAAAGAAGTGGAAGCAGGAGTCAGAAACAGCGAAGATAACCTAGTAAACAAAATGTTGCCATGAGTGATATTATTATATGGATTAATGTTGACATTCAAAAACACTACAACTTGATATTCAATCAAAAACTAGGGAGTAAGTGCCTGAGATTCTCTTCAAATTCCGTGCTAAATTTTCAGAAAATATGGAATGGTGTTATAGATTGTTCGGAAGTGGTATTTCTGCTTTACAAGTTGGTTTGACTAGATTTCAAAAATAGATTCATTTTCATTGAATTTCGGCGAAGAAATCGTAACGCACACCGAGCGGGTCACATCGGATAGGAGATGTTTCGACCTGAGGGAGCAATTTATTACATTTGTATCGACCTGCACGGCCACGGACGGCTCCGGCGTGCTCAGTCCTACCACAACAGGTGGATTTTTACATCCGCTTTGCATGATGTAGATGCTCATTGACCAGGCTGGCTACAGCCGATCGGCCGACTATAACGGGGGCTGAATGGTAGACGAGCCATACATGATCGAGGGCATGAATAAGAACGCTCCCTCTACATAGATTGCCACACTAAAATACTCAGCAATAAGCATCCCTTCCTAAGAATGAGCTTTGAATGACATACCCTCTTGGAATAGTGTTCACAATCGCGATCTTGTAGTTTTCGTTCAAATTCAACGTCAGTGAAAGAATAACACCAATAATAACCTGAAAAAAGACAAGGAAATGAGTAGCTTAACAGCCGTACAAATTTGAGACAATATTCCTGTGATAGGTTCCCACGAGTAGAAAGAAATCTGTTAGGCAACGTACCAGTATCAGCTCGAGAGGCGGTGGCACAGGACAAAATCGCTTCACTCGCGGGTTGATGAAAGTTCTGCCGAGGTCGAGAAAAAGAATTCCAGCTACCGATATTAGCAGAGCCGCATAGTTTGTTTGCGGTATTGAGTAGATAAGGTCTCGGACCATCTGCAAAAACTCATTATTTGGACCATCGTCATTGCTGTGAGAGTCAAAGTGCCGTCACACAGCACGCAAGGGGAGGGTTGTAGGCGCAGAACACATCTAAGGAGCTCAGACACCTGGGCGGTTGTGCGGCGCGGGAATGTCGGTGGCGCCGCGAAGACACTCCGAGGGACCACTGGCATTGCACCGGCGTGCGACCGACACCCCACCGCCAAACATCCGATTCTCCACCGCTATTCAAACGTTTTCGAAACGCGGTGCAACCGATTCTATCGTTCATCACTGGATGAGGGATCGCCGCGACGCTGCTTAGCGGGTAAAATTGCAGGCGGGAAAACGAAGGGAGAGTGGCTATTGATGGCACAATTTTTCCCGCCATGCAGCGTTGCGGCGATCCCTCATCCAGTGATTGACGATACATGAATATGAAGCAGGAATTTGCTCCTTATTAAGGCGTTATCGTACTGGTTCACTCACAATGCACTGTGAGTGGAATAATTTATTGCCCACATGCTATACTCCTTCACGTCGTTGTGAATTTCTAGAAAATAAAATCGAATTTATTTTATTAGGAGGAACTGCCACGATCACTTTTACAACAAATAAGGCGAAGGTCTCAACTATATTAGATAACTTCAACAACAAGAATTTTAGCCTACTTAGTGGAATCTAATATGATAAATTGCTACGAAACAATATGTGATAATCGTATTCACAACCAGAAAAACAAAGAAAATCAACAATCATCCTCTCATAAGCATTCAGGAAAGAAAGAAAATACATTTCAGTTCAGAAAACAAGAGATTTTTCATAGACCACAATGTGGAACAAAATTTTTTTCATAAAGAGAAACCAATATATAGATACAACTGGGTTAGAAATATATTCAACTAGCAACAGAGAATGGAGACCGGTAACAATTCAAAAGACACGTTTTCGAGAACCCCTTCGATGAAAACCCATCGAAAAAAACCTCTACTTTCTTTCAATCACGAAAACATAAAATTTTAACGTCTACAAAACTATATAAAATCTAACTAAAATATCTACTATCAGCAACAAGGGATACACCGGTGACAAAATTGAATTACAAGTCATTTACGACCTAACTGAAGTCACGGGTACTGGATTTTACCTCTTTAAAGGCACTGTTCGCGATAAAAATCGCTTTTCTGTTTTTTTGCCTATCTTGAAACCGGTCCCATTCTGATTCCAATGATGCTTCTGCAATCGTACAAGACCTTCTGGGAATGGAGTTACGGTACCTGAAAAATTGAGCTAGGGAAAATGGTGGACGAGTTGTCCGAGGCTTGTAACTTCCGTCTTTTGCAGCCAATGTATGCGAGCTGACCTGAGTAAGGAGAGAAGTTGAGAATGAAGGGAAGAACGGGGCTTTTGATCAGAAACCATCGCTCAACTCACGATTTCGAGTGTTCCTTTGTTCAAGTCGAGGGGCGGGAAGAGGCGGGACTTGCCCACAATGGCGGGGTTTTCCCACTTTTCTAAGCCGTTTTGCGACCCTTGGGTAGCTTTTCGTCCCGTTTTTCGACGCTGTTCTGCTTCTGAGAGCCACGAGAAGCGTTTGTCATGGAAAATTCGAGGATGAAGTTTATCGCGAACAGTGCCTTTAACATGCAAAATTCATAAATCCAAAACATCTGAATTACATCTCACCTTCCCGCTGAATTTCGTTTTTTTGTTTTATGCCGCCTGTTTTATTTCAGTTGCCATGTTTTTTTCGCAAAACAGACTCAATATCTTGAATATCTACGCCATAGCTTTGATGATATATAATTTAAGAAAACTAAGTTCAACAGGGGCAACGACAAGGATTACGTACAGCAGGAGATGTGGAAACTGTCAGGTGTCGATTTCGGCCGTTTCTACCATTCTTCAATAGTCCGCCTCAGTAGGGGTAGCTGCTCGCTTTCCGAAACGCTGGAAAATTTCAAATTTAACACGCATACAAGAGGGTAAAAATGTGTAACCTACCTTATTGGGAAGCCATTTATGGAATTCCTCATTATATGTGTAACCTGAGCAATGCTACGATCCTTCCCTCTGGTGGCCGAAGGCATCGAGAATTTCCGCAATATTTTCACAAACCTTTGATTTTCGGATCAAAATTTCCGCCACCCCCCCCCCCCACCTCCGTTGCGAAATTTCGCAACTCCGCTTGACTCTCTTCTATTCTAGTAGGGGATGACGTGAGCAGTCATAACCCTAGGCCGAGATCTCACCCAACCCGAAATTTCAATCTTCGGGGGGAAATTTAGGAAACTTTTTGTCGATTCGAGTGAGTGACACCCCCCCTCGCTCCAGAAGGATAGTGTTAATTATGTAGACATCAGATGAGAGCAAAAATTCAATCACTTCGTACTTTGAACATACCTGCCGAGTCCGTGAGACCCATCTCCGGAGCACCTATATTCTCGTCCGCGACATCGGCGACTCCAGCCCTCAACCTCGCCATATGCTCCCATTCTAACCGCTTGGTCTGCAGCTCTCGACGTAGCGAAACTGCAAATGATGAACGTTTTCGCTTATTTTCCAAGTAAGGCGTAAGGCTCATTTTTTTTTCGGGAGAACGCTAGATTTCTTACTAAAGTGTTAAAACCTCAGACGACATGTGAACAATGTATAAAGCAACTTTTCACATGTCATTTCCATGAGAATTTTGTCACAAAACTAGCTTTATCCTTTTCAATGGCAAGTTTGGTCCTAGGCCTGGGGACTCCGTGAGAACGAGAGATTCGGTAACCCGGGGAGTGGGGTCCGATTAAATTCCACCGTACCATGTCGAATCTTGAGTGTCGGCGCTGCTTTTTCACTATTAGAATTGTTCCGGTATTCGAAGATCTCAGTAGGAACGCATTATACCTTCCCCATTCTTGACTAAACAAATGCTCCGTTTCTGACTCCCTAAATCACAGGATATACGGTATTCTTTAGAGGGAGCGTTTCCTACTCAGGGCGGTGCAGAATAAGTGTTTCCCATACGCTAAATAAAGTGGTGATTTTAAAGCAAATCAAGTGGTATCTTACCAGACGAATAGGTATTTCTTCTCTTTCTAGCATCCCAGAGAAACCTGTTTGCAGCTTGAATACCGGGTTTTCGTCGAGTTTCCATTTTTCTCAAGTCAGTTGTAATCCTAGAATTGGCTTTCATGAGTACGGGACTCATTTAGAACCGTTAAGGGACACAGGCTCCGCAAAAAAAGTTCAGACTAACAAGAAAAAAAGGTATGTATGCCAACATTTCATCGCAATATCTGAAGTGGAGTGGGTGGTTCATGAAATCCAGTGTGGTATAATGAAATGACGATGTGCGTGATAATCTGGGCACAAATAATGAACATTTGGAGAGAAAAGAACAGCCAGCGATTGAATGAAAGTGGGTAGAGAACGAAAAGCATTGCAGGAAACTTCGACAAATCGTGCGCCGTTCAACCGCTTCTGTGCGAGCGGCTGCGTCGCGTGCCTACTTTATCTGCGGTGCAACGGACAACTCGACTCCTCCCCGTTTTTGCTCCCGCCGTTGCACCGGAAAGGCCTTTTCCGCCGCCGTACAACCGGCCAGGTGTCTGAGAGGAGTTGCCCCGTCTTTCGCACTTCAAATTCCACTCGGGACCACTTCTCTTGGGTGGAGTAGCCCGCTTTTTCGAACTGCAAAAGACGAGAACTCGCCTTTTGATGCGCACAGGCCATAAAACGGCCAAAGTCTCACCGTCGACTGCGTACCACGCGCTGCGCGACCGCACGCGCGTCGGAAGCAGACGAGTTTTGGCCGCCGCGCGACGTTACGGCCTCCGCGCGGCGGCGAAAACTCGTCTGCTTCCGACGCGCGTGCGGTCGCGCAGCGCGTGATACGCAGTCGACGGTGAGACTTTGGCCGTTTTATGGCCTGTACTGTACCTGCAACCCCGAGGGAAGCATCTACCGGAATTGGTTGTATCGGATTTTCA
Source organism: Aplectana chamaeleonis (assembly GCA_029168955.1). Lineage (NCBI taxonomy): Eukaryota > Metazoa > Nematoda > Chromadorea > Rhabditida > Cosmocercidae > Aplectana > Aplectana chamaeleonis. The sequence goes on along the minus strand of JAPDOI010001054.1, from coordinate 133,201 downwards.
CACACCTGAAACTTCGCACCCACCCGGGGTTCCCCCCGTTGCAAAATCAGGTGGGTTTAGGAGCCAAAGAAGTAAATTCTACACTCGACGTTAGACTTTTTCATTGAGCCTAACCCTATGTTCAAGAGCTCTCCGTCGTGCGCTACGACCGTTTGCTGTGTCATAGCATTCTGACCCGATCGTGAAATATTTATACATAATGTCGTGACTTCTAAAGGGGTCTGCTGAGTTCGAGTCGCGGCGTTGCTCGCAGCGACTAGCAACGTTGGGTGAATGCGTGATCGGTTAAATTTGGTGACGGCTACCGACGCGGCGTAAAGGCGACGAAGGGGGACTGCAGAGTGTTTTGACGCTGCGAAGGCCCTGCATCCTTGCCAGCGAGCGGCAACCGACTCTGCGACGATAATGGTCAAAGACATTTCTGTCGCGGCGTCACTTGCCGCTCGCTGCCGCAGGGCCGTCGTAGGGTCAAAACACTCTGCGACCACCCCTCGTCGCCTTTCGCGCAGCGTCGGTCACCGTAGTTTCTCAATGTAATCGATATTGTGTATCCGAGCGTTGCTTGTCGCTGAGTGTGTCGCCACCGCTACTTCAACTCTGTACACCCCTTTAGCCTCAACGCCACGCAGCGTTTCGGATGAACATCTCGAGCCTGTGACAACTTCAAAGAAGAATGATATCCTCGGGTCACTAAATTTCATCAAGCGATACAGGAAACCTTTGGTTGGTTGTTTATTCGACGGTGAAAGTGGTAATTCTGTGTGCCTGCAAGCCGTACACCATTGTAGGTTGTGGCCAGAGGTTTCAGGGACCTGCCACATGTGAGGCGCGTCAAGGGCTACACAGTGACCCGTGTGGCAGACCCAAGAGACGAACACCACTTGAGGAGCTATTAATACTTCTCAAAGAGCGCGGCACGCGCGGGCGTGGCGTTAGGGTCGTTTACACTTCCGTCGCCCATCGGCGCGGCGAAGGGCATCTTTATAATATTGATCTGCACGATGTCGCGTGGTCAATATCATAGAATTGCCCTTCGCCGCGCCGCCCGGCGGTAGAAGTATAAGTGATGCCGTAGAGTATGAATTGCTCACGCCAACCCGGAAAATCACGCCCGCTCCGCGATTACGACAAGCTCTACCGACTTTTCCATCATAAGCACATATTTTTACGCGCGCGTGCAGCGCGTAGAAAAAATTCATGCGGCCAACCCCGCGTAGTCACGTCACGCGCGTACCGCGCTGGCACTGACGAGTATGAATAACGCCCAAGTCTTTCAACGTATACTGCCGTATGAACAATTGCTCATGCCTTGTGACACCTGCTGCTGGGGGATGGATGAGCATACGCAGGGCGAAGAGCGCCACAAGTCGTGACGCGTGCCCGAAAAGTGCACTACTAGCCAACCACCGCGCATAGACCGAGTGAGCACGACGCCGACGGGTGGCTACATGCTTATGTAGACCATCAAGTTCAACAAACTTACTCGAGGAAGCATTCCGGCTCCTTCATGCCTGGGTAGCTTCACACCAATGACTTTGTTCAGCTGAGAGACCATGACGTGAGCAGCAGAACCCGTGGTGAACCCGGACACTAGTGGATCGGAAAGATAGGTGGTAAGAAAACCGAGCCTCAAGACTCCGAAGAGGATCTGAAAAAAAGAGGAACATTAGGTTGATGGAAATCTTCGGATATGTATAGAAGTTGTTCGACTTCTGACCCCCAAGAATTTACCTGAACAACCCCAACAACAAGGGTGAGGGCGCTGGTGAGCTCGAGTGGAGTCACTTCGCCAAAGGGTGACGTCGAGTTGGCCACTATATCATCCACATCTGGGGCCAGCCGGAGCCGGCAAGCTCCAACCATCAGCGACGCAACGGCAAACACCCCTGAATATAATTACAAGCAGTGCTTATAAGAACGAAAAAGTCACTTGAAATGCCCACCAATAGATATATGTCGAGCTGTTCCAAAGAACATATATACGGTTGAGGCGAAGAACGATGAGTACATACCATAAACCGGTGGAACACTAGCCAGACTGGCGTAAGCCATGCCTGGAATCTTACCGTCTCGGCCACGGTCCTTTGAGTAATCTGCAAAATCTTTGTGCACCTACCTTGCGGAACATGCATGATACCAACTGTCAAACCGGCTATGAGATCGCCGTGAAAGTATTCCCTCCATTTATAGCTGGAATTGTTCAATAAAAGCCTTTACGTCGTTCACGTAAGGATGGATAAGGCCAATACCATGGTCCCCGTCAGAAGTGACTTCGGTATTCAAGAATATCATTACAGAAACCTCTAGTTTTTGTTTTCGTTAATTTCGCCTCACCCAACTAACTTTCATCTGACCAAGGAAGTGTACAAAGTATAGTTGAACAATTTCGAAAAAAATGTCGACTAAACGAAAATCGAAATTTTTTCGTTCGAAATCTTTTGAAACGAACGAAAAATGAAAAAATTTCGTCCGAAAAAAATTCGAACGAACGAAATTTGAAAAATTTTCTACGACGAAATTTCGAACGAACGAAATTTGAAAAAAAATTCGTTCGACGAAATTTCGAACGAACGGAATCTGAAAAAATTTCGTTCGACGATTTTTCGAACGAACGAAAACGAACGAAAAAAATTTCGAAAAATCTTTCCAAAATTTTTCGAAAATTTCGTTCCTGTACAACTATAGTACAAAGCGCAGGTCGAGTCTGCGGAACCGAATTGTATTGTCACTATCTCTCGGGCATACATATATAGTGAAACTGTGAAGTATCCCTTTCCGAGCTGCTGGTTTCAAGCAGTTATAAGCGTTTTTGGAGTTCCGTAAAAAGGTAAGGAAAAAAAACAGAAATTTTCTGGAGTGTTTTGAAAATTTCTACGGATTTTGCTCAAAACTTTGTATGTAGGAGTAATCTAGGGTGCAAAAAACGAATCTGGGCTTTGTAGAGATTCTGAGGTTCACTGTAGGTTACGGTAGGTACCATGCCATTTAAGGGGCAAAACCTGCCCCAATATTTCAAAAATCGACAAGCGGACATCGAATTCGTATTCACCACCCCGAATAACAACCGCAGAGAAATTTTGAGCAGAATCTGATACTTTGGCCAAACTACCGTACATTCACCGTAATCTACCGTGATCTGTCAAATGTCGATAAACGGATCTTAGATTCGTGCTAAGCACTCCAGATAACCCCTAGATAAACAATTTAAGCCAGATCTACTGTAGCATTCCGGGAATCATCGAAACTCGCGTTTTGCCCTCTCATTTTCCCCGAATGGGAAGCATTGAACGAATTGGGTCGAAAAATTCGCTAAAACGACAATTAAACTTCAAAATCGTGATCAGCAGTCTAACTCCCATGGTAAAGTTTTAAGTCGAAATAGAAACATTTTTTCAAAGCCTTCAAAACCCCTTTTTGATATAAGTCTACGCTCAACCAACAATCCGCACAAGTCGTACACCTCGAGACGGGTTACTGCGCATCGTTTTCGCAGATGCGACCTACTCTGAGAGAACTGGCCGCTGTAGTACCGCAACCGTGCCGCAGTCCCCATAGTTCCGCAGTCGTACCGCAATGACGATGCAGTGGGCTCACACTTGTGTCAAATACCGCAATAGCGCCGCAATGATTGCGGTACTACTGCGGAGCTACTGCGGCAAAATCACAGTGCCGCTGGAGCCAGCCATGCCATTTATCGATCCACTCAACCCGGCTTGCCACGTTTCTCAGCCACTCGTCTTCGTCTTTCAGTTCTGTTGGAACGAAAGCGTGTCTCTTGCTTTTCTCAAAATTCATTACCTCTCTTAGGGAAACACTGACACATTCATCCTCTTGAGTCCTATAAGCGTTGATGTTGACGAAGTTTTGAATCATTTTCTCGCGTGAAAGTTTAGAATCATTTTTTGAACTTAAGAAGCTTTTTGAGTTTTGAGCTTTTAAATTTTTTGAGCACATTCGACCACACTTACCTGAATTCATGAACTTGAATTCTATAATATGCCCATTCTGTGCCAAGCCGAGGTCCCATAGTTCTCTCGCGTGTGCTTCCAGGGATAAGCGGTTTTTTTTTCAAAACTTTTTAGAGGCTGTGTCCACGATAGAAAGCCGTATTCTAGTTTTCTATGTTTCTCAGTGGGCAATTTCTCGATGTAGAGGATTATTGGGAAACTTCTCTATAGAACTTTTGAAAGCCGAATAAAAAAGTTCTTTAAAAAACCATTTATTATTTATTTACGCCTGTTGGTGTGTTCTGCGCACTGCAGACAAAACGTCAGACCAAACGTCGCAAATCGTTTTGAGCTTTGAAATTTTTAGGTAAGTGACTTTGCTTTCTGTTTCGTATACCAGAAACTCTTGAAAAATTAAGAAAGTTGAATGCTCATGTTTAGATCTTACAATTTCCCGGAATAAAGAGTATGGCACCAGAAACTGTGGACAACTGCCATATGGCTTGGGCGGGGTGATCCAATGGGTCGACTGTTTCACGAGATTTTCACACAATTCCTGACCGTTTTTCGAGTTACTTCCATCCCCACTATTTTCAGAAGGACCCAAAGTTTACTTTCCTGCGGAAAACGGGCAATTTTCTCATCGTGAGCACTGCCTTTAAATCGGATTTTGAAAAACGAATGACCATCTAACAAGCAAAGTTTACAAAGCGTAGGTCGGATCTGCGGAAACGAAGCGTATGTCAGTATCTCTTGTCTATAGTAAAACTTTGCAGTGCCACGCCCCAAGCTGCTGGTTCCAAAAAGTTCATTCATTCATTGAGTACGTCGTATAAGACAGACGCTAGAAAAAGTCGCAAAAATTAAGAAAACTTCGAATTACAAGCATATCTAAGACTTCAGTAAAATTTTAGCAACTCCCCGTTCAAAGGCAGTGTTCACGATAAGAATCGTTTTTCTGCTTTTTCGACTATCTTGAAGACGGTCCCATGCTGATTCGAATGATGTTTTTGGAATCGTACAAGACCTTCTAAGAACGGAGTTATGGTCCCTCAAAAATTGAGCTAAGGAAACATGGTGGACGAGTTGTCCGAGGCTTGTAACTTCCGTCTTTTGCAGCCGATGTATGCGAGCTGACTTGAGTAAGGAGAGAACTTGAGAATGAAGGGAAGAACGGTGCTAATGACTGGAAATCATCGCTCATCTCACGATCTCGAGCTTTCATTTGTTCACGTCGGTGGGCGTGCATAGTGCATCTGGGGGTGACGAGCTAACGGGTGTCTAACTTTGGGCCCGTAGGGGACCGTTCCTAGCTCATTTTTCTTAGTTTTTTCAGCTTTAGGATTGCACTAGGCCCTGCATCTGCCGATCTCCACTAAAAAAACAGACATGGTTTTTATCGTGGACACTGCCTTTAAATGACATCGTGGACCTGGCAGTGAGGGTGGCTTTCCCCACGCGCAGATACGCTGACCCCGCTGAGCTTTGCTAAAATTTCACGATAAGGTAAGGGTATCATCAGGAGTTATTTGGGAAGTTTTGAAAAAGAAATCGGATTTGCTCAAAACTTGTATGTAAGGGTATTCTAGGGTTCTGAAAACGAATCTGGGGTCTGTTTGTCGAAATGAGAGAAATACACCTCCTATTAGAAGTACACCTGTCATAGAGGTACACCAAAAAAGCAGGTCTCTGAGATTTAGAAGTACACCCTCTACTTGAAGTACACCTCTAATTGAAGTACAATACCCCCGCTATCCAAGGGAAAAATGGGCAAAGTGGGCAACTAAAGCTTCTTTCGAACCCAACACGCCTCAAAGTGCTCCGTTTTTAATTTCGAAAGGACCAAAATGTTCGATGAAAACGCTTTTTTAATATGAAGTTAAATATGAATTTGATAAGGTTATCACAAGATAATGAGCCCATTCGATTAAAAACAACCGCACGCGATCTCTAGCATAGTCAAAATGAAAATGTATTCCGCCTTGAAAAATAATGTTGCTCTCAAATTTCGCAAAATATTATCACACTAATTAGGTATATTAATTAGGTGTTGCAAGTGAAAGGTTTACTCTTCTTTGGTTGCTGCCCCCCTAAGTTCCCTTCATTTAGTTGAATATTCACTCCACTTGGATGATACCAAATCTATTCACTCTCTGGTCTCTTACCAGAGATTCCCTCACTTTCAGACGACACCCACTAATTACCTGAACCTGTCCGAATGAGACTCTCCACCCACGCGGTCAGCCTGTGGAACGAGCACACATCAAACCTAGTGCATACTTCCCGTGTTGCGCGATCGCGACTGTGCGTATCAGCAATATCGACTTTCGGTCGATATAGATGGCAAGCATTATGTCGCGTCGCTCGTGGCGATAAGTATGCACTAGGCCTCACGAAGGCATTTTCCAGACGAGCTGACCGACGACTGAGATACAGTTAACTGGAATATTGTTTCCAATTTGTCTGATATTCGTGGTAATCTATTCACGAATCCAAAAAAACCTTCGCGGCGGCCGGTCAACACGCCCACCGGCCGCGTGGGCGAGCAGTCTCATTCGGATAGACCTGAATTACTCTGTGGAAGTAATAAAAATTTTATTAATTCTGCTGTGACAAAAAATTGAGTGTAATCGTTCCATACCAAAAGTAAATAGACTTTCAAAATAGCGACAAGTTCAGCGGAGAAGAGATTTGTAGGGACAAATAGCTGCATGTAATACCATGTAGCTGTGCTTTCTCGTGAACTATAATGTCAACGTAACTACATAGCACGTATTCATGGTTCAGGCAGCCGATTCTTTGGCGTCCAGTGTGTGGAAAATGCTACTGAAAGTGAATTAAATCTATGGGCCACGGAAAGATACTTTATTCAGTAGAGATTGTGTAAGAATCCAGAAGACGTGGCCAATAATGACTGGGTGATAGCAGAAATCGCTTGGAAACAAAATTATAGGCTCAGCAGGAGCGCCAAAGCTGGGACGAAAGCGCTATTGCGGTACGATAGCGGGGCTATTGCGGCAAGGTCGTGGCTGCCCGCAATCGTCCCGCAGTCGTACCGCAATCGTGCCTCTGCGGCTCCGGCCGGGGCCGCAGAGGCACGATTGCGGGGCGATTGCGGCCAGTTCTCTCAGAGTACGCTTTGTATACTTTTCTTGTGAGCCATACCACTCTTCCCTCTCAAGATGTATCTCAGAAGTTTCAAATCGCTTTTCGAACCCAACATCCTGTTTCCCCTTCATAAGACCAAACTATAAGCTGTTTTACTTGTACGGACTAGCTGAAGCCATAAATTTTGAAGACAAAATATATTTCACATAACTCCAATATCACGTCTGTGGAAGGCTAACATTTTGGGGGAAGTGCTTGCAGCATCCCTCCCCTACACAATTAATCCAAATGGAAAAGTCTTATCAAAGAACGAATCATTCACAGGAACATGGCTGGAACGCGTCGGACCTTTTTCGGTTTGAGCACCCTACCAGGAGAAGTTTGCCAAATATTTGCTGTACCACAAAATCGTCATCAATCACTCGCCTTTGCAGTTACGACAGCAAGCCAAAAATTACATTGACGCGCACCTGATTCACAAGACTACCAAACTCGGAGTGACATTTTATCGTATGTAAATATGTAGACTTGAGTAAGTTACAGGTCCGATACGACGCTCTTCGAGCAATATCTTTGAGAATGAGCTCGAAAATTCAAATTGTGATTCAGCGGAGACCTCAGGTCGCGTACTTCTGTCAACTAGGCTAAGTTTACAGTTTCGTACATAAGTTTTCGCGTTTAGCAAATCCTCTACCATGCATATGTATATGTAACATCGGCATGGATCGTGTAGAGACTTCGCGTTCACAGTTGGAGGTTGGCGCAATTCGGTGCACCTATGTTATAGCATATGGCACCAAGTTTGCGCCAACCTTCAACAATGAACGCGAAGTCTCTCCACGATCCCTGCCGACGTTATGTACATATGTCTGGAACCCACAGTCATAATAGAGCACTATTCGGAGCAACCATGAAGATTTTAATCGATGCAGATGGGAACGGAATCTTTAATTCCTTTTCCAGTTTCCAGTTAAGCCTTTGTAATTTATTCAGCGAACACGGAATTAATAAATCAGAAGGTGTAGAGCTGCCCAACTACAAATTCAGTGAAACCCAGCGATAGAATGCATGATGAGCCCAGTTTTACAGTACGATTGGGGCCATGTAACTCTAAATCGGAGCCAAACTTACTTTGATTCTAAGCGTGTAGGTGGGGACCAAGGGAATAGCCAGCAAGAAAGTGTGGTAGAGGGAGAAGCAGCATACCAGGTTGTTCAATAAGTTTTCTCGTTCGATGAGAGAGGACGTTGCTACTAGCCCAATTTTTTTTCTTTTGTTGGTACACTCTTCATATGGACGTATGTGTAGTTTCATTTCAATCTGTCAATTCATTCTTTGTCTACAAGCCATTTAGTGTCGCCGTGTCACAGCAATGAAAAAATTTAATATCGTGCAGTGATACAATCTTATTTTTGAAAAGTGTAGCACTAAAAGAAATTCACGAACTAATGTTAAAAGTGTATAGTGATTGTTCACCTACAATTAGAACAGTATAAAGAAGGGTTGCTGAATTTAAACGTGGTCGTACAAGCCTTGAAGACGATCCACGTCAAGGACGTCCAAAAAGCGCACCAGCACCAGAAATCATAGCCAAAATACAGGATATGGTTTTGGAAGATCGTCAACTGACTGAGAGAGATTTAGTGGAGGCTCTACACATCTCATTAGGCAGTGTGAGCCATATTTTAAGGGAAATTTTGGGTTTTAGAAAGCTGTGTGCACAATGGCTGCCGCATTGGCTATCAATGGAACAAGATCACATTCGAATGCGACTTTCTCAGCAATATTTGGAGCGTTTTAAAAAGGATAAAGTGGATTTTGTGCGTCGATTCATCACTATGGATGAGACTTGGGTCTATCACCCTGATCCTGAATCGAAAAAGAGGCTAAAGAATAGTGCGAAACTGGTTGTTCGGCTTCGTAACGAGTTCGTGTCCTGAAATCCGCCAAGAAGGTTATGGCAGCAGTTTTTTGCGATGCGAAAGTAATTTCGTTTGTGGATTGCTTGCAAACTGGTTAAACAATCAATTCTGAATATTATTGCAATCTTTCGAAACAGTTGAAGAAAACAATTCGTGAAAAAAGACCCGGTTCGCAGAAGAAAAAATACTTTTTCAACAGGACAACGCACCGTGTCACAAGAGCATTTTGACAACGGCTAAAACCCATGAATTAAACTTCAAACTTCGAATTGTTGGAGCATCCACCGTATTCACCAGATTTGGCCCCTAGCGACTTCCATTTGTTCCCAGAACTCAAAAAATGTATGCGTGGCAAGTGTTTTTCATCAAATGAAGAGGTCATAACGGCTGCCGAGGCGTATTTTGCAGACCTTCCAAATTCTCTTTTCAACGATGGGATCCACAGATTGTAGGATCGTTGGAGCAAGTGTATAAATGTTCAGGGAGATTATACTGGATAATAAAGTGTATTTTAACAAATAAAATTGTGTTTTTCTTATCGAACGACAACACTTATTGAACAAACTGGTACGCCAGCGCGCGCACGCGATGAACGGAAATAAATTTGACTACGAACCAGCCGATAAGTAGGAGCGGTAAAGGCACAAGACATAGTGAAGCTCAAAAAAGATATGTGAACTTCAACCTTCTCTTCGAAAAAAAACCTATAAAGAATTATCCAACTCGCTTCGGCAACCAGTGTAATATCGGCATAAAGGATGTGAGTAGTTGAAAAACATTTGAACCCGTAGATTTTCCATTTTTCCTCTTCGCAACTTCATCACCCTCTTTCGAATCCTCTTCAACCGTCGATCGATACACCTGAAAGTTCAAACATTCTGTGAAGTACCATATTCGAGCAGACTAAACTTGCTCTCAAAGTGGACTTAACCAAAATAAATCAAAATTTATTATAACAATAACATCATCAACATTTACTTGGAGAATTTAATAAAACAAACAATCAACAAAATTTGAAAAAACGATTATAAATGAAAATTATAATACTTCTCAGCCTGTAATACTTCATTTTTAGAATAATTTATCGCCACAAAGTTTTATTTATTCGAAAAAAAATTGAAAGAGGTCCAAGCCCAAAAAATTCAAAACGTGATTTTTCAAAAACTCAAGAAAAAGAGAATTTCCAAAACTAATTTTAATCCCGAATACGGACTTAAAAGAGAAAGAAAGAAGATCGAGCAGATAAAAACAAAAATTGACAAAAGAGTAGAAAAAATGGAAATTTGAGAAAAAAGCAAAATAATTCTTCAACTCTTGAAAAACTCATAAAACCGGCAAAAAAAAGAACAACAATGAATGTAGCAAACTATTGAAAATCGTACTGATAAAATACATGATAAATAAAATCTAGCAAGCTGAAAGACTTATAAGAAATTGAAAAATAACACAAACCGAAAAAAATTAAGAGAATAGTGAAAGGACAGATTTTTATTTGTTGAAAAATTCATAAAAATTTCACAGAAAAAAGCAAAACAAGGTTCACAGAAAATAGATAAATCACTTGGGAAACAATACTAAAGCATAACATATAAACAACTATTTAAAACCTTTAAAATCTTGAAAAGCAACTCTCTATACCTGCTTCGTAGCTTCTAAATGAAAGATGTACTTCATGCAGAAACAAAAGTTGAAAGAAAAAGAACTTCAAACTTTGAGAAATAGATAAAATTGAGAAAAAAGGGGAAATTCGATGTTTACAGAGCTTTTGAAAAATAAAAAAATAAAATCGAACACCACAGAAAAAAAGATAATTCTTTTAAGGAATAACGAATTAGAACAAGATATTAACAATTAATCAAACTCTTACTTCCAACAAAGTGGGAATATGTACTTCGCCTTCTAACAAAGAAGTTGTGGCGAGTCTAGTTTTTCCACCCCTGCAAAGCAAAGGCTTGGTGACAATCCGTTGTTTTTGTGCAGTCATGTGGAGTAAGTGAGTGTTTGCATAGTGAAACCCGCAGCCGACTCGAAATCTCACTGATAAGGCAAATTTTGGTTGGAGTTGGGACTGGGAAACAGTCATCCCGAAGTGCTATACCCGAGCTAGTAAGTCCCGTAAAAAAGAACATTTGGCAAGCTAGGCAACAAACACATACAAAATCCCGGTCCGCATTTGCAGACAATCGCTGTTGCAGCGACGCAGCTTAAAGATAATGTCGCTTGACAGAGTTTAATGGTGCTGGGACCCCGTAGTGTATTATAGAAGAGCTGCATGCGGCAAAACTGGTTGTTTGCGGCCACGGACCGGAATTTCGCCCCAGCAAGGAGATTAAGTTTCTTGAGCAAGGACTTTTTCTGATTCTGAAAATGCAGTCATATCCACAGCTTACAAGGGAAGTGTTTAGAGTGTCAAGTCTGCGAAACCGAGGAGTACCGTTAGTATCTCTTGTGGCTACCTAGTAAAACTGCGCAGTATCCCGCCCCGAGCTGCAGGTTCCATGAAGTTACAAGCTTAAAAGTGTAGTTTTTTGAGCTTTTTGTACTTTCCAAAACAGCATTCGTCTTCGGAAAATCCGGAAACGAAAGTCACAAATGTTTTCAGCGCCCGAAACTACCTCCTAAGTTTGGGTGAAGGCACATCCTCCATACTTTAACCATAAAAAAACAGCGTTTTTTTTTGGACTTGTGCGAATTTTCGGTTGGGCGTTTAAATATACCAATTAGAGGGCTCTCGAAGCGTTCTAGAAAAATGCTTCAGATTTGACTTAAAATTTTCTTAGGAGCTTTTTTGGGGCGCAGATCACGAATCTGTGGTTCATTAGTCGATTTTCCAAAGTTTTTGGCTGATTTTGCGCGAAGCTTCCCAACCTGGGAAAATTTCGAGGCAAAAATTCCACCTTTGAGATTTCCGGATTTCTACGAAAGATGTGTCTCAAAATCATTCTCTGAGGGTTATTTGGAGTGCCTAACACGAATATGGAGTCCGTTTATCGATTTTTCGCAGATTACAGTAGATTACGGTGGATATACGGTAGTTTGGTCAAAATCTCAGATTTGACTCAAAATTTGTACATGGAGGTTATTCGGGGTGGAGAATACGAATTTAATGTCTTTTTGTTGATTTTCGAAATACTATGGAGAGTTTTGCCCCCTAAATGACATGTTACCTACCGTAGCCTACCGTAAACTTTTAAAAATTTCGACAAATGGACTACAGACTCGTCTCCGCCCCCGAGGTTACCCCTACATACAGATTTTGAGCTAAACCCGAAAAAAATTTTTCGAAACTCCCGAAAAAAAGGTCTGATGGGTACCCTTGCCTTTTTGCGAAGCTTGAGAAATGCTAATAACTTGTTCGAACCTGCAGCTCGGAGCGGGATACTGCGCATTTTTTCTATTGAGCCATAAGAGACACTAACGATACTAGTCGTTTTCGCAGACGCGTTTACCTCTCTGAACACTTCCCTTGTTATTCTGCTATCTAATGAAGTGCGCTGTGTAGCGAGTTTTTCGAAAAAATAATTAAAAAATTTTTTGCGCATTAATTTTTGAAATCATTTTTGCAATCGATTCTCGAAAACACGTCGCGCGTAAAACTGAGCCAAAAATATGAGTAGTTGTAGAAGTTATTGAAGAACAACATCTTCCCTTCTTTCGTGAACGAAGTTCAGTTGGCACAAACTTAAGATTTGTGTATCCTCTGGTACCGAGCCAAATTTACTCTATTCCCTCACGCGCTCGTGCGGAGCTAGGGTAGAAATAGCGAGAAAGTGTGGGGAGAAAGAGACGCAGCGTACGCGCGCAGACGCCCCGATGAACGGAAATAAATTTCACTCGGAAACACAGGATACGTTGATTTTTTGAAACCTCGATTTAAAATACTGAGGGACCTCCAGCTGTGGACTCACTGACGAGTCATAGGATTCAACGATACTCCACGGAACGCATCTCGCGCTACAACACAAATGTCCACCTCAACAGCGAAAGGCAGGGATTGGTCACATTTTGAGTTTTCCAAATTTTCGGCTAAATAGATCGATCTGAACTAGGTGAACTCCATCGAGAAGTTTTGTAAGCTATGAGCCGTTACTCTTGGAGAAATTGGCCTGTAAGTAAAGAATTACGGTATTCACAGCATGCTCAGGCCGTCAAAACATCGATATTCCTACGACGGCATTCACGGCCGCCACGCGGCGGGTTTACCGCACTGGCGGCATTCATGGCGCTGCTGGGAGACGATTCCCGCTGCACAACGTTATACATGGTGTATAACGATCTGTAGAACGAACCTGAAACTCTTTTTCTGGTCCGAAATCACTAACAATTATATTGTTGAACAACTCTCCCCACCTAAATTCTTGCTGAATTTTCATACCTGAAAACATGATCATTTGATGTTTTTGCGGACCTTTCCGCTAAGTCTTTCAACAGAGAGGCCATTTTTGACAAATTCTAGGTTTCGTAGGTTAGAGGCCATGTTTGACAAATTCTAGGTTTCGTAGGTTTCACAGAAACCTCTGCATCATTTTGACCCCATTGCCGACACGGACCCCAAACTTTCCGTTATCTGGCATCCTAATGCATTTCCCATAGAACGTCTTTAATCCTCTGAACTGCTTCAAACTGCCTGCGTTCTGATTCTTATAGAAAAATCAACATATTCCTTCAAACGAACCTCTCATATGTACATGTTCTTGGTGTTTGGAGTCCAAAGGGGAAAAGGCCAAGGTCAAGCAGGTGTCCTCACGAAATACAGGTTCGGTTCGTGACTTTTCAAAGTAGGAAAGATTCTTATCGCACCTATTCGTACTATAAATTTTAACAACTATTATATTCTGGAATAATGCACGTAATGTCAGGTGCACCAATATACTCTGTTTTTCCTGAGATCTTCTCAGTTTTGAGAAGACAAACACTCTTTCGATTACAGTGTGGCAGAGTTACTTTGCCACCAAAAACGCAATGGACTGGTTTCTGGACGAGAATATTGCATTCATTATGGAAAGAGAGCCACAATACCGCACCACTGCAGACCAAAGCGCAATGGCTCTGAATTACGGAAAGGAACACATTTATTCGAATGTGGTGACTCCATTGATAGATCGGATTCTTCGAAAAAAAATATTGCGGATAAAAACATTGAATTAAGAAATAATGCTGAACAAAAAAATTAGATCAAAATTATATTTATGCTCGCCTCATGCCATCTATGTAGTAAGTTAATATAAGTGTATATGTATTATCACATGTCTCAGAGGACGTCACCTGATGCGCAGCATACGCGCGCTAATCACACGCGTGCAGTTGATTGACTAGACTGAAAATTATAAGGCGACTGTACGTACACTCTTCACTACTTTCCTTGCATACGGGATACTACAACTCGCTTTCAGCTTTCAGAAAAAAATTGTATCTATTCGGAAAAACATAAGAAAGCCATTCGGTGGAGAGGAAACTTTTATTTATCTTCAGAATAGATTGGAGACGGCCACATGAAACCTGAGTGTAATAATAATCGGATTTGAAAGCAGAGAGCATATAAAGTCCATTCAAATCAGACTTTTCGGCACACGGTCGGCGTACGTGTTCAGCGGCCGTCGCGCAGGCGTTTTTTGGACTTCTAAATTGATCAGCAGGAGTATTACACGCATAGAGAATAATAAACCAGTTAGATGTTTGCAGCCGTGGGAAGGCGCGTCTGGAAGATGTCTTCGTGACGCCTGCTCGACACACACGGCGACCGTGTGGGCGGACAGTCTCATTCGGACAGGCTTTACAAGTCACCGAAAATTCCTAGAAACTGGGAAATTGGTTCTTTTCAACCGACACCTTCAGCAACCAGGAAAACAGTTGTTCAACTTCCAAACAAATTTTGCAATAGCTTTAATCCCCTAAAAAATGTTTTGCTGCCAAATTAATGACATATGAGTTTGTATTGGAGAAAAGCAAGATTTCTGAATGACGAATAAGTAACCCTCCCATGAGAATGTACAAAGAATGTTGAGTTTCTACTATTTCATTAGCTGATTTAGCTTCTTTCGAATGTCTCCTCTAACATTAAAGGCAGGGTTCACGATAAAATCGGTCATTGTGTTATCCATATGAAAAGGTAGTTCTGGCCACCACAAATGTGAAAATAAGTAAAAAGTTGGAGAAAAAAAGCTTAGGAACAAATTATCGTTTGGCGTCCTCCCGCCCCCAATTATCTAGATTTCTATGAATGCCCAGTTTGAAAACTTTTATTTTACTTCTAAATAAATTCTCAGCATTTCTTGAGACTACTAGCTGAGTTAACAGCAAAATTAGAGGCGGAAAAGCAAGCGTTAATGAAAATCTGGTTAATTAGGGGGCCGGCCGACACCGGTTATTAGCTGTTCTACTTGTTTTTGAGCGTTTGGCCCGTAAACTTTCAGGTTTTTTCATTTATTTTTACTTTTGTGATGACCAAATCTACATTCTCATGAAGAGAGCTAAAGAATGGTTTTTATCGCGAACCCTGCCTTTAAGTCGGCCTCATGGGCATTTCATATCTCTGGAAATTAGGTTTCCGGATTTGGATGAAACAATTCGGCAGAGGAATATATCCAGTGAAGAAAAGTGTACCATGAATGAGAGTGCACATACGATGGCCCTCAAAAAAAAAAGATTTTTTTCTGTTTTGAAGGCTTTTCGGACACCTTGGAGGCCTCTTTCACATCATCCAGGGTAGCAGCTCCTTCTGTAGGAAAACATGTCTCGTGGCTAAACAATTTGGCGAATGCAGCGAGCAGTAAATAGTCTCAGGAAATTGAAATTCAGACAGCCAGTTATTCAATTAGCTTTGCACAGAAACTGACTAGGATCACACAGCAGCAGACATCAGTAGGAGCCGATTATCACGATTTCAACCGAGAAGCCACCCACCGAAGCATGGTGGAAGAGCGATTCGGAGCGCTTTTGGCGCTTTTTCGAAGTTACGAAATTTTTACAGATATGGAACTTCCAAGAAATGTTGTCTACAGTTAGATCCGTGGCTTGACTTTTCAAGGAAAAACATTTAAATCTCATAAGCGGCTGGCGCGGGCGGTTTTAATCTCACCGCCACTGGCGGCATGGTAAGCTGATCAGCTGCGCTCTTCTCTCGGCCTGAATCCATTAGCGGGCCGGCGCATGCGACCGCGGCGCCAGTCGAGGGTGATATTTAATTGGTTTTTCTTGAAGAGGAAAGCCACGGACCTAATTACACAAAAACTGTGAATTACTGGAAAACCTCAAGGTGTCAAAATCTGACAAAACAACGCGAAATAGCACCAGAATGAAAAATATTAGAATGAGTATTGAAACGATCGAATAATCGATTACTCAGAAATTTTGAATATTCGTTTTTACACAATTGGAAATTTTCCGGAGACGATTTTCGAATTTACGCAGGGAAGTAGCGCGGTACTGTGCTTATCTGGGCCAAATTCCGGTCCGAAATTGCGTCTCGACACGCTTTGCGGCCGCACGCTCCCGACTCAGAAGAGCTTCCAGCGCCGCAGCCGCCGATCTGTTGACTCTAGGTGGGTTTTGGAAACGGGAAGCTAAGAAAAATTAGAGAAAATTGTATAAAAAAGCCACATCGAGTCGGCTTCGGCGCTGGAAACCCGACTGACTCGAGCACGTGCGGCTGCAAAGCGTATCGAGGCGCAATCGCGGACCGGAATTTGGCCCAGATAAGCACAGTGTCCGAGAATCACTGAATATCTGCACAAAATTCAGGGAATATATACGAGTAATCGTTAGAATCGGATACATTGCCGAAGCGGAACTGTTCGTCTGCTCGGCTCACTCTCCCACAGTCTGCGTCCTCATTAGCTTGCTCCTGCAGCACGTAGCCTCTAAGCTTTTCAGAAGTTTACGTGTTTATGTCTTCGACCGATTATGCTCAACAAAACGAAGCAAAATTCTGTGTCGACTAGATGTTCTTTGAACTATTCATTCAATTGCAGGCAGTGTTCACGATAACTACGGTCTTCCAATTTTTCCCGGAAATTCAATATAACGGGGTTCATTGCAACAAAAATGGCGAACTAGCAGCTAGAAACAAGCTATAGATAGCCCCACGCGGCCCTAAAACATGGTTGTGCTATGCCCGGCCCGCCCACTCCCTCAACAGCAGAGATGGAAATATCGAATACAAGTTTGTGGGCCGCATAGGGCTACCTAGTGCTCGTTTTTAGCCGTTCTTTCGCCTGTATTGTTCCTTTGAGAAATTTCCGGTGAAAACTCGAAGACTGTTTTGATCGTGAATGGTGCCTTTATAGGCATCGTGTGCGCTAGAAATCTCTCTCAGTTCTTTGTATACAATCAACCAATTCGGGCTTAGCTGACATCACCCACGAAACTGGAGGCTTTGAGATTGCACCCCTCAAAAGTTATGGCCAGGAGACTGCTGTGCTCGGTCAACTAGCCCTTCTGGGTCGATCATCTAGCACTTTCAATAGAATGTTGATGTGACCGTCAAACAGCAGCATGAAAAAAAAATATGGTACAAACTCCACACACAGGAAAACTTTGAAATTGAGTTTTGCGCGAACTTCGAATCTATTTTTACAGTGTATTCAAACCGGTTCTTCTTTTTGAATTACGGTTTTTCGAAGGGGTTTCTTTCGAAGTTCTCGTTCACTAAATATTCCAAGCTATACAGTAACATGAAAAAATAATCTATGGCGTTCTGGGGGTACGGTGCCTTAAATCTTATCATTTTCGCACCCATATTATCCAGTCGCCCGCATTTTCTGAAAGCGCAAGATTCATAATACTCATTCGTACAAAGGTTGTCGGAAAAGTTTTAAAAAATCACCATTCAAAAATTTTAACATTTTAATCAAATATATCATTCAATCAAAACAGTCTTCGCATATCACACTATAGTTTACACTCTAATGATGTGTTATGAAGACGCCTAAAAGCACGGGTTGGCTAAGAACTCGGTATGGAAATCATTCTCTTAATAATTGTACGCGCTGTACAGCGCCGCACCAGATTTGGTTTTGAACTGGCCACGCGCGCAACCCATTTTTCGAAATCTAAGTTCAGGGTGAAGGTAGAAATTAGCTCTAAATTGCATTGAAAAGAGCGCAAAAAGTTGCATATTATGCCCAGAAATGGTTTAAAATGGTTTGCTAGGATTTGAGAAAATTTTGAAAAACCGCAAGTTTCTTTGTTAATCTGCTTTTTTTTTTATTCAGACGGCGTTCACGATCTTGTGCTACCAGTTAAAATTGAGCTAGGGAGCTCATTTTTGGACAGGAGGCTGGAAATGGATGCAGGTCGCTCCTATTCCATTTTGAACTCGACACCTTTACTGTGAAGGGTACCTCAAAATCGTGGGTTTACATACTAAATTAGCCGTGGAGCACGAAAACTGCTTTTTTCTGCTGCGGCTGTGGAGACCGGCGTGTGTGGGTGAATTTGCAGCCAATCAACACAGGTTGTCGGAGGTAAGTACTGAACTGGTCAGAATTCGTACTCAGGACACGTCATCGATCGATAATCAATATTATCGATTTTCGTGCTTTTTGCACAAAATGCGGCGAACATTGGTGATTGCTTCTGGGATTGGTTTTCTTGGTTGAGGAATTTTGCTCATCAGTCATTATCGATATATGCCAATCAATAATATCGATTTTTCGCCTGTTGCACGAAATGCCGCAATGATTTTTGATTGCTGATGGCTCTAAGTCATTTGTTTGGGAATTTTTTCTCGTCATGCAAGATCAAATAAGTATTAATGATCGATAATATTGTGTTCTCACATGTTGCAATGAGTGGTATTTTTTACTGTTTTGGGTCATAACTTTTGAAAATTGTACCCATACGACAATATCGTCTGTTAGATGTTTCAGATGTTTCATCATTCCGAAATGGAAATCGTGGAGCGAAATTGAAGTCAGAAAGGGAACCTTTGGGAAAAATATGTGAAATTTCTGAAAATTTAGCTTCCCGGCAAAAGTAGCGATTTGGCAATGTCATTAAGAAGTCAAAAAAATTTTCAAAAGTATCTTGAAATATCTTTAAAAAGTTATTTGGCGTAAAATAGCATGGAGTAATAAAAAAGCAGGGAAACGAAGTGAAATAACCAAAAAATACGATTTGGTGGTCGATCATTTCACAAGCTTCTCCGTTAAACTTATCAAAACGAAATCAAACACGATATGAAACGCAGCCTCGCGTTCACCTAGCTTGACCTATGCTTATTTCCTTATTACAGCTTCCAAAAATGGCTTAATGTTTCCGTTGCGCGCTTGATTTCGTTTTGATAAGTTTAACGGAGAAGCTTGTGAAATGATCGACCACCAAATCGTATTTTTTGGTTATTTCACTTCGTGTCCCTGCTTTTTTATTACTCCATGCTATTTTACGCCAAATAACTTTTTAAAGATATTTCAAGATACTTTTGAAAATTTTTTTTGTTTTCTTAATGACATTGCCAAATCGCTGCTTTTGCCGGGAAGCAAAATTTTCAGAATGCGTATGTGAATTTCACTCGGATATGGACAGTCCATGCTGTGAGATTCGTATTTAGGAAAGCCCGAGTCCAAGAACCAAGATCACACTTTTGATCTGACCTTGTCTTCGTACAATTAACCTCCGTCACCAAGGAGAACCGTCTTTCAGGCTTCAAGCACTTTGAGCGCTCTTTATGGCAGCTGCGACGAAGAAACCCAGCTGGCGGCCGACTCGAAAGACTTCATGAGGGCCAAACGGTCCCGAACGTTATCTTCGTATACAATATGAATTTTCAACTCCTACTCGGAAAAAAACTGAACTTTCAGCCTAGAGGTGAAATCGAGAGCCGAATCAATTCAGGGAATTTATTACGAGCGTTAGGTAGTTTATTTACATTAACTATGTATTTACCTCGAAAGCAGTGTTTACACAAATACTTTGGAGGAAACATTAATGTCTGACCTCACAGAAAAACCCCTTACGCATTGCCTAAGCAATATATGGGACTCATTTGATGAATATGCGCAACCTGTTTTGGAATATCAGTGAGCAATTTCACACCCCTGTCAGTTCGCTCAGCTGCACCTCAGCTGAATGGACAGGCTTTTGTAAACGTTTTGCAAACACAAAAAATAGTATGGATTAATCTGGTATTGGAAATTCATTTTCGTAAGTTGTCAGTGGAGCTAACGATAATCGAAAAGAACCTCATCAAGGAAAAAAAACAATTCTACATACAGGCCATAAAACGGCCAAAGTCTCACCGCCGACTGCGTACCACGCGCTGCGCGACCGCACGCGCGTCGGAAGCAGAAGAGTTTTGGCCGCCGCGCGACGAGTTCCGGCCGCCGCGCGACGTTTCGGCCTCCGCGCGGCTGCCGAAACTCGTCGCGCGGCGGCCAAAACTCGTCTGCTTCCGACGCGAGTGCGGTCGCGCAGCGCGTGGTACGCAGTCAACGGTGAGACTTTGGCCGTTTTATGGCCTGTACGAACGAAAAATTCTACAAATGAATTCCCTGCTTGGATACAAATGGCGCGAGCTAGAAACACAGTTTCTTTTTAATCCTTTTACGAGGACAAAACTTGCAAGATTTTGTTCTCGCAATCAGAGAAATTTTGCAAGAAACTCAGCTCGGGGAGCAACGCGTGCAAAATATTTCTAAATCTGTTTGTTCAAAAACTCAGTAATGAAAAATGTTGCACTTTGCGGACTCCACAAGTCGAAAAAATTTTGCCCACACTTCGCTCACTAGGGTTGTTTGGGGAGCTGCACATGAATATGAGTTCCGTTTTTATGTAGCTTCACAGGAGATTATGCTAGGTTACGGCACATATGCCGTTTTAGGTCGACATCGTACATAGATTTGACTGAAACTTTGCCATGGAAGGTTGCTTGAGGTGATAATCACAAATCCAGTAGCCTTTTTTTCAATTTCGGAAGGATTCAGATTCGTCTCGGTATGTGGGTTGAATTGCCCTATGGTTGTCGCAACCTACCGTGATCCTAAATCGAAATCAAACGATGGATTTCTGATCTGCACGCCCAGAGAAACCTTCTGGGTGAAGTCGCCATAAAATCGTAGACTTTGGCAGAGCTACCACATGTATGGTCTCCGTTTTCAATTTTGTCTGACGCATGGACAAGGCGGCTGGCCGTGCGGTGTTGGCGGCATCACTAGCCAACAGGGTTTCGATCGCACGCGGCGATCTACCGTCGCAGCCCCGTCCTTCCAACAGTCTAAATTGAATATGTGAACTCTACATACATACTATACTTTGGCCAAATTGAATGCTCCTATCATCATGCAATTGAAAAAAGTCGATTCCGTCTGAATTGATTTAGTCGATCATTTAAAAATTGTATTTCCGGATAAATCAAAAAAGTCGATCATTCAAGGAGTTGAAATTCCGGATAGATCGAGGAGCCGATCATTAGAAAGAAATGATTTTTGACCTAATCGAAAAAGTCGATCGTTCGAAAAGTTAAAATCGGATAAATCGAAAAAAGATCATTAGAAAAGAGTGATTTTTAGCTTATTCGAATAAGGTCGATCAATCAAAAGATCCGGAAAAGTCGAAAAGTTCATCATTTCAAAAAAATATTCAAATTGCCCAAGTATAGTGCATACCACAATCTTCTAAAACGGATAATGAACCTCATTTTTTTGTCGAGGACCCTATATATAGCCCTGTCGACAAAAGGTGTGTGAAAAACATCATGTCCCTCAAAGTCCGAAAGCTGGAATAGTGCATGAATTCCTGGTGATTGTTCGGAAGGAAATGAGTTTTTTCGATTATTGAATCCCTCATTCTGGGCCTAGGCGGGACTGGAACTTGAATCATTTGTGCTTGAGTCTAGTCCGCTACCACTTACACCAAAAGTGGGCCTTTATCCCTCTCCTATCTAGATCTGTTCCTTTTCAGTCATACATAACGCAGGTGTTTTCAACAAATACATAACCTCTTACCCAATACTAGTCCGGTTAGCACAATTAGGCATAAAATTTAGTTAAGCTATGTTGTTGAATTCAAAAAGTTGTGAGTTGTAGGAAAGATTCTAGAAAATATTAATAATTCAAATCAAGTACTCATGCAGTCATAGGATTGTATAAAATACGACTAGTTCACTTTCACACGAAAGAGTGATATAACTCTCAAAGCGATTAAATTCACAGCAAAAGTATTTTATAGGAAACATTGAGGAAGAAATTTCTCACCATTGTTGAGATCAATAAATTCAGCAGGGAGAGCGTTTGAAATTGAAAAACGTACCGTTGAATTCATCGTCCGTAGAGGGGGGCGTGTGTGTGACCGTCGACTCCGCCCGCACCCAGAGAGAGAAGGCTAAGCTGGAGACCAGTATGTGGTGGAGTTCACCGATGAATTCGTCGTCACATTGTCATTAAATGAGGATCTAGTATGTAGAGCGGAATCGTTAGCGATGCATACGGGTAATTGGACAAAATGATCAATTTCGAGACGAAGAGGCAGAGCTAGCGACGATGGAGACTGAAAGTAGCAATTTGAGCGAGAGGAGCTAAAAGAAGAGGTTGTCAAGTTAGCCGTGAAATTATGAACTGCGAGTTGCTCTCTCACTTTTCTAAAATCAAGAAAGTGCTCGTGAATCTGATTAATACAGCATAGCTATGCAACTTGAATTTTTTTAATGTATGTGGACGCAAGATGAATCAGAGAATCGAAGAACTGGCTAATGTCACCTAATTTGAGCATATTTAATTCAACTTTTCGGGATGATGCACGTACTCTGCTTAGCACGCTCATCAATTTTCTGAGCCTTGTTGGCATTCTTCAAAGGCAGTGTTCACGGTGAATCTCGTTTTCAAATTCTCAGTGTGAAACACTGCGTTGGCAGATGCTTGTGGGGATACGGTCAAAGAAAGCATCTGAAACGTTGCAGAAATCGATAAATACGGCCGCGAAGTAAAGATTTCTTTAGCCCAGTACGCCTACTTAGCCCGGCCCACCCTCGTTCAGACGAGCGGACTCTTTCAATGGCAAGTCGCCAATCAACTCCGCCACGTCCAGCCTGATCTATTTGCGCACATTTCGTTATTAGCGCGCGCTTGCGGAAACTAGCAGTGCGCGTTATCTCGTCCGCGCCCTGAACCTGAACGTACGTTGAAAACAGCTACTTCAGCTTAATCTGAGCGCCTTTCTTCGCTGTTTCTTCACTATTCGATAGCTCACGACAATACAACCCTATTCTTGGGTCGAACTAGATAACGATACTCATCGCGAACACTGCCTTTAAAGGCAGTGTCCACGATTAATCTCGCTCTTGAGGTTTTAGTGTGAAACACTAAGTTGGCAGATGCTGGAGAGGATAAGGTCGAAGAAAGCAGCGAAAACGGGCTAGCAATCGATAAAAACGGCTTTGGATGTTATCCCAGTGCACCTACCTATCCCGGTCCGCCCCACATTCGGACGAGCTTGTGGCGCCGCTCACTTTTCGATGGCAAATTGCCATGCAACTCTGCCGCGTGCAGCCTGATCGATTCGCGCAGATTTCGCGATTAGCGCGCGCTTGCAGAAATCAGCATGGCCCCTAATTCTCGTCCACGCTCTGAACGTTTAAAACCCTCATTTTAGATTAGCCTGAACGCTTTTCTTCGCTGTTTCTTCACTATTAGTCACCTCACGACAAAAAAAATCCCATTTTTGAGTTGAACTCGAGTGCGATCTTCATCGTAAACACTGCATTGAAGCAAAAAAACCGCTGGCATTGATAGAAGAACTCGCTAATGTTACCTTTCCGTTACACCGAGCGGATCTGATCCAACTTATTAGGATGATGTACCTACCCTATTTAGCACGGTCATCACTTTTCTGAGCCTTGCTGGCATTTTTTAAAGGCACTGTTTCGGATGGTCTTCAAATTTCAACCGGAAATCAAGAGGATTTAGGCTTTTGTAACACCGATTTCGAAAAATCGGGAAAAAAAACGAACAAAAGCAAGTGATATACGTCCCTTTCCCAAAAACAAAACTTGAGTGTGGTATGCGCGCCCCGCCCACTTCTTCACCAACCACCGAGGAAGCGGGCGGGGCAGGCATAGCACACTCAGGTTTCGGGGCCGTATTCATGGCCCGTTTTCAGTCGTTTTTTCGATATTGTTTTTTTTTCAATGGGAATCGAATCATTCATTTCCATTTGAAATTCGAGGGCAGTTTTCGTCGTGATCACATTCCTGAGAAACTTGGGTAAAAGCTCATATAGTCTCTGTTAATGGAGAAGTTAACCACACGCAGCTTTGCTCTGATTGAGGGCAGGGCTACCACCGAGAAGCGCTTGCAGGACGACCCAAAGCCCTTGCTTAGGGACTTTGTAGGCCTTCTTTCACCCCTGATCCACGGTAAACCCCTAAGTATCAATAATTCGTGTTCAATATGTATTTCCTAAATGCCATAGAGTTACAAGAGATTTTGAAAAGTGGGCATCTTCATAGCTTTACGTAGAGAAAGGGGGTACCTGAATGGCAGATTTTGAGGTGCTGAGAAAAATCGTTCCGGATTCAGCTCAAAACTTTGGCTGTTCTGGGTGCTCATTAGAAATCTGAGGCCCATTCGTCGATTCTCAGAAAATTTGGCCGAGTTTTTCCGGAGCTTCCCAATGCGGGAATGCTCACTGGCCAAACGCGACTTTCAACGTTTTCCTGAGAACTCTGATGAAATTGGCCCGAAAACTCTACAACGAAGGTATGTGGGCGGTGATGATCGCCCACAACTGAGAGGAACGGGGGTCTCGCACTTGGCACGTGTCATACAGGAGGGGTCTGCTACACAATTACACAAGAATTGCAAAATTTATGTCTGAGGGTGAACAATACCTTCATTTATCCGAATAAGGGAGATAGAGGAAGAAGCTGGTCAGGCACGCCTGGAGCAGTAAGCCGCTTTGTCACGTTCCCCTCGAACGACATCTCGGGCTCAACAATGGCATAGGCGAGTGACGGGAATAACAACCCTCGGACAACTCGTCCA
Source organism: Aplectana chamaeleonis (assembly GCA_029168955.1). Taxonomy (NCBI): domain Eukaryota; kingdom Metazoa; phylum Nematoda; class Chromadorea; order Rhabditida; family Cosmocercidae; genus Aplectana; species Aplectana chamaeleonis. Next base: position 108,250 of record JAPDOI010001054.1, on the reverse strand, counting down.
CCAAGCGCTCACCACTCACATCTAGGCAATCTTCAAAAAGTCATAACTCCTTTCGTGCGGGGCAGACGCTCTCGAAATCGAGCAGGAAAATCTTTGGAACAGCTTTCTGGGTGTTCTGTGCCACTTAAATCGCTTTTTTCTTGAGGAACTTTGATCACCGTTACTTTCTATTACACCAATGTCAAGAAAGGCTTGGAGATTGGGCAAACGAAGGCGCAGACGTTTCCATTCTAGGAAAAAAGTGTTTAATGCTCACGTCAGATGGCGGTTCCGTTGGAACAGGCTCATTGTTAGAACCTTTCCATTAACTTTTTTCTCGGCCATATTTGCCCTAATACTTGCATGATGTGCTAGGAAACGGCAACAGAGTGACTCCGGTATCAAAACAAATAAACTGATAACAGCTTCCGTGAACCGGTTATCTGTGAGGGGACCTCTAATTTTATCAACTTTTGGCGGAAGTTGACGTCATTCGCTGCGGTGAACATTGCGAACTATTTAGCTCTTCTGAAAAGGTCGGAGTTAGATGTACAGCAATTCGCTAAACTTCATTTTCCGGTTTATCATGAACACTGTCACTGGGTCCAATAAAATACCTAAATAACGTACCATTTTATACAAAAAAAAACATTAAAGTTGCCCTGAAGATCCAGAAGAGAAATACCTCTGCTTCGGCCTCTCTTCAGTTCAACTTTTTTTCCCAATTAAAACTTCTGCCAACAATGCTCGGCAGATTCTAAACATTTCTCTCCATGGCGGTGTTTCGACTGGCCCATTGAATGCATGGAAAGGGAGGAGCTTGGGACAAGTTGGACTAGCTGATAGTGACGGGCGAGCGCTCTGGCAGACGGAGAGCGGAGACTTCCGCACGTCGCACTTAAAGTCTGCCCGAATGAAGGGCCTTTCAGAGTGGCGTCGCTGCGAAATTCTCGGCGTCGCTTCTCAGAGCGACACAAAGTGGGCGTGGCTATGACTTGTCGCGGCATCATATTTCTGTTTCTGTGTCTCTTATTTCTTCGCCGTACTCCGCCAACTCGTAGCTAAATGCCTCACACGGAAACCAGAGATGCCCAGGGTTTCGGAGGCATCTATGTAGTCTAATTTTGACACGAGAATTTATGTAAATTACGGGAAGTTTAGTCTCAGTTGGTGGAATTTTAGCTACAGCGCCCGCATATTCTACTTAAATTCTCGCTACAGCACCCGCATATTCTACGCTTATGCTCGTTGCAGCACATGGTCGATCGACCCACCCATTCTTGATCTGTACTAGAAAGACGATCCCCGCTGCGATCGAGCGCATCGCCGTTTCTTCCCCACGGCTTGCAGCATCCCAGCGGCCAAAATTATCCCTAGCAAGGTCTTCCGGAGAGCGACACGGGGTCACCCTCCACGACCACCCACAGAGTGTCAAGTTATCCGTGGGTTGACTGGGCCAACACAGTTCTAACGGCATTCCTGCGCAGCCAGAGCGGGTTTGAGATTGCATTTCAACACAGGCTATCGCTAAATCCGTAGACTCTCGCTACAAAATTATGGCGAGAATATACGGGTTTAGCGTCAGAGAGATCAACGTTTCGAATTTAGCCTTCGTTTTTTTTACGTAGAATACGCGCAGTATTTGCACCCTTGTAGCCTCGACACAAGAATATGCGGGTTTTAGCTATCGTAGCCAAAACCAGTAATTTACCGCTACACAGAATGGGGCGGCGTTTCAGGCCGCGCCCTCGGAGGCATCTAGCTACGCGTTGGTAGAGTAGTTCGAGTTCGGGCGCATGAACTGATATTGGCGCGCCATCCCTTGCGTAAAATTGTTATTGACAAATGTCATTGCTCAGGAAATCTTTCCTGCTGAAGATGATTCTGACGGTGCTGATTTTTGCAGGTATGTATATTGATGAAAGTCGCCGTTTTTTTTATTGATCTGTTTGAGCGTAGTATTGGACCAACAGCGTTTCGTCGAAAAGGTTTCTCTAACGTTCACATCGATGCTCTGTTTTTGTCGATTTTTTACTCGAATTCAGGCTACCAGCTACAATAGGCATTAAATAAAGCTGGCTTTTTCTATATAGAAGAGTGCCAGCACACAAACAAACATTCCAAAACCTGAAATGTTCCATTAAAAATGACGTAAAAAACCCTTGGCATTAAAGGCAGTGTTCATGATAGGAATCGTTTTTCTGCTCATTCCGCCTATCTTGAAGACGTTTCCACTCTGATTCCAGCGATGTCTTTGGAATTGTGCAAGACGTTCTGGGAACGGAGTTACGGTCCCTCAAAAATTGAGGTAAGGAAACATGGTGGACAAGTTGTCCGAGGCTTGTGACTTCCGTCTTTTGCAGCCGATGTAGGCGAGCTGACCTGACTAAATGAGAAGTTGGGAATAAAGGATAGAACGGGGCTATTGATCGGAAACCATCGCTCATCTCACAATCTCGAGCATTCATTTGTTCAAGTCGGTGGGCGTGGAAAGTACATCTGGGGTGGAACGAGCTGACGGGTGTCCAACTTTGGGGCCGTAGGGGACCATTCCGAGCTCATTTTTCTTTGAAAAATAAAGAATTTGAGCCAAATTCCGATGCGCAGTCCCCCGGTGGTGCGGTTACATACTTCCACTACGCACACTGGCTGGCTCGGTTCCAAGTTTGGCATTGTTCGATGAAGAACGCCTGATACTTTTTTCTGAAGTATGTTTTTTCTGTTTCTTTCACTCCTCAAGTTTTATTCTTGCACATTCTCCGCAGTAAAAATTTAGGTGCTTGGGAAAGGGAGGAAATAAAGCGTTTGTGAACGTTTCCGGAGTTTTTTATTTCTTCAAAACTAACTAAGTAAAAAATAAACCCAAAAATACAATAACCCACAAAAAATCATCAGCTGTCCATTATCAATTAATGGCAAATGTGGAAACGAGCCTGCCATGGGTACAGTATGCATTGTGAAAATACGCAGCTGCACCACAGCGTTTTTCAATCGCCGCGGACTGTATTTGAGAAGGTTTTCTATTTTTACGCGACTTGATCTGTAATGAAATTTGCCGAATAGAAACCGAGTGATTATGTGCAAATTATGTATGGCTTTCACTTTCCACAGATTACAATGGAAAGAATGATTAACTGAGAAAATTGGTGGAAAACTGCAGCAGTGTTGGAAAGTTATCATAAACAGCTACTATTGGAACCGAATCGTCTACACATTAAAAGCAGCATACACGCTCAAACCGAGGGTCTGGAGCTGCTAGCATGGGTAATTAAAAAAAACTACGAAAATGGATGCAGATAGAGAAATAACAAGTTGTTTCTATTATGGAGTGAAAAAAGGACGAGTTACACCGCAACATGCTCGCTCAGTTGCAACAGCGGGGCTAGCGATAAAATGGTTGTGATAACGAAGTTAATAGCCTTTTACGGTCTGTGCTACAACGCTTACCAGGTTGTTCAATAAGTTTCGTCGTTCGATAAGAAAAACACAATATTATGGTTCAAAATACACTTTATTATTTAGTGTAATCTCCTTGAACTTTATTACCCTTGCTCCAGCGATCCTCTAAACCTGTGGATCTCATCACTGAAAAGAGAGGTCTGCAGAATACGCTTCAACAGCCCTTATGACCTCTCCATTGATGAAAAACGCTTGCCACGCATTAATTTTATGAGTTCTGGAAACAAATTGAAGTCGCTGGGGACCAAATCCGGTGATTACGGTGAATGCTCCAGCATTTCGAATTTTAATTCATAGATTTTAGCCATTGTCAAAGTGGTCTTGTGACACGGTGCATTATCCTGATGAAAAAGAATTTTTTTCTTCTGCAAACCGAGTTTTTTTTCACGAATTTTCTCCTTCAATTGGTCCAAAAAGTTGCAATAATATTCAGAATTAATTGTTTACCAGTTTGCAAATAATCCACAAACGGAATTTCTTTCGCATCCCAAAAAACTGGTGCCATACCCTTCTTGGCCCGATTTCCGGACACGAACTCGTTTCGAAGCCGAACAACCAGGTTCACACAACTCTTTAGCCTCTTGTTTTGATTCAGGATCATGGTGATGGACCCACGTCTCATCCATAGTGATGAATCTACCTCATCTAGAAGAACTTGTGGCCAACCGGTTCGGACACTCAAATCCTTCGAACCCTTGGAATGTCCGACCCGGTTGGTCAATAAGTAGTAGTACTGTAGCATAGAAGAACTTATGAGACTTTAAGAAGAACTTATTGACCACTCATTGTTCCTTTTTAAAACGCTCCAAATGTTGCTGAGAATGTCGCATTCGAATGTGTTTTTGTTCCATTGTTAGTGAATGCGACACCCATTGTTCACACAGCTTTCTAAAACCCGAAATTTCACCTAAAAATGGCTCACACTGTCTAATGAAATGTGGAGAGCCTCTACAAAATCCCTCTCAGTCAATCGACGGTTTTACAAAACCATTTCCTGTATTTTGGCTATGATTTCTGGTGTTGATGCGCTTTGTGGACGTCCTTCACGTCGATCGTCTTCAAGGCTGGTATGACCACGTTTAAATTCAGCAATCCATCTTTCTACTGTTCTAATTGTAGGTGAACAATCATTATACACTTTTAACATTTGTTCGTGAATTTCTTTTGGTGCTACACCTTCCAAAAATAAGAATTTTATCACTGTTTTTTTATTCAATTTTTTCCATTGCTGTTTCACGGCGACACTAAATGGCTTGCAAACAAAGAATGAATTGACAGATTGAAATGAAACTTCACAAACGTTCATATGAAGAGTGTACAAACAAAACAAAAAAAATTTGGGCTAGTAGCAAAGCCCTCTCCTATCGAACGACAAAACTTATTGAACAATCTGGTATGTCGTTGGAACCTTCAGAGAGTTGCCAGGGTTATCGTAATGGAGCAATCAATCCGGACAAATTTGTGATGGGTGAGCGGAGACGGCATGTTTGTTTTTGTGTTTCATCTTTCATAGTCCTCACCGCAAGCGCGGCACGCGCGGGACGCGCGGGACGAGCGGTGGACTATGAAACTTTTCGAGCGGAAAGTCACTATGAAATCTCCAGCGGCAGCGCCATGGCGGTGCGGGTAAAACTCTGACCTCAACTGGGACTTGTACAGGAATTCCTGGCTTGCATTTGCGCATGCGGTGGCGCAGGATAGTCCCAGAATTATTTATGTTGGAGTGGACTCAAATTAAGAAGCAATTATTGATTGAAACGGTGAAACCGCCACGGCGACTCGGGCGGCGCCGCTATGGCGGCGCTGATGGACTATAAAAGTTCTTACCGCGCGTCCAGCGCGTGCCGCGCGGTAAGAACTTTCATAGTCCACCGCCCCTCCCGCGCGTCACGCGCGTGCCTCGCTTGCGGTGAGGGCTATGAAAGATGCCTAATGGCTCAAATACAAGAAGAAGAAGGCAGTAGTTTTGGCTGGTGTTTGACTCTTCCAACAGCGTTAGCATTCTAGTTGAAGGATACGATCCCAGTAACGTAGTCATCCCAACAACATTTTCGAACGTGTACGCAGAAGCTGCAAACCTTCCCAAGGCATTAGAGAGTAAGGAAACTTTCTCAAGTCTTTTGCAGCTAAAACTTTCAAAAGATAATCTAAACTTTTCTAGAAAACATCCAGTATTTTCAAACACATTCTCAAATCCATAAGCTACTGAGACAACAGTAAAACCCTAGGCCATATAATTCGCCCTTTCCAATTAGAATGTCTTTTTCTTCTTTTAAAGCCGTAAATACCCGTCCCACCGAAAATTTGTGCGATTACACAGAAAATTATGGCTATTCCACCAGAAATTAATTGTACAGAAACAATGGAGGAACATGTGAGCGTATAACCTCTGTCCGAAAATTCTATTCGAGAGAATCATACTCCACCACTACTTTGTACTGCATGAAGTTTAAAATTAAAGAATATCGCACCGCTGACAAGCTTTTTTTATTAATAAAAAAATTAGGATTTTTCATGTTTAGTCAATATAGAGTGAATTATTGCACTTGTTTAAAGACCTAAATTGGGGTTTAAAAATGTTCTTATGAAGTCAGTTGTCTGAGAGGAAGTGAAGAATGAGGATGAAGAAGTGAGGCTTAAACATGAAGCTGAAATGGCCCGTGGCCGTACAAAGATCGGTGGTCCGCCGCTTATGGGGCGCATAGTCATCGATTTCGCGTCCACAACACGGGGCAAAACAAAGCTCCGCTCGATGCCGACACATTCAGAATGTGGACATTCTGAATGATTCATGGCTAGTGTGGAGGTTTATTGAAATTCGATCACAATCCGGAGTTTTCCAGCTTCAGTCTGCTGCTTTAGCAGATCTATGGGGAAATTTACGAAGATTTCTGCTTCCAGACAACCCCACACATTCTAGAATTCCCCGAGTTTTATGCTGCAAAGAGTGCACGCTTTGCCCGTACATGCCACAGATTGTAACTTTGCAGGTAACCATGTCATCCTCACTGCAAGCAATCGCTCCAGCCGCGAAGCGGCTGGAGAGGTTTGGTTTTGCCTAGGCCTTGTGATCACTTATAATTTTATAAAATAGTTTATAGAATCTTTGAAACAAAATTTTTCAAGATTTCCCTCTGGATATAAGTGAAGGGGTCCAGAAGACATCTGCTCTCCAAATTTCAGCCAAATCGGTTCACAAACAACAAAGTTATGAGCCCGAAAGCTTAAGAAATTTTCATGGTGTGCGCCGTAGGCCGTGGGCCGTAGGCCGTGGGCCGTCACGCTTTTCAGTCCCCACTGCTATTAGCCACTGCCAATGGTCGAAGGCAATCAACTTGGCAGACAGGTAAGTTGGTAGGAGGTATGTAGGCAGGTAAGTAATCGATTTGTAGGTCAGTGGGGATTCTTATGACGTCATCGGGACGTCGTGAAAAAAGCTTCGGGCTTCTGATGACGTCATCGGGACGTCGTGAAAAGTGCTTCGGGCTTCTAATGACGTAATCGGGACGTCGTGAAAAGTGCTTCGGGCTTCTGATGACGTAATCGGGACGTCGTGAAAAGTGCTTCGGGCTTCTGATGACGGCATCGGGACGTCGTGAAAAGTGCTTCATGCTCCTCATGCCGTCATCGGGACGTCGTGAAACGTGCTTTGGGCTGCTGATGACGTCATCGGGATGTCGTGAAAAGTGCTTCGGGCTGCTGATGACGGCATCGGGACGTCGTGAAAAGTGCTTCGGGCTTCTGATGACGTCATCGGGACGTCGTGAGAAGTGCTTCGGGCTTCTGATGACGTAATCGGGACGTCGTGAAAAGTGCTTCGGGCTTCTGATGACGGCATCGGGACGTCGTGAAAAGTGCTTCGGACTTCTGATGACGTCATCGGGACATCGCGAAAAGTGCTTCGGGCTTCTGATGACGTCATCGGGACATCGCGAAAAGTGCTTCGGGCTTCTGATGACGTCATCGGGACGTCGTGAAAAGTGCTTCGGGCTTCTGATGACGTCATCGGGACGTCGTGAAAAGTGCTTCGGGCTTCTGATGACGTCATCGGGACGTCGTGAAAAGTGCTTCGGGCTTCTGATGACGTCATCAGGACGTCGTGAAAAGGGCTTCGGGCTTCTGATGACGTCATCGGGACGTCGTGAAAAAAGCTTCGGGCTTCTGATGACGTCATCGGGACGTCGTGAAAAGTGCTTCGGGCTTCTGATGACGTCATCGGGACGTCGCGAAAAGTGCTTCGGGCTTCTGATGGAGTCATCGGGACATCGTGAAAAGTGCTTCGGGCTTCTGATGACGTCATCGGGACATCGCGAAAAGTGCTTCGGGCTTCTGATGACGTAATCGGGACGTCGTGAAAAGTGCTTCAGGCTTCTGATGACGTCATCAGGACGTCGCGAAAAGTGCTTCGGGCTTTTGATGACGTCATCGGGACGTCGTGAAAAGTGCTTCGGGCTTCTGATGACGTCATCGGGACGTCGTGAAAAGTGCTTCGGGCTCCTGGTAACGTCATCGGAACGTCGTGGAAAGTGCTTCGGGCTTTTCGTGACGTCATCGGGACGTCGTGAAAAGTGCTCCGGGCTTCTGATGACGTCATCGGGACGTCGTGAAAAGTGCTCCGGGCTTCTGATGACGTCATCAGAACATCGTGAAAAGTGCTTCTGGCTTCTGATGACGTCATCGGGACGTCGTGAAAAGTGCTCCGGGCTTCTGACGACGTCATCGGGACGTCGTGAAAAGTGCGTCGGGCTTCTGATGACGTCATCGGAACGTCGTGGAAAGTGCTTCGAGCTTCTGATGACGTTATCGGGGCGTCGTGATAAGTACGGGGCTATCCAAGACGGGGAGGGGGTGGGCACTCATGATTCAAGTCAGAAATGAAATGAACCAGCGATCTATAACGCTATCAGTCGAAGTATTTCTACAGAACTTCATCAACAACAATGATTGATAGCAGCATCAAGCATCTTTTATCAGGTCTTACATTCATTTTCATGAGAAAATCGTGGGTGCCCCCCCCCGTCTAGGATAGTCCCAAAAGTGCTTCGGGCTTCTGATGACGTCATCGGGACGTCGTGAAAAGTGCTCCGGGCTTCTGATGACGTCATCGGGACGTCGTGAAAAGTGCTCCGGGCTTCTGATGACGTCATCAGAACATCGTGAAAAGTGCTTCGGGCTTCTAATGACGTCATCGGGACGTCGCGAAAAGTGCTTCGGGCTTCTGATGGAGTCATCGGGACATCGTGTAAAGTGCTTCGGGCTTCTGATGACGTCATCGGGACATCGCGAAAAGTGCTTCGGGCTTCTGATGACGTCATCGGGACGTCGTGAAAAGTGCTTCGGGCTCCTGGTAACGTCATCGGAACGTCGTGGAAAGTGCTTCGGGCTTTTCGTGACGTCATCGGGACGTCGTGAAAAGTGCTCCGGGCTTCTGATGACGTCATCGGGACGTCGTGAAAAGTGCTCCGGGCTTCTGATGACGTCATCAGAACATCGTGAAAAGTGCTTCGGGCTTCTAATGACGTCATCGGTACGTCGTGAAAAGTGCTCCGGGCTTCTGATGACGTCATCGGGACGTCGTGAAAAGTGCTTCGGGCTTCTGATGACGTCATCGGAACGTCGTGGAAAGTGCTTCGAGTTTCTGACGACGTCATCGGGACGTCGTGAAAAGTGCGGGACTATCCTAGACGGGGGGGGCACTCAGGATTCAAGTCAGAAATGGAATGAACCACCGATCTATAACGCTATCAATCGAAGTATTTCTACAGAACTTCATCAACAACAATGATTGATAGCAGCATCAAGCATCTTTTATCAGGTCTTACATTCATTTTCATGAGAAAATCGTGGGTGCCCCCCCCCGTCTAGGATAGTCTCAAAAGTGCTTCGGGCTTTTGATGACGTCATCGGGACATCGAGAAGTGCTTGGCTTCTGATGACGTCATCGGGACGTCGTGAAAAGTCTTCGGGCTTCTGATGACGTCATCAGGACGTCGTGAAAAGGGCTTCGGGCTTCTGATGACGTCATCGGGACGTCGTGAAAAAGCTTCGGGCTTCTGATGACGTCATCGGGACGTCGTGAAAGTGCTTCAGGCTTCTGATGACGTCATCGGGACGTCGCGAAAAGTGCTTCGGGCTTCTGATGGAGTCATCGGGACATCGTGAAAAGTGCTTCGGGCTTCTGATGACGTCATCGACATCGCGAAAAGTGCTTCGGGCTTCTGATGACGTAATCGGGACGTCGTGAAAAGTGCTTCAGGCTTCTGATGACGTCATCAGGACGTCGCGAAAAGTGCTTCGGGCTTTTGATGACGTCATCGGGACGTCGTGAAAAGTGCTTCGGGCTTCTGATGACGTCATCGGGACGTCGTGAAAAGTGCTTCGGGCTTTTCGTGACGTCATCGGGACGTCGTGAAAGTGCTCTGGCTTCTGATGACGTCATCGGGACGTCGTGAAAAGTGCTCCGGGCTTCTGATGACGTCATCAGGACGTTGTGAAAAGGACTTCGGGCTTCTGATGACGTCATCGAGACGTCGTGAAAAAAAGCTTCGGGCTTCTGATGACGTCATCGGGACGTCGTGAAAAGTGCTTCGGGCTTCTGATGACGTCATCGGGACGTCGCGAAAAGTGCTTCTGGCTTCTGATGGAGTCATCGGGGCATCGTGAGAAGTGGTTCGGGCGTCTAATGACGTCATCGGAACGTCGTGGAAAGTGCTTCGAGGCTTTTCGTGACGTCATCGGACGTCGTGAAAAGTGCTCCGGGCTTCTGATGACGTCATCGGGACGTCGTGAAAGTGCTCCGGGCTTCTGATGACGTCATCAGAACATCGTGAAAAGTGCTTCGGGCTTCTAATGACGTCATCGGTACGTCGTGAAAAGTGCTCCGGGCTTCTGATGACGTCATCGGGACGTCGTGAAAAGTGCTTCGGGCTTCTGATGACGTCATCGGGACGTCGTGGAAAGTGCTTCGAGTTTCTGACGACGTCATCGGGACGTCGTGAAAAGTGCGGGACTATCCTAGACGGGGGGGGCACTCAGGATTCAAGTCAGAAATGGAATGAACCACCGATCTATAACGCTATCAATCGAAGTATTTCTACAGAACTTCATCAACAACAATGATTGATAGCAGCATCAAGCATCTTTTATCAGGTTTTACATTCATTTTCATGAGAAAATCGTGGTGCCCGTCTAGGATAGTCTCAAAAGTGCTTCGGGCTTCTGATGACGTCATCGGGACATCGAGAGAAGTGCTTCGGGCTTTTGATGACGCCATCGGGACGTCATGAAAAGTGCATCTGGCTTCTGATGACGTCATCGGGACGTCATGAAAAGTGCATCTGGCTTCTGATGACGTCATCGGGACGTCATGAAAAGTGCATCTGGCTTCTGATGACGTCATCGGGACGTCATGAAAAGTGCGGGACTATCCTAGACGGGGGGGGGGCACTCAAGATTCAATTCAGAAATTGAATGAACCACCGATCTATAACGCTATCAATCGAAGTATTTCTACAGAACTTCATCAACAACAATGATTGATAGCAGCATCAAGCATCTTTCATCAGGTTTTACATTCATTTTCATGAGAAAATCGTGGGTGCCCCCCCCCCTGTCTAGGATAGTCCCAAAAGTGCTTCGGGCTTCTGATGACGTCATCGGGACGTCGTGGAAACCCGGATAGAGGGCAGGTGTTCTGGACCCGTTGCTGGTCATCCGAAAAGTTGTGCAGACCACCTCGTAGAGTGAGCAGGAGCCCAGACTCGATGCTAGCCATCCGAGAAATTATGCAGCATACCTCAAAGAATCAGCAAGAGTCTTGAGCTTTGCGCTAGTTGTCTCAAATAGTGTGCTGGATGCCTGGGGATTTGCGCAGGAGTATGAGAACACCTTGCAAAACTTTTGTAAAAGTCTAAGGATGACAAGCATAGCGTGCAGAAAGCTTGAGATGTTATGTAGGTCATTGTTGCCAGGCTACTTTTCAGTTTCGTAACGCGGTTAGGTCATTCACACAACCCCATTTTGAGTGCTCCCTCATTCTTCTTCACCAGCCTTCTGATTTTTTCTGCAATAAATGGTACTTGCTTATCAGCATCTATATTCAAAATCAAATTGTTAGAACTGTCTCCATTCGCAGCTCAGCAGAGCTTTTTCATATCAGATTCATGGAATCGAAGCGGCTGTTCTGCGAAGGAATGGGGCGGCGGGGAAACGAAATAATGAGTATGTAAAACTGCTTTGTTTCACTGATGTGGAAGTGTCCAGATGGAATGGAAGGTAGTTTCTGACTGTCCAGGTTTTAAGTTAGTTTCATTTGAAAGCGAAGAACTGCGGGAAGATTCTGCATCCGGCTGAAGGCCAGCAGGCTTTCATGATTATCGACCGGGCTGGCTACGTCTGAGCGACCAACTATACACGGGGCCTAAAGCCCCTGTCAGGCCCCTGACAGAGTTTGATGAGAAAATCACCGTGGCTGACCCGTTCAATACGTATGAAAAACATGGAAGGTGCAAGTAACAACCGGTGTAGCCAGATGTGGCTGACGCAATCAATATGAATGAATTATGTGGAACTATATCATGGATATCATTCATTTCTTAGCTAATATCATGTGAACATCGGTCTTGTCAGCCACATCGAGTGATTTTTCTGAGATAGTTTTACAACATTTTGGGTCATTGATTCTTGTGACCACAGAAAGAGGACTGATCTAGTGGGGAGATGGAGAGGTCTTTGTTCGAAATTCTTGCATGGGATATTACAGCGTAATATCAAGAAAGTGAACAATTCTGTAAAAAGGGTCCTGAGTAAAGTGGTTTGTTAGCGTTACAAATGTTTTCAACAAAAAGGAACAATAGGAAAGCGGAATGAGGAGAGTCTACAAAATGAACAATATCCTCAAGAACTCTTTTCTATTTCGAAACTTCCAAACAGCGGAAACAAACCGTTGTGGTATTTTACGAGGAAGAATTGACTGGTTCCCTAAAACAATTTAATATCATCTCCTCTTTTAATGATATCTACTAGGTACACATGCATATATACATATTTTATCGGCACTCACATAATCAAAGTCCTTTATGGAGCCAAAAGCGCTTCCTCATAGAGAACCACAACGGTTTGTTTCCCGCTGTTTGGAAGTTTCTGAAAAGAAAAGAGTTCTTGAGGATATTGTTCATTTTTTGTAGACTCTCCTCATTCCGCTTTCCTATTGTTCCCTTTTTGTTGAAACATTTGTAACGCTAACCAAACCACTTTTGCTTCGGAGACCCCTTTTTTACAGAATTAGAATAGTCTTATACATTCCTAACCGGAAAAAAATCATTTCAATCTCGGAAATCGGAACGCTATTAAAGGCAGCATACACGCTCAAAAATGATATCAATTTTATGGAATGAATCGAAGGTCTGAAGCTGTTAATATTCAGAGATAACGAAAAAATTGGAAAAAAATCAACTGAAATGAAGATATGACGGTTCGTTCTATATTGACCCAGAAGCGGACGAGTTGTTCCGCATGGGCTGAAACAGCGGAGCTAGCGACAAATTTGTTGGGATAGCGACGCTAATGTACTCGTACGGCCCTTTCTGGAACGCTTACGACCTTAAAAGCATACAGAATGAGCCAAAATGGCCGTAATCCAGCATTAAACATTTGCATTGAGGGGCGGAGCCCGTATCGGTGGGCGGAGAAAGGATGATTTTGTGACTCAATACGGCTGAAATACGGTAATTTTAACTCGTTTTCAACTCTTCCAACTTCGTAAGGGATCTTCCAGGGCCCGTACGACCCCACTAATGTAGTTATCTCAACAACTTTTGCGAGCGTGTATGCTGCCTTTAACCATCAGAAATTGGGAAATCGTAGGTTTGCTGATCCCAAACTCTGGACCACTCATAGTGGTACTTCCGGTTTTCTTCTGCATTTTGAGCCTTTTTCTCCGGAAATTGGAAGGTCAAAAAACAATCGGAAATCGAAATTCAGTAGTCGGAATCTAGATCATCCTTGATCGGTACGCAAGGTGGTGTGCCTCAATTTTGGCAAAGCTGGTATGATTTCTTTTAGCAAACTCTCTTTTCGAAATGGACAAATCGTATGATCACAAGTATTTTTTGGTACGTCCTCAATGGCATCGTACGCACAAAAAGCCTTAATCATTTTTTTTCAATTTTGCACAGGTAGGCCTATCAGGTTGTGATATATGTATCGCAAAGAGGCCTCCCAAACCCTCAAGTTTCGGAGAGACACTCGTTTAAAAAACCCGGAGCATTAAGATTTTTTTTTCACGTCTGTCCGGTGTGTCTTGCGCAGTACACAAATGTCGGAAATTTGAACGTCTCAATCTCAATTGGATTACCCCCTTACCTTTTTAGGTTCCACAATTCCTTTCCTACTTCTACTGTCAAAATTTTTTTTGAATAGGAAGCTTCCAATATACATGTCCAAATTGTCGAATAGTTGTGTGCTTATCTGGGTCAAATTCTGGTCCGCTATTAAGTCTCGAAACGCTTCGCGGCCGCGCGCCTTTGAGTCGAAAGATTTCCAGCGCCGCAGTCGCCGATCTGTTGACCCTAGGTGGGTTATAGAAACTGGAAACTAAACAAAATTGAAGAAAACTGTATAAAAAAGCCATATCGATCCGCTTTGGCGCTGGAAACCCGACTCACTTGAGCGCGTGCGGCCGCAAAGCGTGTCGAGACGCAATTGCGGACCGGATTTTGACCCAGATAACCACAGTACTTCCCGCGTACAGGGACCGTTTCTACCGCGAGCGAAAATCCAAGAAGTTCATCGCGGACAAGTTGCGGTTGTTTTATATCTTCGCGCTGTGTGTCGGACAGAATTGCGGACTTATCACGCGCAGCGACTGGTAAGTAGAACTTACCGCGACCATAAATTGTTTCTATCGCGTACAACAATGTAATTAGGACTGATCGAGAACAACTTTCATTGTATTCCGGTTGATGGCAAGCAACGGCACAAATCGAACTGACCGCGACGGACCTCGCTTCGACTAGCACTGCCCTGTGTGGTAAAACGAGATCGTCGCCGGTTCAACTACCCAAGTTTCAGGTACATCTGGTATCTCCTTGGTTGCAGTAGCGGGATTACACTCTGTCCCGACCAGATAGAGGACGTAACGCTCGCAGGTGTTTAATCTTGGTCCTAGGCTCCGCCTTGTTAACTTATAATTAATCACTAAGTCAGACAGATTTTTTTGCGGTCGGTCCTGTTTTTGTCCAGGCATACTGATCGCGAGCCCATTTAGAGCTAGTTGCGCGCAAAAATAGCGGGCTGATCGCCGCTGACCCTGCGTTCGTTCCTATTGGGCGTCGCGATAAGTCCTCCCCATTGTCTGAGAAGAATATAGAATTTTGGATTTCAGTGGAGTGTCGGAGCCTGTCGTGGCGCTTTTGTTCCTCGTGTTAGATAATCAACCGGGAGAACGCCTTTTCAGACCACGGAGCAGTCTTCACGAGCCTATAGCATTATGAATACGCAACATTGAAGTCTCAAGCTTCGCAAACCATCTCCACTTGGTTCAAACATTGGTTTGAGAAGAAAAACTTAAATGTGATTTTCTGCTCGGACGCTGTCCTTAAAGGCACAGTCCAATCTTAGAGCAGGGTAAGGCAAGGCGCTGTACAGCACGCGATTGGGCGTGAGAGGTGCGGCACCCCATCTCCAGCTTGAGAACTCGTGTGGCCTCCAAGGTGAGTCGTGAGCGTGAACTTCAGATCAATGACACATTCAGCGAAATTTGATGAGTTTGTGAATAAACCACTATTATTTCTACGTCTTAAACGAATTTTAAATACGTTTTTAAAATACAATTTTATTCTACATATTTGTTTTTTACACATTTTAATACTTCTGAATGGCAACTATTTATGCATGGTGGCCGGTGTGGGCTGCTGCCCCAGCCCGTCCCAATGCCTTACGATTCGGTTCCCCCTGTGATTGTCACAGCGTAAGCTTAACCCTGTCTAAGAACCGGTTTTCAGTTTTTCTGCCTATCTTGGAGACGGTCCCACGCTGAGTCCACTCTAAAATCGTACAAAACCTTTGGGAACGGAGTTATGGCCCCTCAAGAATTGCATAAAATTGAGCGGCAAACGCATGGTGGACGAGTTGTCCGGAGCACGTATTTCCCGTGTGAGGGAGCGGACCTGAATAAAGATAGAGGCTGAAAATGAAGGGAGAAACAATGCTATTGATCGACAACCGTCGTTGATCTCTCGACTGTTGGGGTAGACAGTTCGCCGAAGGGGGCGTGGCAAAGCGGCTTCTAGCTGTGGGCCTTTCAGAGTGTCTTTCTCTTACTATATCTCGCTTATTCGGAGGAATTGAGAGCTCCCACTTGGCAGGTATTGCATAGGGTGGATCTACTTCACAATTATGTGGAATCTCAAATTTCGTCCATGAGGTTGGACTGTGTTTTGGAGTACTTCTCGATGCAGCAGCCTGATTGGCGTCAGTGGCAAGAAGAACTCTGCCCATGCAAAAAATCTACTGAGAAGAAAATCTTTAAAAAAATACGAGTAATACTTTATGCTAATAGTCGACGCAGAATTTTTCTACGGTTTGGTGTATCCTTCTGCGTCTGCTTGAGTTTACGCCTGGTACGAGCAGTCTATACGTCTACCCCTGTCCGCGTCTCTGAAGTCTATCCGAATGACACGATCCGCCCGAAGGGGCAGGGTGCGTATATGGCGGCCGTCGCGGATGCATTTTTTGTTTGAGCTTTCACACGGCTGCAGATAGCTGACTAGGGTATCATTCAGTAGTGGTCCCTCAGTAACATTTCTGCCAGCCGGCCTACAGATGCGCAAATTCCTATACCAAGGTCGCTCAACACGTAT
This sequence comes from Aplectana chamaeleonis, assembly GCA_029168955.1. Taxonomy (NCBI): domain Eukaryota; kingdom Metazoa; phylum Nematoda; class Chromadorea; order Rhabditida; family Cosmocercidae; genus Aplectana; species Aplectana chamaeleonis. The sequence goes on along the minus strand of JAPDOI010001054.1, from coordinate 91,952 downwards.
GCCAACCGCATGAGCGGACACTTCCATTCGGATGAACTTTATGTATGTGTGTATATCCTCGAAAAATTCCTCCGTTTGAAGAACAATACTGTAGATTCAGAATACAAATAAAAGCTGCCCTGAACTTCAAAAAGATTTCAGGTTTCCCAACCCTTTCGGAATTAAAAAGCTCAAGGACTTTAGATGCTGAGGTTTTGCGCTCGCCCCGCGCACAGTGGTATTGATCAAACACGTATTTATTTATTTATTTATTTATTTATTTATTTATTTATTTATTTATTTATTTATTTATTTATTTATTTATTTATTTATGTATTTAATTATTTATTTATTTATTTATTTATTTATTTATTTATTTATTTATTCATATATTTATTTGTTTATTTATTTATTTATTTTTATTTATTTTTCTATTTAAATATTTATTTATTTATTTATTTAACTGTAGTACCCCGCCTAACTTTCAAATCTTATCTTAATCGTAATCTGAAATCCTAATTCAAATTCGAAATCAAATCTATCGCGTGTCTCACAAGGAAACCACAATGATTCATAGTGACCATTCCAAATGAAATGTACTTTTCTAGAACCATTTTTAGACGAAAAGTCCGAATATGCCCATCGCAGCTGCCTAGACCCACTCTGAAAAAAAGTTATGAGCGTTTTTCAAAGCTTCGCGGCAAGGTAAGGGTTCCCCCCATGGAATTTTTAGGGTGTTTTTAAATTTTCCCCTGATTTTGCTAAAAACATGTATGGAAGGGTTATCTGGGGTGCTGAACACGAATCTGGGGTTTGCTTGCCCAAATTTTAAGGTTTACTGTAGGTTACGGTAGGTAACATGCCATTTAGGAGACAAAACTTACCTCAATATTCCGATAATCGACAAATGGACATCAAATTCGTATTCAGCACCACAAATAACCCCCACATGGAAACTTTGAGACAAATCTGAGACTTTGACCAAACTACCGTATGCCCACCGTAATCTACCGTAAGCTGTTAAAAATCGATAAACGACATCAGATTCGTGTTCAGCACTCCAAATAACCCCCAGAGAAATAACCAGAGCATATTCTATAGAAGCACTACGGAAATAGTCAAAAGTCGCGATTTGCCATCAAATTCTCCCCCGATGGGAATCTGTGAACGAATACAGTCGAAAACTTCGGAAAATCGATAATTGAACCTCAGATTCGTGATCAGCACCCCCAAATAACCCCCAGAGCGAATTTTTAGACAAATCTGGAATATTTTTCTGAAACGCTTCGAGAGCCCTCTGATTGGTATAAATAAATGCCCAACCGAAAATCATTACAAGTCCAAAACGCTGATAGTCTGCGCAAAGTTTGGAAAATGTTCCTTCAACCTAACTTTGCTTAGTGGAGTAGTTTTGGGCGCTGAACACGATTATGAGGTCCGTTTCCGGAGTTCCGTAAAAATAATCCGCTTTTTGGAGAGTACAATAAGTACGAAAATTGGGAAAAAATGCTTATAACTTTTTTCACAGTGGGTCTAGGCAGCTGCGATAGGCATATTCGGACTTTTCGTCCGAAAATGGTTCTAGAAAAGTACATTCCATTTGGAATGGTCACTATGACTTATTGTGGTTCCCTTGTCAGATTCGCTTGCCGATTTTCCGAAGGTTGCGGTATTTCACGGTACATATAGCCAAAATTTGAAAAAGTAAGCCGGGTGGGCGACCGCATCGCGCGAATAAGGCAGATCATGTAAGTTTTTTTCAGCTTTTCTTTTTATATTTTATAACATATTGGACTGTAAACTGGCCGAAGAAATCTGAAAAATGAAAAAAGAGGCTAGGAGAACTCACTTACGATCCGCTTCGACCGCGCGACGCGGCTATCCATCCGGCTCACTTTTTCCAAGACAGGCTGTATGTTTGGTCCTATCCTTGTAGGATGGCCTAGCTGCGGACAGTGCGAGCAGTCGCGGCGCGCATTCAAGACCTTTCTTGAACGGCGGGTGCTAGGCTAACTATATCCTTGTCCCTTCTGAGAAAATTGAGCAATGCGCGGAGCCGTTCGAGCTGTCTGCAAGTAAAAGGACTATGAACCTCGGAGACAGCTGTAGACAATAATTGGTCAATGCCTCAATTTTCTTAGAAGCATCGTGCAGGAAAATTAATATTCTGAAGTGATAATCACGTGTTCTATACTTGTTTGCTATTTCCAAGCATTACGGTAGGCTACAAAGGGTTACAAAGGGTTGAATGTCATTAAATCACCGCGGTCTACCGTAATCGTTCTGTAACCCGTTTCTGATCACTACTGTGCTTATCTGGGCCGAATTCCGGTCCGCATTCGCGTCTCGACACGCTTTGCAGCCGCACGCGCTCGAGTCAGTCGGGTTTCCAGCGCAAAAGCCGACTCGATGTGGCTTTTTTATACAATTTCCTCCAATTTCTCTTAGTTTGCAGTTTCCAAAACCCACCTCGAGTCAGCAGATCGGCGGCTGCTGCGCTGGAAGCTTTTCCGACTCGGGAGCGTGCGGCCGCAAAGCGTGTCGAGACGCAATTGCGGACCAGAATTTGGCCCAGATAAGGACAGTACTCCAAAAAAACAGGGGAAGTTTCAGCCGCAACGGAGACTATGACAAGGCTATAGTCTGCGTAAAAAATGAAATTCCCATGTGTGCCGAGCGGAGGTTAGAAAGAACGAAAGAGCGGAGGAGAGACGGTGGGAGCAGCATTGCGCGCAGGCCTGATGAGTCATGCCAAATTGGCTCTGACATACAGTTCAACCACGCATTGCCGTTCAGTCCGCAAAGTGCGCGCTGATTGCGAAAGCGTGCTGCGGCGCGATCGCAAGTATCCTAAGACACGGATGTGGGATCACCCGGGTGGTGGGATCTCCCGGGCACCAAAGGCGAAAACCGCCGAGTGATCTCGCATCCTCAGAAAACCGCAGCATACAACGCGCGATGAATATGCATTTAACTCGAGTGACCACACCCATCGAAAGGCTTTCTCGCCCGCGCACGTGCTCCAGACAGCAGCACGTGCTGCAAAACTTCACCGCAGGAGCACGTGCTGCAAAAGTTTATAGCAGGAGCACATGCTGCAGGATAGCCCAGCGCTATTGTAGCAGCACACCATCACGCGAGGCCGCCGGAACACCCACATGCGACGCGGCCAACTCGATGAGCACCATCTGCGGCTGCCAGCGGTTGGACGAGGTCTCCATCGGCTGGGTGTGCCAAGTATCCCAAACTTGGGTATTTAAACCGGCGACGCTATCGGCATCGCAGTCCCTCTTCAAGAGTGCGTCGTATGCTTTCCTTTTTTAAAAAATCGTTTCGTCATCGAGTTGAATGTGTATCATGCACGCATTTAACGTCTTATTCGATGGGGCACATGCTGTAATTTGACACACGATAGGAGCACCACCTCTCCTAGCAGCACGTCCCCTCACTGTGCACGAAACCGCTTTGTATTCGAGTGCAATGCATATTAGACACGCATTGAATGCATCGATTGTGTGAGTCCCTGTCTGAGGATACTCGCAATCGCGCCGCAGCAAGCTTTCGCTATCAGCGCGCACTTTGTGGACTGAACGGCAATGCGGAGTTGAACTGTATATACTGTCTGCCACACAATGCTAAATTCCCGGTCGATTGATATTCAGAATGTAGGGCTTAATGTTGCCTAGCGGTCAACGTATCGGCGCGCGTCGATTAGCGTGTGCCGTCTGCAATTGCAACGAGTGACGGTTTTGCGCGTGAGTATAAACCATGACACATGTTATTCAAAACGTCCTTCCTCACACTTTCCTTTATGGTCCGTTGCAAAAGTTTGTTTCCAGAGAATGTCAAATTTCGTACACTGCATGGTCTGCTTCACTTTTCCGGTGCAGGATCTAAAATTCTTCATGTCTGGTTGTGGTCATGTGGCTTGTTACAGATGTGTCGAAAAAGGTGCGTTATTTGCAGCTGTTTTTTTGTTTCTTTGCAGATTTCTAAGGTTTTTGCCATTAGTCAAAAAACCACTCACAAAAAATTGTGTTTCCCGCCACCCAGTAATTTAAATTAGGAACTTTGCAGGGCTAAAAAATCGTGATAGATTTGGTACTTTCGAGTAAAAAATTTGCCTTAATGCATTTTTTCGGTTCAAGCAAGTGCAAAAATATGTTTGTATAGACCTTATTTGTCTGAAGTTCACAACCCTGACAACCGTTTGCTTTCAATGCAAAACATTACTATAGCGATACGGTATCTTGGTGAAAGTGTCTGGTTTGAGTGGTGTATCGTAAACTACCGTAATTCTTCGATAATGTTGGAGCGAATATGGGATTCGTCAGCAGAACCCTACTTGGCCCCTTCGAGCAAATTTTTAATATGATATAAAGGCTTTAAAACCGCGAAATTCTCGTGGTTTCTACGCGCGCTGTTGAGGAGCGGAGGTTAGAGACTGTGAGAGAGCGCATGACAGACGGAGGGAGCAAAGACGCGCTGCTCGCGCCGTGAGTCATGAGAATTACCATGTTTTACGGAGGATAAAACAATGATCTACTACGATATTCTTACAGTAACCTTTGTGAAGCAAAAACGGCTGCCGGAATAGTGATCATCAGTAACTACAGAAAGATGCAGCAGGCTGTGACACACCCGGAGCTGAGGCTTTACACTGTTCCTAGATTTGCACAGAGATTCTATTCAAAAGAACGAATGCCGAACAGTGATTCATGTTGATGTTAGTGGTTGATTTCGGAGAGAGGATTTTTTTCATGACTCTTAGGAGCAAGCAAATATAACCGAAAGAACGCGTATTTGAGGTCCGTCTTCAGTCTTTACGGTGGGTTACTGTACATACACCGTAGTGCGTCCACGTTTTAGATGTTAACGCTCCGCCTCAAGGTTATATCAGGTGCTTATCACTAGTCCCGTATCCATTTTCGGAATTGGAGGGATTATGGCCAGGGTTGAGCAGACCGTTGCGCCAATTTTCGGCGGGGTTACGACCCCCCTCGCTGATTAAAGCAAGCTTTTTACGATCCTCCGAGATCAAAGATTTCATTAGCTCTACCTGAATGAGTAACTGAAAAGTGCATACTTATTCCACGCTACTGACTTTTTGATAAAAAAGTTATATTTGCTGTGGAGTTATTGCGACCCCCTCAAATTTTCCTTTCTTTTCTGAAATGTTCACAAATTTTTACGACCCCATGTTGCGCCGCGTCGCAACCCTGCTCAACCGTGGTTATGGCAGGTTTTGCTAGATCAGTTGTCATTTGGCTACCCTAACCCACCGTAGTCCTATCAAAAATCGAAAAGGGGACAATGTATCCGTGATCTGCATCCCAATCAGGGATGTGCGGCAATTGCCGTTTGTCGTTTGTCGTTTGCCGGCCATTTTCGGGACTTTTTTGCCGTTTGTCGTTTGCCGAAATTTTTGTGATTTTTCCGGCAAAACTCGGCAAAACATTGGAAGGAATTGCCACCTATGCTCGCGACCATGTGGGTAGAAGGGATAATCCGTGACCGTATTCATGAAACTACGGGAGTCTCCCAGGAGGGTCCGAAGTCCGGCCGCCGCATACATCGGCTGGTTCTGAAAACCTTTCCGGGAAGCTCCCGTAGTTTCATGAATACGGTCACCGATTATCCGTTGTTCGCTTAACCGTTATCCGGGGTTTTGACTTATCTGGGGTGGTAGTAAATGGGTTTAAAACGCGAGTTAACTCGCGGTAAGTTCGTGGTAAACTGCAGCGAGCTGTTTATTTGACGATTCTTAGGAAAGGTACCAGACATTGCTTCTTCTTCTTCTTATCAGCCACATCGGAGTTTCTTCTCATAGGCGTAGAAAGGTGGCCACATCACACGGCTTGTTCCACATATCACGAGCAGACAGAGAAGTAGGTCTGGCAGAGCATGAAAATAGATGTAGTGAATCATGACCAGTATTTTGACGGTCGGGACATTTATCCGGGACCGATTCGTCGATCCTTTGTACGTAGGCTTTGAGGTACGGAGAGTGACCGCAACGTAGACCCGCTAGAGTGACGCGGGAGCGTCTGGGCAGAGTCTTCTCGCTGTCATCGACCGTAGGAGGCACTGTACCTAGGATGGGATTAGGAAGGGCACAGGACAGGTATTCAGACACGAATCTGGTGTGTTCAATTTGCTGCAGCCTCTTCCTTGTGAGCTCAGAGGTAGCCCATCTTTGACGATCCAATGTAGAAATAGCAATATGGAGCGGTGTGCGAATATTACGGGGATGAGGATCAGATGACAGGAGTGGGTAGTTGGGATGTGCGGCATTCTTGACTATGCCAATGTGAAACTGTTGCGACTGACATTGCTGAAACCACGTTGTGAGTCACTAGCGTTTAGAGCCCATAGTGTAAAAAAATGCCTTAAAAAGTGGTTCATTCTGTCTTTTTTTGGAAAAACAATGATTCAGAAAAAAATTCTGAAGATTTTTTGAACTTTTCTCAGCTCGCGGTAAGTTAGCGCAGAACTGCACTTTGACACGAGCTGACAGAGAAATCGGAAATAGTGTGTGAATGAGGATAAAGATGGATAGCTTTCGAAAAAGTCTTCCGGGGGACTTTTTCGAAAACTATCCATCTTTTTCTTTTTTCATACACTAATTCCATTTTCTCTGCCATATAGATAGTCCAGCTCCCATGTGGTGCTTTAGTTTATGTTTCGACAGATTTTGGTATAGCTAAAAGAAGCCGGAAGCACTTCTGCGACACAGTAGCATTTTTGCGATACACATGGGCAAGGACTCTGAAAAAGTATGCCGCGGCAGTGCCAGGAAAGTACCGCGACCCTCGACTGTGCCGCGATAGTTCCACGGTAGTACCGCAGCAGCTCCGTGAGAATTACTGTGCCGCGGAGATTCTGTTGCAGTGTCTTGAGTGTCGACAACGCCGCGACATAACCGCGCAAGTCCCGTGTTGGACCCTCCGCGTAGCCGAAGCGGCACCACCGCGGAGCCGCAGCGGCACTATCGCGAGGCCGCCACGACATTGCCGCTGCGACTCGGCGATAGTGCCGCTTCGGTGTCCGTAGGAGCTGAAGCCGCTACCTTGCGAAGCCGCAGCGGCGAATTCTTTGATTTCCATGAGGTTCCATATGTCTTGTTCTTGTTCATCTGTTGCCTCGAAATGGAACTACTCTTTTGAAATGAAATCATTAGAATGTTGACATAAGTATTGAAAAAAAAGGAAAATAGTAAAGCGGCACATTTGAATAATTTTTGGGTCAATCTAAAGGATGAGGTTTTTAGCCGATTGCCGTTTGCCGGCCGTTTTTGGGATTTTCTTGCCATCGTTTGCCGCACATCCCTGATCCCAATTGACCTCTTTGAGCAAAGTTACAATCAAATTGGAAGCTTCGACTAGACTACCGTACAGCCACCGTAATCTCGATTTGACGGTCGACACGGATCACCCTGATTGGGGGTCCACATCGTGCGTCGGCACAAAAACATACCTGCACCGAGTTCACGCCTGCGTGGATTAAGGAACGTAAGGTATCAGTGTTGACATGTCGTCCGTGTCATTCAATCATATTCCGCGGAGTTACTCCTGAGCGTGAAATTATTCGATCAGCAGTCATGACTCAACACTTCCCAACGAAATTCACATGCGCAGTTGCAGACAACCGCTCCTGCAGCTCACGTTTTCGAGATATTGGTGCTGGACCCAAGATTAGTCGCGCCGGGACCTCGTGGCCCCAGCACGATGGTCTTCATGCTGCGTGCTACAACAGCGGCTGTCCGCAACTTCGGAGCGGAATTTCGTTGCGTTAAGGGAGCACGTATCTGCGTCGTGACTTTATGAGTGAATGACGCAAACCGTATACCGTGTTTCCTGTCAAGGAGGTTGCCGCAGGCAACTATAACTCCCGCTGGGAAGCGTGACGGCAAGCCTCGTGCAGCAAAGTTGCCTATGACAGCGATGATAATTGATGAGGTGTTAGGCTCCTCTGAGAAAACTTGCATGAAAATAGATTACTTTTGGCCTGGGCGGCCAAATGTGGGTAATTGCGCTCCCAAACAGGGCTGTTTCCCAGCTATGTAGAGGTTATTTGTCGCTGAACACCATGTCTTTCCACGAAATAACCGACCAATAGTACTCGTATAGGAGTATATAATATTGGTTATATATCAATTCTGGTTCACCACTGGATAGTATTGACTCCCTTTAAGCTACAAGGAGAGCTCCACCAGTAGCATAGCCTAAGGAGGAACCCAGGTGGCACCTCAAACCTGAGCAGCTCGGACACGAAACACCCCTTGTCTTATCTGCCTTAATGCGGCATTGTGCACGCCGCGGGATCACAGAGTAATTTAGGTCAATGGTATACATTGTCGCAGTCATGGGCGACAGTCATGCAATTTAGCACAAATCGTAGCGGGACCAGCATAGGAGCAACGACACTGGCACTCATAGGAAAAGTTGTCGCGTGTCCGCCTCACGTGTCGTGGAGGGCTGACATACTAAAAATGTGCGGATGCCTGTCGTTACCACTGTCGCTGTCGCTGTGCAGCGACAGATTTACAGGGCGGGAGCTCCGCGATAGGTGCTTCGCGACAAAACGTGGACTCTTGCCATCCTAATTCGAGCACAGAAGGCTTTTCGCGGCCATATCTATGCATTTTCTATGCAAAAATCCTGGTCGCCACCACATGTCCACCGGGTCGCCACCCAAGACTCGCTTTTCGGAAGAGCCAGGTTCATACGTACTTTTTGCAGCGTGGCGCAGTGTTTATCACTCCAATTACCGAAAATTGATACGCCTGATTAGCGCTGTCGTGGTGGCACGTTGCCTCCGGTATAAACTCAGCCTCAGGCCTGGATTATACCTTCGGCGATGAGCGACGTGACAAAATGTTTACCATCAATATCGACCGAAAATCGATCGAAAGCTCCAATTACAGCAGTAATGGCAAAAATCGCGAAAACGAACAATTGGTAGCCGCCCTACACGACCCCTAAACTTGGATGTGCTATTTCTGCCCCGCCCGCTTCTCCAACATGCACTGAAAGGTGGGCCGCGCGGGCATGGTTTAATCAAGTTGAAAGACCTTATATGGCGATTTATGGCTCGTTTTTAGCCGTTTTTCGGCATTATTGTTCCAGTGGACCCCGGTACTTTTGATTTCCGGTTACAATTATTAGACCGTTTTCATCGTCAACACTGCTATTAGAATAACTTCAACGATGCACTCCATTGCTCGTTTTTTGGTTAACCGTTGTTCACAAAATCGGCTCGAAGTTGGCAAATTCAGTTTATTTATTTGATACGTCCAGAGGACGCGCTTTTTAAAACACAAGTTGAACATTCAAAGAAAATGAATATTTGTCGAATCAAGAAACTTTTCGGTAATAGATCAAACTATGGATTGCTATTTTGTGATTCAATTGATCAGAAGGTGAGGAGCTATTCATATTTTTTCACGTCAGCGCGGCAGGCGCGTGACGCGCGGGCGTGGCGTTGGAGTACAGAAGGCCTGACACCTCGCACGCGCGTCAATCCGCTCCGCCGTGGCGGCGGCTGCGTGACGCGCGTGCGAGGTGTCACGCCTTCTGCAACAAATTTTTCATCATTGTCATTATTAATCCATCATCAATTTCATTCCGTTCCATAATAATTAATTCCAGTACTATCTTCTGCTACAATAAAAGTGAACGCGTGTAAAGATTCTGCTTGCTCGGAAAAGTTAACTCTTTTGAATCCGCTTCGCCATAGCGTCGCCGCTGTAGTATCCATAGTCGCCGCAAGCGCGCCACGCGCGTAGAAAGTTCACACTCCAACTTGAGTAGTATTAGTGTGAGACGCCGTAGTGCTGTATTTCTAAGGAAGGGGGCGGGACAAATCGATAGCAGTAGCCGCCTCACGTCGCGAGGGCCAGCGTTTCTGCCGTTGGGCGCCTCTCAATGCGGAGGAAACCCGTGCCCGCTGATGGGATGTTGATAGAATTCACAGCGCGGGTATGGCTAAGGCGGAGTTCGGCTGGCAGACGTGACGCTCACGGCGGAACATCGCTACGTTCACGTCGTCGTTGGGGCGCGTGAACCGATTGCTAACTGGTTTTCTTTCAGGGGGCCATGGCTAACACGCTCCAATGACGACGTGAACGCAGCGGTTTTTCCTCGCGCGCGTCACGTGTGCCAGCGGAGCTCTTTTGTCCCACCCGCGCTGTGAATTCGATCAACATTCTCTCGCAAATAAAGACAGGCAAACACCCCCTACCTCGTGTTTAATTCGACTGACACGATTGACTGAGTGGTCAATTGCTCGAATCGGCGCAGCTGCTGATCATTTCCCACGATTCTCGACTCCCTTGGTGGGACTATGGGGAACAAGGACAATAAATTCGGGACAGGTTTAGTGCTTGCGGCTCCAGGGATGGAGCAGTAAGCTTGAAACTTGCTGCTTCTTCCTTGAACCTGGCGCAAGCGCTCGAGAGCGAGCCCGCGTGAGCAGCGCGCAAATCGTGTGCCGACGATGAGCATCGATTTTGCGTAATCGCACGCTTTCGCAAGGAGTGGACGTTGCCTCTAGAGCTGTAATCACTATTAACGACCAGCCGCTTCGCTGCCGCAGCGATACTGATTGTGAGATTCTTGAGTGGGCAAAAATGGTTCACGGCCATGGAAAAAGGCTGTGGTGCGGTTGCGGACCCGTCCTAACACACCGTAGTTTGTTAGTGGTATCACTCATTTTTCCGAAACAACTGTGATAGATCGATGAGACTGTGTTTTCACCGATACGACTATATCTGTGGAAGTAATGTAAACAGGTGAAAATTTGAGAGTGGAAACAAAAACTCACCGACCAGTCTCAGTTATTTAGAAAAAAAATTGAGTGATAACACAATCAGACTACAGTATGTTAGGAAGAGTCCGCAACCGCACTCAGTTATTTAGAAAAAAATTGAGTGATAACACAATCAGACTACAGTATGTTAGGAAGAGTCCGCAACCGCACCAGGGCCTTCTTCCATTGTTGTAGACTATACATTGATGCCTGTTTCAGCCGGCTATGATGCCCTTAGTCTCGTAAGGCATCATTAGGGCTCACGGAAACATGCAGTTATCTTGTTGTGGAAAGTTTAGGTGCCATGACGCTGAAATGCAGAGTATGTCAGAAGGATAATCCACAGGTTCTCGAAATAAATAGGAACCTGAAACCTCAGGCTGGTTCCGTTTTCTTCTCTTTGTTTTTTCCTGCTGACACTCGTAGCTGTGTTCTGCCAAGCCGACGTCGTCTGTGTTTGTCACGGGGCAAGTGCTAGGTGTTTAGAGTGGAACGAAGGGTATTTTGGACGAAACCATACGTTTGAGCACCTGCAATCTTACAAGGCCTCGGGGTGAACTGCGGACGTTTCGGGACAGCAGATCCAGTTTTCAAAAGATAGCGATCTGGCGGAACATGCTCAGACGCTCGTACTGGTGTTCCGTCAGACCGCTGCCGTATAAACGCCGAATCCGTTGCACCGAAACGTCGGCCGTTTCTCTCAAGACATCGCTTTCTAGAGCTTTTTTAAAGCCTGGTTTCCTCCGAGACACCCTCTGTTCCACCCGGAACACCTGCCACGAGACAAACACAAACAATAGCGGTCTGGCGGAACACAGCCACGAGTGTCTGAGAAACTAGGAGCGTGTGACTACGGATAATATTTGCGAACATGTAGATCAAAATTTTTTAGAAATGCAGTTGTTTAAGTTCTTTTTTTGAAATAATGATTTTTTCAGTTACGCGAATTATTTACACCGTTGGTAGACTTCTCTACGATTCCACGTGATGTAGGCTTTGCTGCTGATTTCCAGAATAGTCATCGAATGAGACTCATGAAACATCTAAAAGATCGAGTGAGTCTTCTCGTTTACAACCTATCAAGCTTTTCCACAAATACAGACTCCTCTTCGTGTAATCACGGACAAGACGAAAGCTGACGTCCGTGTTTATGAAAATCAATCTCACTGGAACTTTCAAAAATAGGAAACTTGAAAATCATGTGCAGTGAGAGGGTTTTGTTGTCTACATTCTGTGGTCCAGGATTTAGTGAGTCGTGGTGAGCGACCTTGGTTGGCACGGCTGCGACCCCCCCCCACAAGTAGAAATTTTTGTGTGCTACTTCTCCGTAAAACTCCGACCGGCTGTACTCGTGCTGGACCCTGCTGGGGTCCATTCTCTTCTTTTTATTTTCTAGCAGCTGTAGCCCGAAAGTTGGCCTCCTATGTTCAATTGAACTTAGACGTTCCCTTCAGTCCTGTGGGTACAAGTGAGCCTTTCATCCACTTCCGACCCCTTTCCTGACGCTTTCAAAGTGACCCCATAACCAGGGTCAAGCGGGCTATCCAAATTCCGCAACGGAGGTCGCAAAAAAATCCACTCTAAAAAATGAAGGCTAGGGGGGTGCAAAAATTTCGGCTCGAAAAATGAAGGTTAGGGGGTGGTCGCAAGAATTTAGGATCAAATAAAAATTTGGTGAATATATCCCGTAAATTCTGGATATTTTTGGTCACCAAAGGCAAGGATCATAGCATTGCTCAGGTTTTTTTTTTGCTTGAGCCGGACTACTGGACGAATTTTCGGCGTCTGACAGTTTTAGTGATGGAATATTTCGTTCATTTTGCTTTTCCGAACGACCCGAATATCCAAAAAAACCGTAGACACCGATTTCATGGATAAATCGTGCCTCGGGAGGGGAAGGGAGGGGCGCAAAATTTTCGGATTTTGAAATACGAATTCTGAAGATGGGGGAGATCGCTCCCATTTCGAAAAATTACGCAACGCCCCTCTTTACTCGGCCCATAATTACATGCGCAGCAAGCAGGTGTGATTTTGGCACAGGAAGTCGCAAACTCCAATCTCCAGGTCGCGCGTTTTGTGGAATGGTAAGCCGCACGCGGGCATAAGTCACTTTCTGGCATTCGTGGGTCGAAACCGCAGTCGAAAAATCTCGCTGATTGAGTCTCACCACCACGCTTCCATGTGGGACCTATGGTTGCGTGTTGCTTACTCATACATAGAGACAGAGCCGACGGTACTTATGGGTAATTGTCGTGAAGTGACCACGCGGCGAAAAGGGCGCAGGGAGTAGGGAGAGGCGAAGGCCTGTCATTACCGGTCACGCAGACTAGTGATAGTGCATTGTCTACGCCTCTGATGGTTGTTTGTTATTCCCCCGTGTGTTGTCTGTGTGACTACCAATCGCAACACTTCGCTTCCCTCCGTTTACTCCTCGCCCTCTCTGCGGCTTGGTCACCTTGCGGCAATCACCCATGAATATTGCCTGGTCTGTCTCCATGTTTGAGTAAGCAACACGCAGCTATTGGCCCCGCGTGGAAGCTGGGGAGGGGGGATTAGAGCTAACAGCGAGGTTTCTGTGAAGAGTCTCGCCCCTCGAATGCCCAAAAGCGACCTATACCCGCGGGCGGCTTACCCTTCCACAAATTGCGCTAAGACAAAGCCCTTTTCTCGAGCTGAAGCTTGGAGTTTGCGACTTCCTGTGCCAATCACACTTGTTTGCTGCCCATGTGACTATGGGGTCAGTTTCAAAATGCCAGAGAAGGGGTCGGAAGTGAATAAACGGCTCACCTGCACACATAGGACTGGCGGGAACACGTAAGTGTGTGCGTCTCGCAAACGCGATTCAGCATAGGAGACCAGAGGTGATATTAGGTATCGAGGTGCCAGAACTAGCGCAAACGCGCTAAGCGGAGGAGGGAGTGTGCAACGAATGAGACGCCGACGTGCGTAGTAGCCCGAAAACGGTGATAGTACGCGCTACCGTGATGATTCCTAATGCCGCCTCATGTGTCGGGCTACAGCTGTTAGAAAAGGGCTACCACAGATTAGACCCCAGCAGGGCTGCGACCAAACACCTTTCTCACAGGATCTCGAAAATTCTGCTACTAAGCTCCACCAGCGAGAAGAAGCTCGTAAAATTTTCCAAGTTCGGTCGCAACGACGCACTGGGCCCTGGACCCCACAATGCACATCTCTTCATTCCTTATTTTTGGAGGTTCCGATGAGCTGAACAGGGTGAAGCGGGGCGTTGCGTAATTTTTCAAAATCGAAGCGAACCCCCCCTCATCAATTTTTTTTCCAGAATTCGATTTTTTTATATCTCTCCTCTAGGCGCGATTCCTGGGCAGTTTATATTTGATAACTAAAACTGTCAAACGCCAAAATTCATTCATCAGTCGGGCTCGAGCGTCTAAAACCTGAGCAATGCTACGATCCTTCACTTTGGTGTTCAAAAATATCGAGAATTTTTGGGATATCCTCATCAAATTTTGACCAAAATTTTTGCGACCCCCCTCCACCCACCGTTGCAAAATTTTGCAACTCCGCTTCACTCTAGCTGTAGCCCGACAGATGGCCTCCTATGCTAAATCGCACTTGCGAGACGCGCACGATTACTCGTTCCCGTCAGTCCTATGTGTACACAAAGGTGAGTGCTTTATCCACTTCCAACCCCTTCTCTGGTGTTTTGAAACTGACCTAATCATCACATGCGCGGCGAGCAAGTGGGATTTGGCACAGGAAGTCGCAAACCGCCAGCTCCAACTCGCTGTTTGAGTCTGACCTTCACGTTCCCATGCGGGGCCTATGGTTGCGCGTTGCTCACTTATATATGGAGACAGAAAAACAGTACTCATGGGTGATTGTCGTTTGGTGAACATGCCGCAAAAAGGGCGGAGGAAAGCGAAGGCCCGTCATTACTGGTCACACAGACTAGCGGTAGTCCACTGTCTACAACTCTGATGGTTGTTTGTTATTTCCCTGTGCGTAGCCTGTGTGACCACCAATCGCAACCCTTCGCTCCTCTCCATTTCCCCCTCTGCGGCTTGGTCACGTTGTGGCGATCACCCATGAGCTCTCATGAAGAGCCTCACCCCACAAATGCTGAAAAGCGACCTATACCCGCGTGCGACTTACTCTTCCACAAATTGCGCGACAACAAAGCCCTTTTCTCGAACTGAAGCTCGGAGTTTGTGACTTCCTGTGCCAATCACACTTGTTTGTTGCCCATGTGATTATGGGGTCAGTTTCAAAACATTAGAGAAGGGGTCGGAAGTGGATAGACGGCTCAACTGTACACATAGGACTGACGGGAACGCGTAAGTGTGCGCGTCTCGCAAGCGCGACTCAGCATAGGAGACCATGTCTCGGGCTACAGCTGTTAGAAAGGGCTACAACAGAATGTACCCCATCGGGGTCCTGCAGGGCTGTGACCGAACCCATTTCTACGGGATTACGAATGCTATACTCTAAAGCTCCACCTATGAGAAGGAGCTCGTAGCATTTACCAAGTAGGTAGGGGGGGTCGTAGCTCTGCAAAGGTCGGTAACAACGACCCACTGGACCCTGGATCACAGGATGTGGACGACAAAACCCCACAATGCACATCCCTAAATTCCTTGTTTTTCGAGGTTCCTATGGGTTAAATTTCATAAGACGGACATTAGCTTTTGTTTTTATCCGCAATCACACAAGGAGTCTTTATTTGTGGAATAGTTTTGGTCACCTTACGACCACCACTCTGTACTTACGAATAAACTGAATTGTTTTTGTATTACAGAGTGCCAATATGGAAAAACTGCAGCAGTTTTGCAAGGAAGAGATGAGGAAGAAGGCAGTATACAAAGCGTAAGAGTTTGATTTTTTTCGAGGGCAGTGTGTTGTTAAAAATTCCACATCTCTCTCTTCCCATAAAAAATCGGGGTAGAGAGTTCTGGGTAATATATGCGGCAGTTCAGAAGTTGCGGGACGATATCTTCATATCATAATATTTTCATGTGTCGTGTACTATCATCGCATGTGGATCTGTGGCAGGAGGCGCCACTGTCACGCATACGGTCAACTGATCGATTCTCGCCTAAGACCAACAAAGCCCTCTATCTCTTCGGGTCAGTAACTTGGTACTGGACTCGCCCGGAAGGAGAGGATAAGAACAAAAAATGTTTCGTTTTGGGCCTTACCTCAAAGGTTTTCGAAATGAAGGCCAGACTTCATCATACGCAGACCATGTAAGGTCGTTGGTAGTGCCCCTTAGCGAGCTTTCGGAATCTTTGTGCTAATGTTTCCTACGCTACTGATGGGTAGTTCCTGATTAGGAGGCCCAAATATGGACATGGCAGTGTTGAAATGCACCCGTAGCTATGTTTATACTCCCATCGCGGCGGGAAGACATATTGATGGATGGGTCCGAGCACCTGTATATACCTAAAGCTTGTACTGTGCTTCTCTGGGCCCAATTTCGGCCGGCAATTGCGTCTCGACACGCTTTGCGGCCGCGCGCTTCCGATTCGGAAGAGTTTTCAGCGCCACAGCCGCCGATTCTTTGACTCAAGGTGGGTGTTGGAAAATGAAAACGAAGCAAAATTAGAGAAAACTGTGTAAAAGAGCCACATCGAGTCGGCCTTGGCGCTGGAAACTATTGACTCGAGCGCGTGCGGCCGCAAAGCGTGTCGAGAAGCAATTTCGGACCGGAATTTGTCCCAGATAAGCACAGTAATCGCGTCGCTCCCCGACTTATGCCCAAAAATCTTTGCCGAGCTCGAAGAAATGCATACGCGCGTCCGTTTTCGTCCCTCATTTACCTTTCTGTTGCAGTAAGTGTTGGAGACACAAATATTTTAGGGACTTGCAACGTATGAAAACCGAATACAAAAAGAAGTGCGAGGAGGCTTCCCAACTCAAGGACCAGATTGTCAAGATGAAAACGGTTAACCTGAGGTGAGTTCTATGTTGATACATAGTTAAGAAGCGTGCTGAAGCTGTACGGAAAACCCGGTTTTCAACGCGTATTCGGGATCGGAAGCGATATTTACGACGCGAAGAGCGCGTTTTTTTGTGCTCGTCATGATTTCCGTCTGCGCGAATCATCGTTGGCACCATTCCAGCAGAGATTGCCGCAAGTGATGAGCGTGATGCGCTACGCATGCCGAAGAAGGGTTGCTGTGATTCGTGACATCCTTGCTGCCCAGGGAACGGCTAGTGGTCCTACGTCGGTCGCGGCGACTATAAATTTGATGAGCGGCTGACCAGCGACGGCTTCGCGCGTAGCAGCTGCCCCGCCTTGGTTGCTCGCGGCGCGGTACGTGTGCTCTCACGCATCGCGTGCGGCGATATCGGTTCAGATGGTACCAGACACCAATCGCGGCACTGAAAAGTATGATTCCAGCTTAAAGGCAGTGTTCACGATAAAAGTCGTTTTTCTGTTTTTCCGCCTATCTTGAAAACGGTCCCATGCTGATTCCAATGATGTCCCTGGAATAGTACAGGACATCCTGGAAACGGAGTTATGGCCCCTCGAAATTTAGCAAGGGAAAATTGTGGACGAGTTGTACGAGGCTTGTAACTCCCGTTTTTTGCAGCCGATGTGTGCGAGCTGACCTGGGTAAAGAAAGAAGTTGAGAATGAAGGGAAGAACGGGGCTACTGATTGGAAACCATCGCTCATTTAACCACAAATACAGGGGAACTGTTATAGGACGTGGGCGGAGTGGCTCAATGGGTCGGCTGGCCCACGAGATTTTCACCCACTTACCGGCCGTTTTTCGTCGCACTTCCGTTCTTAATCTTCTTATAGGGACCCAAAGCTTACGTTTCAGCCAAAAAAAGGGAAACTTTTTCTTCGTGAACACTGCCTTTAACCAACGCGTTTCGATCACGTTGTTGGTAGCTTCGAACCAGGGTCTCCCTAATCAAATGTTTCAAACGACCTTCGATGTGAGGAAAACTTGTAAAATTGTGGGAGAGAATCGCTAAAATTCTAAATGAAATTACTGCCCAGGAGGTGAAGTTAATCATTTTGTTTACCAACGGAAGGGGGCCGTAACTCTATTGAATCGGTCACAACGCCCAACTGAACCCTTCTTCCACGGCGCATTTTATAAACGTAGACAACGATAGCACCTCCTGGATACATGAATACTTGCACTGGAGCTTGTGTAGGTTATGAGATAACTTTGGGTCGACCGCGGTCTAAAAAGACCGTTTTTCCTGCAGTTTTTGTGTATATCCTAGAACTACCAGTGGTCTATGCTCCGATTGAATCGGGAATCTCGAGGTTTAACTTGGACCGGACCTTGCCCTTACGCGTCCGCTCGCCCTGTTTAGAAATCGTTCCCAGGTCGTTTTTTTTTGTGGAAGCCGTGGAAGATTCTATTGAAGTATCCCGAAATTTTCATTATTCCCTGCTCTTCGTTTCAGCCTTAACGACTTGACCCACGATCCGTTCCGTACTCCTATGGGGAAGCCAGGAGAACGAAAATTTGTGACATCTACACCTTACCAGCAACCTCACTTCCGTGGTAGGGTTAGCTTTAGAGTTTTTTTTCACTGATTTTGATGTGATAAACAGATTCTGCACGGGAAGATAACTCGCTGTCCACAATGTACGCATCTGGCCATACTGATACGAGTAATGCATCATTTGCCACGGTTGGGATTCCACGACTGCCTGTGGACTCTAGTGGAGAGGTAAAGTTTACCTTCTTGGGTGAAGCAAGAAAGCGGGTGGTCGTTACTGTCTAGATACAATGCACATCTAACCTGACAAGGGACCACCCCGAACGCAAAGTGGGGTTTAAAAAACAGCCTTCTGGGGGTTATAGAGGGAATAATTGAAACCATTCCAGATTTTAAAATTTCACTCAGTCCTCACGGGTTGATCAAAAACGACCAAAACAATAGGTTATTGTGGGTAAAATTCCATTCAGTGCTTCCTAACCGGACGAAATCCGCAAAAAAAACTGGAAATGAACTCAGATTCGTGTTCAGCGCTCCAAATACTCCCTGGGCGGAGTTAGAGCGAAAATTCTTTTCTCGACCACTTCACTCCCAAAATCGGTACTGAGCCTATACATCTTGTTTGAATCCGAATGTCGTCAAAAAATTCACGGCCCGAACTTCGCTCTCGGGGGTAATGGGTGGTGGCCGTTGTTTATTTCACCGCCTAGAGAGACGGCAGGAGCGGCCACAGACGCCGCCAGTGGGCTGTCGCCAGCCTCGTGTTGCGTCCAAAAAGGAACCTCGCTCTTCCCACGCCCTTCCTAGTTTCTCCCACCTCCTTAGGGGTTGCAATACGCAATGGTCACCACCTGGGAGCTATTTGAAATGCTCATCACGAATCTAAGGTCAGCTTTTCGATTTTCGACAGATTATTGTAGATTCCGGTGGGTATACGGTAGTTCGGTCAAAATCCCAGATTTGACTCAAAATTCCTGAACGGGGTTATCCGAAGTGCTGAATAAGAATTTGATGTCGATTTTCAGATCATCAAGGTAGGTTTAACCCCCAAGTGGTATGGCACCCACCGTAACGTACAGTAAACCTCAGAATGTCGACGAACGATCGCTAGATTCGCGTGCAACACCCTAGATTACACCCACACAAGTTCTGAGCCGAATCTGAAAATTTTTCCTAGACCATTCTGAAAATTCTTTGATGGGGTACCCTTACCTTGTCGCAAGGCTTTGAAAAACGTCTGTAACTTTTTTTTAGAGTGGTTTTAAGAAGTTGCAAAAAGCACACTCGATTTTACGTCCAAAATGGTTCCAGAAAAAACATTTTATCCGCAATGGCTAGGCTGACTTGAAGTAGCTCCCTTGCGAAATGCGATTCTTAAAGTGTGGTTCGGTTCTACCCATAATTTTGGAGTTGATATTGAAGGTTTTCTTTTGAATATTCAAGCGATTGGCTAATGTAGCGTGCTTCTCTGGGCCAAATTCCGGTCCGCAATTGCATCTAGACACGCTTTGCGGCCGGACGCTTCCGAGTCGGAAGAGTTTCCAGCGTCGCAGCCGCCGATATGTTCACTCTAGGTGGGTTTTGGAAACTGAAAACTTTGAAAAAAGGGAGAAAACTGTAAAAAAAAAAGCCAAATCGAGTCGGCTTCGGCGCTGGAAACTTGACTGAGTCGTGCGCGTGCGGCCGCAAAGCGTGTCAAGACGCAATTGCGGACCGGAATTTGGCTCAGAGAAGCACAGTATTAAGGTCGCTTGTAGGATTTTGTAGTTTTGGTAAACCCGCCTCTGCTTATGATAATTATTTCTGTTGGAAAAAGTATTGGTCATTGATCAAGGAACAAGTTCAGGAGGTTTTATGTTGTCCAAACCTTTTTTCCAGCGTGAAATCGAATCCACTTAAGTGTTTCACCAACTTAGGGACGCTTTTTCTGTAACATATGTGGGGAGATGGGTATGGGCGCTCACTTGGTATCCTAGCAAGTGTTGAAACTTGGGAATTTCCATAGTTTCTAACATAGATGTGAAACTCTCTTTTTTTTATCCCGTTACCTTTGCAATATAAGAAAAGATGTACAAAAAATAAGATACACTGTTAAAACCTAAAATAAGTAAGGTGAACACATAAAAATGGCATCATTGTCAGCCAATATTCGGGAATGATCTTGCAGAATTCGAACTATGAACCCTCGCCATTCAGTGACGTGGTAGTCCAACGCCTAACCGGCTGAGCCATTGTATACTGATAGCACAACCCGACTATCTCAATGCAATGATCGGTGGTTTGCATGCGGCGAGCATTGCTCATAGGATCAATAAACAAGCCATAACTTCAGAACCTAGCTAGATTTCGTCTTGAAACTTTTTTGAGAACCTTTTCGAATGATTTCAAGACCACTGTATTCGTCACATTTGGGCTGTATCCTCGTATCCATCGTTCTGGTTTCTTTCCTTTTTTGGTCGTTTTTCATCTACCCATGAGGACTGAGTAAATTTTTGAAACCTTAAATTCTTTCTTTTTATCTCCTCTACGACCCCCAAGAAACCGTTTTTCAAAATTCTATTTTGTGTTGGGGATAGCACCTTGTGAGTTCAAGCGCCAGATGGCTTCACCCGCGCAGAAGGAGTGACGGTCCCTAATATTTCTGAAGTCACCGACGCCCATTTTCGTTCCTTTTTCGTCTGCAACGTTCTCAGTTTAGGTTTCAACCCTTACCCGTCTGACATCAGCGTTGTGTCGAAATAATCCCGGCAGTGGTGAAAGTCACAAACGAGCTAGCAGCAAGGTAAGAAAAATACTTATCATAAGTATAAGATGCTGATGGGCGCGTACTCTGATTATTGATTCCTTTAAGCCTGAAGATGAACCTGACAATTTGGTCTTTCCCAAGACTCAACAAGTATTTCTGCAGTCAGGGAAGGTGAACTTGTGGAGTGATTATGGTATTTCGTATGTTGGTAGAGAATTATCAAAATACTCCAACTCTTCTAGAATCCAACTTCTGGCGGTTCTGGGAAAGGTAATCGCCAAAAGATGGATAGCTCGAATTCCAACAGCAGTTCTGCTACAAAGACTCCTGCAACGAAGAAATCGTGAGTTTTTTTCGGAAATTCTGACAAGGGGATCATTTTAGCGATGTTCTGTTTTAACGAAATTGACGCCCTTGGTAATTCCAAAGAAAATTGTGAGTTTCCCTTGTCTAAACCTAGAGCACGAAGAGTTACCAGCTGAAAGCTGTAGGTAGTCCACGGAAATAATTCTCTTCTTCACTCAAACTGTTCATGGTGGTTATTTGGGGTGCTGAGCATGATTATGAGGTTGGTTTCTAATTTTCCGGGCGATTACGGTAGATTACTGTAGATAATTGCCGTTATACCTGTTGTAGCTTTCATAGTCGTCCGAAGAACCAAGAGCGAACTTCATATTCGTGTTCAGCACCCCAAAATGATCCCCGAGGACAAGATCCGGGCAAAGACGGAATTTTTTACTGACCGCCTAACCTTTCGGGCTTGTAACTTTTCGATATGTTGGTTTGGGCAAGGGGAACTCAACGATAAGTACTATCGGGATCCTCGTCTGGTCCTTCATTTTTCCGATTCAGACTACGTCAAGTATAAGCGACGCCTTGAGCAGCTGCTCGCCCGCGACAGTGGCTACCGCGCTCGCTATAGCCACTACGACAAAACCTCGAATTTTGGACTTCACGGCTACTATCCCTCTGAAGACGCCGCTTTGTAGTGGGGCGTTGAGCGGCCTTCCGTCTGAGGTCTAAGGAAAATTTTAGAGACATTTGAACTACTTTGCGGAACACTCCGAAAATCAGTGTAACTCTGACTCAGGATGCCCGAAAGGAGACCTCATACAGTGCGTTTCGTAATTGTAGCGACACCCTCCAGAACACCGTTATCAAGGCCCACACGATTTTTCATTGAACGGCGTGGTTACCATTGATCTCAGCGCACCTGAAAACCCTTCTTCTCTGAATTTGACTGGAAAATATGAAGAAACAAGAATTACCTGGTACTTCACCTTCTTCTTCTTCTTCTTTGCAGCCACATAGAGGGTTTTGTCATAGGCGGAGGAACTGGGCGACCAGTAGTGGATTCGTCCATAGGTCCATTGGTGTCAGCGTGGTAGGTCTCTCCGGACAGTTGAATAAATGTGCGGTATCATGGCCGACGATACCGCAGTCCGGGCACACATCAGATTTGCTGCTGTCAATCTTGCTGACATAAGACATTAGCATTGTAGAGTGACCACAGCGTAATGATGCGAGCGTGCATCTCGCCCTTCTTCCGAGTTGAGACTCTGAGGTGCAGACGGGGGCGGTATATCTCCTAGTATAGGATTTATGGCCACCTTCACAAGATGACACCGTACGAACTTGGTGTGCTCCTCGCGCAAAAGACGGAGTCGTTCTTGCTGTGAGTCGTGCCATCTTTGCAAATTGAGTTTGTTTGGAGCATCGGCGAATGGCTTCCTTATACTTCTCTCTCTCACGATGTTTAGCACTCTCCACGACGGGTGATTTGGTTGCTTTATAATGTTAATGCGGAGTTGCTGGGCCTGGAGCTGACAGTGCTCCTTCACTGGTAATAGACGGGTCTCAGCATGTAGGTGCTCGATTGGGGAACTCCTTGCACATCCGGTGGCGATACGGAGAGCAGCATTTTGTACTCGTTGCATCTTTGTCCAGGAGGATTCTGAGACGAGATGCTGCCAAACCGGTGCGGCGTACTCCAGGGCGGGCTGCAGAATTGCCTTATACGTTGTGAGTATAGTCTCCTTGCTGCTACCCCACGAAGTGCCGCCCAGGGCCCTGAGAACGTTGAGCTTAGCTTTAACGACTGCCTGCTTCTGCTCGGTATTCTTATGAAACTTGAGTGACGGATCGAGCACAAGACCGAGCAGCTTTGGAAAGCGAGCAGCAGGCAAACGGTCTCCATCCCACACGACATCCGGATGAGCGCTGTGCTCGGATGGGTCCGTCGTGAGAACGGACACTGACGACTTGGCTGCAGAGATACTTAGCATCTTGCGGTCGAAAAAGCCCTTTAGTGTGATCAGGTACTCGTTGATCTTATTGGCGGCCACCTGTAAGTCCCGATCTCGACACATGATTGTTATGTCATCGGCATACGCGACGACCTTGATGTCCTGTGGAGGCTCAGGCATATCTCCGAGGTACAGATTGAAGAGGGCTGGCGATAGAACTCCGCCCTGAGGGACTCCAGCTGCCATAGGAATACTGTTGGAGACATGGTTCTGAAACATGACTCTTGCCCGCCGACCTTTAATAAAGGCCGATATCCAGCGCTTCTGCCAAGATGGTATTGACGACTCCAGAATGTTGCTTGACAGGACTCCAAGGTTAACCGTATCAAATGCCTTGGTGAGATCCAACGCAACAGCTACAGTTCTCAATGGCTTGTTAAAGTTGAACCCGTCGATAGCATAGCTGGTAATTTCTAGCAACGCCGTAGTTGTGGAATGTAGCCTCCTGAACCCATGTTGAAACAACTGCTTCTCGTTGTGCTCCGCTAGATCCTTGACAATGAGCTTTTCGGCCACCTTGGCGAAAGGTGACATCAAGCTAATGGGACGATATCCCTTTACTGATGACTGAGGTTTGCCAGGCTTGGGCAACGGGATGACGTTGGCTGTCTTCCAGTTTTGCGGAATAGTGCAAGAGCTAAACGAAGTGTTAATCATATCAACGATGAGCGGAAGGATCTCAGTCAGGAGTTTCTTCAGTACAGCAGGACAAATGCCGTCCGGACCGACAGCTTTGGAGTTCCGCATGTCCTTTATAATCTTCTCTACTTGCGCCACAGTGAACGCATCGGCCGTGCTCATGAGCGGGAGGCGGCACAGCTCTCTTACTGTCACTCTATTTTGCGGACCTCGCCTTGTACTCGTGACAAAGAAACTTTTACCGAGAGAGTAGGCGGCTTCATTTCCTGACTTGAAAACGTTATTACCAAACTCAATAGTGGAGATGGTGGCTGGCGAGCTCTTTCCCGATAGTTTCCGAAGAACCTTCCAAGTAGCTCCACTGTCACGTCTTGAAATTCAACTGTTCTGTGAATTTTTCCCACTGTTCTTTCTTGTGCTGGTCGAGATCTTTTTCTGATCTCACCATCCAGCTGAGCGACGACAGGGTCTAGATGGTCAACTGCTCTTCTGGCATCTCTAGTCCTGATTTTCTCAAGAATTTCTCTGGTTACGTTTGGATAGAACGTCTTAACTCGGCCAACAGGGATAGCCGCCTTCATGGCCCTGCGAATTGCATCAGATAAGTGATGCTCCTTCTGGTGCACATTGCCATTCCACGGGTAATCAGCCGCTAGGCGTAGCGCAACCTCACTGAACAGGCACCAGTCTGCTTGGCCTAAATTGAGATAAGAACGTTGACGAACACCAGAATAAGGAGCAAGAGAATTTGAGAGATCGATGTGCACAAAGACGGGAACATGATCACTAGACAATGTTGTCGAGGTAGACCATGAGCAAGCGTTGGAAAGGTTGGACGAGATAAGAGTTATGTCTGGGCTAGAAGATCGGCCGTTGGCAGGGGGAGACGAGTGGGCTGATCATCGTTTAAGATGACCAGGTCGCACTCCTCAGCCCATTCTTCGACTTCTTCTCCTCTAGCATCAGAACCAAGGGACGAGCAGAAGGTGTGGGCATTAAAGTCGCCCGCGAAAACAACTGATGATGAGAGGGAATAATCATTGAGTTGTTTGAGAAGAGGAATGGGATTGTAGGAGGAGGGGCATGAGGTGGTAGGGGGAATATATATGTTGAAAAGAGAAAGGGGTGTTTTAAGAGGGAGATGGATTGGAAGGTACTCGAGAGTACCATCCGTGGGGAGTGTTTGGTATGAGGTGGGAGGAGAGAGGATAAAACAAAGGTTGAAACTCCTCCGCCAAGAGCTGACCTTGGAGCATGGAAGGCAGTGTAACCCGGGATATTAGGATGAGGATAGGTAGGGGATGGAGAGAGCTTGGTTTCTTGAACCATGATCACGTCTGGATGGTAAGTACGTGCGAAGAGAGAGAGCTCAGAAAGTTTAGTACGAAGGCCGTTGAGATTGATATGTACAATGGAAAGGGGGCGATTTGAGGAAGAGGAATCAGAGTTGGTAGGTGAAGAGCATAAAACACAGCGAAAAGCAGAGTTATAAGGGCTCACAGAACTGAGACGAACAGGAGAGATGCACCCACCTTTGACATCCGGAGCACTGGACGCTGGTATGTCTCCTGGTAACATCCTTGCCGCACGTGGCGCATAGGTACTTCTGAGCGGGTCCAGGATTCCTCTCCACGCCGGCCCTTTGCAGGAGAATCCGAAGGAGAGCTGCGGCCGGCCAGCACCTCTCCCATGACAAAAACCCTCTTCGCGGAGGGGGTGACGTCGGTTTGCATAGAGGTGATCTTCTTTCCTCCACACTGCCACGGCGTGAACGTACGACATCTCGGCAGCCTCATTGCCTTACTCCTGTTTTCACCTCGAAAGCTGACATAAATCCGACAGGTGTACGAACTGCTGCTGTTGTTCCTTTGTTCATGTCCTCGATTAACCGAACATACTTTTCCCGGGACTCCATCTGCTCGCAGAGCATTGAGCAATCGATCTTGATGAGGAGAGTCGAACGCGGCTTCACAGTCCAAAAAAGCTAGCTGTAATGGCTTCGAATACCGCTGCCACGATTCAATTACTCTTTTCACGACGAACACTTGGTCGATGGTCGATCTACCAGGTCGAAAACCGGCTTGCTCATCTCTGGTCGTTCTTTCACGATGTTTGATAAGTCGCTCGAGAATGATACGTTCTAAAACCTTGTACATGGCACGAAGTAGAGAGATTCCTGTGTAGTTCTTAGAATCCGTGACGGATAGCTTCTTGTAAAGAGGTACGATGATCGCATGTCTCCACGAATCGCGTATCCTTTCGCTCATCCATATGGCACGGATGGTGTTGGTCATTTCACGAATCCCAGACGGAGGAAGAGCTTTCAGCATTTCAGCAGTGATGTTGTCATCTCCACCTGCCTTTCCATTCTTCATTTTCCGGACACAATCCAAAACTTCAGACTCAGTCGGCGGTTCCTCACTGACATCGTAATGTGCTCTCTGAACATGCGGGAGCTCAGGTACTGATGGCGCTGGACGATTCAGTAGTGAACTGAAGTAATCCTTCCATATTGGCAGCGTCGCGTCACCAACTGCAACTCCATTGGTAGTGTTCAAGACAGGAGAACATCTCTTCATCTTCCCGCTATACTGTCGCAGCAACGTGTAGGCTTTCCTCGGATTCTTCTCCTCCCAAGCCTTCTCGAACTCCTTAGCTCTACACGTCCACTCTCGTTCGCGGTCACTTTGAAGCTGCCGACGCAACTTCCTCCTCAGACGCTTCTCCTCCACGAAGTTTCCTGCAGTTCGGAGAGCACATACTCTGTTGTAGGTAGATGTCGTTTCTTCTGAGACGTAGGCGAACTTCTTCTTAGGCTGTACAACCGGGAGTGCCTCTTTCGAAGCGTCCTGGATGCATTTGACAAAAGAATCCGCGTCGCAAAGTTTCTTCTTAGTCCGTACTCCGATGTGAATAGAAACGCGTTGTCGGAAATTCCTTCTGCACTCTTCATCTCTGAGACTTGTCATGTCAATCCTCTGGAGGCTGAGCCCTCGCTTCCTCTTATGAATCCTCGCAGTGAAGTTCAACAGAACAGGACGGTGATCCGAATCGAATGCGACATCCCACACAGCTCTAGATCTTCGAATGTCCGATACTGGAATATTCCTCGTCAGGACATAGTCAAGCTGTAGTTTCAAAGTTGTCATCTTCCGCTTCCGCTGCTCTTCTGGAGATAGCCGGGTTGGTCCCTGCCACGTAAGCTGATGGCGGCGATGATTCCTCTTGAATGAATTATATGTTTAAAAAACTGAACTATATGTTTAAAAAACGTTCCATAGTTATGCATCAACCCAATAGTTCCGCAAGGCAAGGAAATAGTCGACCACGGCCTTAGGAAGGAGAACATGGGCCACGCCCCCCGTAAAGTTGTCGATCTCAATAGGGAGGAGACGAGTTGTGAATTTTGTTCAAAGTCAATACCTTTCATTTGTTATCGCTCTAGGCTTATACTGTGCTCGGCTCCAGTGCAACGGCCGCGAATGACAAGAAAAAACAGGACCGAGACAACTCGTCCATGCAATTCTCGCCGTTCAAATTGACAATCTTTGAATAGGAAATTCTCTCCAAGGCAACCAGGGAGTTGGAATACGACTCTGAGGTTGCACTGTGTTCTTAACCACTTTGTTGGCAACAGGGCTCCAAAAAAAAAGCTCTGTAATGTGAATGGAGATGCACAGGGACATCAGAACTTTTCGCCCAACATATCCCAAGCTGATCCCCCTGCCTCGAAATATCAGCCTGTTGCCCCGAAAAACGTGCCTGTTGTGTGTCTATTCATGTCGTGTTGTGTAAGGTTTAGCACTCTTGCTGACACACAGCTACAGCCCGAAAACATAAAGAAACGGTCGGAACAGCCGCCAACCTGAGCCGTCTGAAGTCCCCCTTAGAGTCGTACAATACTTAATTTGGTGTGTTTCAGATCAAATAATTACACACAGGACCCTCTGGCAAGATGCGAATGCGACCCACCATATTCGGGTGAAAACGCCATTTCATGCAGGAGTGATTTGAATCCAGAGAACGGGTATAAGTAGAGGCATTTGTACTTAACATACTCCGATCATGGCGCACCGTACAATACTCTCTGAGGGCGAGAAGAGCCAGGTTCTTGTGCTGCACAAGGCGGACTCGAGCGCTAGAAGGATTTCAGAGGTAATTGGTCGTCATCGGGTCACAGTTTTCCGGTTTCTGCATGATCCTGAGTTGTATGGTTCTAAGAAGGGCCCTGGGAGACACAGCAAGCTCTCTGGCCAAGACGAACGCCGGATACGACGGCTTGTGTCAAACTCGGCACTCACGGTAAATGAAGTCCGAGCTGCTTTCGGTGCCAGTGTCCAAGACGATAGTGTGGAGGGCGATAAAACGCAACCCGAACATCAATCACTCTGGAAAGTGTCGAGCACCTCGCCTCTCTCAGACACAAGGCAGCACGACTTCAATTCGCCGAAAAGAACATGGCGATTGACTGGTCTAAGGAAAGCAGTAATTCAACTGAGGTTTCTTCGGAGCAAACATTGTGTTCAGATGATTTTTCCGGATGAGAAAAAGTTGAACATGGATGGACCGGACGGATAAACTTACTATTGGCGAGGTCTCCGCAAGGAGTCGAGGTACTTCGCAAGACGGAACTTTGGTGGTGGCAGTCTCATGGTATGGGGTTGTTTCTATGAAGGCGGTACGCTTCAGATCGTCTTCACTTTCCCTCGGATGAATTCCACCGACTACCAAGAGGTCTTGCGAATCTGCCTCCTGCCTGAGCTTGCCCGACTTCAGCATGACGGTCTCGTTTTCCAGCAAGACAACGCGCCAATGCATGCAAGTCTCTCCACTAAGACGTGGTTGGAGGCGCATAATGTTGCCGTTGTGGACTGGCCAGCCTGTTCCCCTGACGTAAACCCCATGAAGAGTATCTGAGGAATCTTGGTTCGTCGAATATACGGTGGAAGCAAGACGTACGAGTCGGTAGGGGAGCTCAAGAGAGCCGTAATCAATGGCTGGAGCAACTTGGACACAGGATCGCTTTAACGACTTATCGACTCCATGCCGAAACGAATTTTCCAGATCAATTCTAGGCATGAAGGAGTGAGAGACTATTGAAGTTTTGGAGAGTTTTTATTCTTTGATAAAAAGTTGAATAATGAAAGTGTCGCTATAATTATGAAGCGGCCGTTTTGAAGGTGAAGTGCCAGATAATTCTTTTTTCTTTATATTTTTCTGTCAAATTTAGTCAA
Source organism: Aplectana chamaeleonis (assembly GCA_029168955.1). Taxonomy (NCBI): domain Eukaryota; kingdom Metazoa; phylum Nematoda; class Chromadorea; order Rhabditida; family Cosmocercidae; genus Aplectana; species Aplectana chamaeleonis. The sequence continues at coordinate 62,788 of JAPDOI010001054.1, read as the reverse complement.
TAAATGTTTTCAGGCGCGCTGAGATCAATAGTAAGCACGCCGTCCAATGAAAGTTCGTGTGGACCTTGATACCGGTGTTTCGGAGGGTGTCGCTATAATTATGAAACGCACTGTATAGCCTATCTTAGAAAAAGTAAGCCGGGTGTTAAAAAATCCACTTGTGATCTATATCAATGCGCATCGCGCGATTGGAGTAGATCGCAGATGAGTTTTGTTAGTTTCGCCGACGACTTTTCAGCTTTCTCTTGATATTTCATAACCAATTGAACTGTATACTGTACGAACAATTCCAAACAATAAAAGAAAAGTTGTCGGTGCACTAGAAAAACTCGTTTACGATCCGCTTCAACCGCGCCGCGCGGTCACCCGCCCGGCCTACTTTTTGGAGAGGCTGCACATTTGGTGTAGGTTTTCAATCGTATGAAACACATGAGGCTCGAATGACACGAGTGCTCGTCTCGTGCTTTGAGAGTTTTGGCCGAGAAATAGCCCACCAGGCTCCGCAGCGGCTCCTAGTGGGCTATTTCTAGGCTATTTCGCGGCCTTCCAGGAAACGGACCAGAAATAGCTTTGAAATCCCCGGGGTATGACCAAGACGCAGCCGTCGTCATTTACGTCGCTCGCCAAGCCGCCATACGGGGCCGCCAGCGGTTGGGCGGGGCCTCTAAAGGCTGAGCGAGGTTCAAGTACCTCAAACTTGGGTAATTGAACCGACAGACTTGTTGACATCTGAATCGTCACTCGGGAATTCGCCGTTTACTTACCTGGAGATCATTATTTCTTTGCTATTGTGCGGCTATTTCGCGGCGAGCATTATTTGGCCGCTATTTCTCGGCGGAAACTCTCAGCGTGGCGCCAAACAACGAGAAGGGCGGGCAGATCAGTGGGGAGGGCTAAGCAGCGCTATTAGTCGCCAAAGTGACGTCGACTAATAGCTGTGACACCCCTTCCCTCTGATATATCCGCCCTCCTCGCTATTTGGCGCCACGAGACGACCACCCGGGTTACGCTCTTCTCCCTTTTGCCTTCAGTTGTTTTCATGTGTGTGGCGTTGCCCATGTCATCGCTGGTGTGCGAAATGAGTCACACATCTTCGTTTTGTTTTCATAGAGCTTTATGTGTCTTTAGGTTCTGTTATTTAGCAGACTGGACATCATGTCGAAGACTCAACCACTGCCGATGAAAAGCCTCTATCCGTGAATGGGATTCATATAGCCCTTTTTTGTTATGCATCTACGGTCAATGTCCAGTCGATGTTCAGTTACCAGTGTGTAGGGCAAGTTCACTGTGACAAAAAGAACTAAGCGCTGGTCATTGAGCAAGTGTACAGTAGTGTACGAAGGTGTCTTGCTGCGGACAACGCGAGCGGTCGCGCTGCGGCACACATCAAGTAATTAACCAGAGAAAGGAGAGCGCGCGAAGACTTGCATCGTCTCTCCGTGGAGAATCCGAGAGTGCGTGCCACAGCACTGCTGCTCACGCTCTTTTCAGACATGCGTTCTTCCTCTTGTACATCTGTATATGAATTCTTGTTGTACATAGTTTCTTTTGTTATTATGGAGATTTTATGAAAGTTAAATTGTTATATGTATGTAGTTTCCTGAAAGCAACAATCAACCACCGTAGTTACCGCAGATACTGTCCTAATGTTCATAAATATGTTGTTACTATTAGTGGCATCACATGTAGTCCGTATCAAAACGAAATTCCAATGAACCATAGCGCGCGAGCACGCGCGCGCCGCTCCCACCGTCTTCCGTACGCTCCGCACACGCACCCGAAGGAATCATAAGAACTCCGTTGTGGCAAGGATTGTATATTCTATCAATGGAACTGTGAGACCGCACTCAAGTATAAATAAGAAAAAAGCGTAGCCAACAACATGTTTTGGCGATTTGTGCGAAAAATCAATAATGTCGATCAATGTGGTGAACAGTAGGTAATTACTTGTTGGACAGTTATATCCACGTATGTTGGTTTCTTGAACGGCTTCAGAAAATCTTTGCTGTCGCGCTGAAAGACGGAGGGTTATCCAACTATAATGGTTGACAACGGGTCGAACTACTGGCATTCCAGTGGTATGCAAACCTGGTCCTTCTTTCCCACATGACCGTAGAACACGACTACTGGCTTCTTCAAGTAATCACTGATGCAGCCGTCACCGACTCTGAGGAAAACCTAGAGAAGGTAGTCAATACGTAGAGGTGTACGAATTCAAAGCACAACAACCTTAGGCATCGTCCAACGGCGAGTCGTCTCACAAAGAAGTGCCCATTTTGAGATCACAATTTTTTCACATTCCGGCTTCCAAGCTGTATTCAAGAAATCAAACAAGCGTCAAACCACCACCTAATCGAGGCAAGTTTTCATTACGGCCACCTAAAAATACTTTTCTGGTTATTGGGGATTATCGGTGATTGACGCAGTTGTTTTAAAGGCAGTGTTCACGATGACTTTCGTTCCCGAGTTTTCCACTCAAAACAATGCGTTAGCTACCAACTGTCACCAAAATTACGAAGAAACGGCGAGAAACGCAATAAATCGTTTTAATTCAGTGACATTATTCTCTGGCCTGGACTAGTTGTCCGATTGGATGCACATGTTCATGGTAGTTTTCACCGGTAGAAAATTGGGTCAACCGAAAATAGAAGAATATTTCATGCAAAGCAGGATTAGTTAGGGTCCTAAGGAGAGAACGGAGCGATAGAGAGTAGAGAATTGCAAGGGACGAGTCTACAAGAGATTTCATTGTCACAACAAACACTTCCTGTGATACACAAGAGGCGGGGTGATACTTAAGGATTTCGTGTACTTCTGGTGCGTTTTTTCTCGGTTTCTTCGTCTTTTCAGTTCTACTCGGGGGCCAAATGATTTAGCGATTAATCTCAAAATCTAAGATTATCGTGAACTCTCTCTTTAGGGTCTTTAAAGGCACAGGACACCCAAAAAAAGTATTTTTCAGATTTCATGCTTATCTTGGAGAGAGCCACTCTCCGATCACAATGGTATATCTGATATCGTCCAAGACCCCCTACGGACCGAGATACGGCTCCCTAATAATGCCTGCTTCTTGAGGACAAAAATTTAATGGACGAGTTGTCTCAGGCCTGTATTTCCCTTCATTCGCAATCGCTGCACGAGAGCAAAACAGGATGGAGAGATAGACCAGCATTGGACTGAAGAACGACGACATGTTGAGAATTCATCCATCCATTGAGCCGCTATCGAGTTCGCAAATCTGGTAGGGGATCGGGCCTGTGGTGGTGAGCAAAGGAGGTCGTGCCTGTGGTGGTCGCTTATATTGTGCTTATCTGGGTCTAATTCCGGTCCGCATTTGCGTCTCGGCACGCTTTGCGGCCGCGCGCATTCGAATCGAAAGAGTTTCCAGCGCCGCAGCAGCCGATCTGTTGACACTAGGTGGGTTTTGGAAACTGGAAACTAGACAAAATCGAAGAAAACTGTATGAGAAAGCCATATCGAGTCGGCTTTGGCGCTGGAAACTCGACTGACTCGAGCGCGTGCGGCCGCAAAGCGTGTCGAGACGCAATTACGGACCGGAATTTGACCCAGATAAGCACATTAGCTCGCTTATTCGAAGGAATTGAGATCTCGAACTTGGCACGTGTCATACGGGAGGGGTCTTCTACACAATTACACGAAAATCTCAAAATTCATATTTGAAGGTGTGCTGTGCCTTTAAATAGACCCCAGCCACTTTCTGTCGCTCCTTTAGCTTATCCAGACCAAACGCCTTCGCAAAAACGGTGGGCAACGGCGAATCCTGAGGAATTCGATTGGCTTGCGCATGGGGCTTTCCTGTCTCGAAGGAGCGCTTGTCGTCATCCAGTTCCGTCCCGTACGAGCTAACCTGTATTCCACTTGCTTAAGCACCAACGGTGACCTGGTGCTGCTCGAGTGGTGTTACATGGCGCATCCATTCTTCCAAAAAAACCCAATCCATGATCGGTGGGACTCCACATGGCTTCTCCTAACGAGTGTGAGAGGAGCCCAGCTCTGAAACTGCAGTTTTTTTTGCGCCATACACATCTCTAATACTAGCTGAGCAACCAATGAAGACTTTAAACAGCAAACCGGAATATTTCTCCTGAAAAATGCCTCGCAAAGCGGGTGATTCACTTAAACAACAAGGAAGGAATGCAGCAGCTGGAAATCAGCCATGACACGAAGCCGGCTCAGGATAAGCGGCGACTTTCTTTTGGAAAAAAGCACCTGGAGGGCGTTAAGTTCTCAAAACATTTTTAGAAAAAAATCGTCACCAGGGGTGGGGCGTAGCTTTCTTGACGTCGGGAACAGGGGTATGCTTGACCCTGACTTGACTAAATGCCCTTATAAGCGACTCTCGTTAGGAAAGTGGGCATGGCGAGAATGTCATGTTCAGGTTTTCAGCCCCTATGAGGGTTTCAATGGCTTGTTGCTAGCCGTTTTTTCTCAACATTAATGTTGCAATGGGCTACAAACCTTCCGATTTTATGTGAAAACTCGGAACCTGTTTTTATTTTTAACTTTTGCCAATCGTCAGTAGGGTGTATATCCCAGGTTTAGTCACAGCGATCCCCCCAACGCCGCTCAAACCATGGTAAGACTGCCCAAAACCCTAGGTATCCTTTGAATAACTGATTCCACTGGACGTACCTGTGCTTGACTATCTTGTGCTAAGTGAATTCGTCGAGCTGTCGAAGAAAAGAAGATTTCCTAAGTAGGCGATATACTAACAAATGAACCAGCAAGCAAAGATCGGCAAAAGCGCATCCTACAAGTAAACAGTAGTGTGCTTCTCTGAGCCAAATTCCGGTCCGCAGTTGCGTCTCGACACGCTTCGCGGCCGCACGCGCCCGAGTCGGAAGAGTTTCCAGCGCCGCAGCAGTCGATCTGTTGACTCTAGGTGGGTTTTGGAAACTGGAAACTAAGAAAAGTTGAAGAAAACTGTATAAAAAAGCCCCGTGGAGTCGGCTTTGGCGCTGGAAACTCGACCGACTCGAGCGCATGCGGCCGCAACGCATGTCGAGACGCAACTGCGGACCGGGATTTTGAAATAAAAAAAAACGGCGAATTTCTCTCACACACTAAAAAAGCCCATATTCGTAATATGATGAGCGTCAGAAACAAAAATAATGCCGGAGCAAACAAGAAAAAAAGAGAAACCGTAACTCACTCAGAAAATCAGCTGTGCTGTTATTTGTTGGCCGCTACCCTTGTGTGTACCACTCCATCGGCTAAAGCACAGCCTACAACGTGTTCGAGCGGTTTGATCAAAAGAATAGCAAAATAGAAGGAATAGTGTTAGACAAAGAAACTTAGCAAAGACAAAAATGAAAAACCTAACAAAGTCGCACTCCAGAACGAAGCGCCTTGAACAATCAACTATTAAAATGGCTGCTCTGGCGATCAATAGGACGATGGGGTGGGGGACGTGTACTTGCAAGTAATATATACGAACCCCAAGATTATTCGCGAGTAATTTTCTTCCCCAAATTCAATGGCAAGTAAATTACTCGTTCAAATGTTAGTCGCAAGTAATATACGAGCTCCGGAGTAAGTCACAAATAACATATTTAAAGTTCGCAAGTAACATACTGACAGGGGAAGTATACAAAGCGTAGGTCGGATCTGCCAAAACGACTAGTGTCGTTAGTATCTCTTGTGGCTCAATAGTAAAACTGCGCAGTATCCCGCCCCGAGCCGCAGGTTCCAAGAAGTTACAAGCTTAAAAAGCTCATTTTTTGTGCTTTTTGTACCTTCCAGAAAGCGCGTGAGTCTTCGGGAAATCCGGTAGCGGACCTCATAAATGTGTTCAGCATCAAAAACTACCCCCTGAGCAAAGTTTGGGTGAAGGCACATTTTCCGTACTTTGTCCAGACTAACAGCGTTTTGGACTTGTACGGATTTTCGGTTGGGCGTTTATTTCTACCAATTGAGGGCTCTGGAAGCGTTTTAGAAAAATTGTCCAGATTTGACTTAAAATTCTCCCAGGGAGGTTTTTCGGGGCGCTGATCACGAATCTGTGGTTAATTAGTCGATTTTCCAATGTTTAATTTCGTTTGAAGCTTCCCAACCGGGGAAAATTTCGAGGGAAAAACGCCACTTTCGAGATTTCCGGTTTTCTACGATAGATATGTCTCAAAATCATTCTCTGAGGGTTATTTGGAGTGCTAAACACGAATCTGGAGTACGTTTATCGATCTTTTGTAGATTACGGTGGGTATACGGTAGTTTGGTTAAAATCTCAGATTTTACTCAAAATTTGTATACGGGGGTTATTCGTGGTGGAGAATACGAATTTAACGTCCGTTTGTCGATTTTCAAAATACTAAGGTGGGTTTTGACCCCTAAACGACATGCTACCTACCGTAACCTACAGTAAACCTCAAAAATTCGACAAATGGGCTCCAGATTCGTATTCGCCACAATAGATTACCCTTCGATACAATTTTTGAGCTAAATCCGAGAAAATTTTTTGAAACTCCAAAAAAATGCCTAATGGGGTACCCTTGCCTTTTCGCCAGGCTTAAAAAATGCTCATTACTTTTTTGAGCCTGCGGCTCGCGGCGGGATACTGCGCATTTTTACTATTGAGCCAGAAGAGATACAGGCCATAAAACGGCCAATGTCTCACCGTCGACTGCGTACCACGCGCTGCGCGACCGCACGCGCGTCGGAAGCAGACGGGTTTTGGCCGCCGCGCGACGAGTTTTGACCTCCGCGCGACATTTCGGCCGCCGGGCGGCGGCCGAAACTCGTCTGCTTCCGACGCACGTGCGGTCGCGCAGCGCGTGGTACGCAGTCGACGGTGAGACATTGGCCGTTTTATGGCCTGTACTAACCATACTAGTCGTTTTCGCAGATCCGACCTCCGCTTTTTATACTTCCCTTGTGAGCCCAATGATAGTCGCAAGTATTTTACCATTCTCAAAATGCGTAGAAAGTGGTTTACCACCGCGAAAATTAGTCGCTAGTTACATACTAGGCCAAAAATAAGTTCCAAGTAATAAACGAACCCAGAGATAATTCGCGTGTAACTTGGTTAGAAACTTCTGAGCGTTTCGTTTAGTGAATATTGACCCTTTCACATGGCAGCATCAATGTTCACGAGTCGAAACGTGTTATTGATCACCACCGACCATTAATTCCACTGATTTATTAGATTTCTTCGATCATCGGTGAGGCCATGCACTATGAAGAAAATCGCTGATGCTGCAAGATCGCTGCAGCAGCGGGTGCAGAATTGCAGCGATGCACTCAAAACATGGCTTTAGGGGGTCGTAACTGTCTCGAGACCATTGGCGACTGACAGCTGAATCCTCAAAGTTTCGTGATCCTTAACATGAAAATAAGGTTCGACTTTAATTTTCTCATGAGATTACGGTGGATTTTCCGACCGAAACCTTCGTAGAGTGCTTCCTTTCAGATAGATCCTAATCAAGAATTCGTTGACCGCTTTTCAATAAGTAGTGGATCACGTAGGATACGGGAGCTTTTTGACGAAATATTTTTATATCTTAGCTCATAGTAACTCGTTGCACCAGAAAGAAAAGGTATGGAATTTGGGGTTTACCACCCCCAAGACCTCAGGTCAACCTTCGTAGAGGGCTCCCTTCAGGTATATCCTGATCAGAAACCCGGACGAATTCAGAACGTTAGTTTACAGTCAACATACCCTTATCCACCATAATCCACCAAAAGGGAAGTGAAAACGGCTCTCATTTTCGGGTTCAGCACCCCATAAAGCCTTGCTGCATGAAGTGTGAGATTACAACTCTCCGACCTCTGGAGTCCGAAAAGTGGATAGCGTTTATATATTTCCTTGTATATATGTCTTTGCTATGGAATAAAATAAACGCATGTTATTCAAATTATGGGTAAATATCATAAAAATACAATGAGAGGCAATTAATGGACGAAGAACTCGGTCCCTTCACGCAGCAGTGACGTCATAACCCTGTGCTTATCCATCCCCAAACTTCTCACCAAATCGCGGTTTTCTTCCCCTTCCAAACTCCAGAAGGTGAGTGGCTTACAAGGGAACCACAATAGGTCATACCGAATAAGCCTATCGCAGCTGCCTAGACCCACACTGAAAAGAGTTATGAGCGTTTTTTCTCTAATTTTCTTAGCTATTGCACCCTCCAAAAAGCGCATTATTTTTGCACAATTCCGGAAACGGACCTCATAATCGTGTTCAGCGCCCAAAATTTCCTCACTAAGCAAAGTTTGGGTGAAGGAACATTCTCCAAACTTTGCGCAGACTCACAGCGTTTTAGACTTGCACGGATTTTCGGTTGGGCGTTTATTTAAACAAATTAGAGGGCTCTCGAAGCGTTTTAGAAAAATATCCCAGATTTGACTGAAAATTCGCTTTGGGGGGTCATCTGGGGTGCTGGTCACGAATCTGAGGTTCATTTGTGGTTTTTCCGAAGTTTTCGACTAAATTTGTTCAAAGCTTCCCACCGGCAGAGAAAATTGACGGCAGAATCAACTTTTGACGATTTCCGGAATGTGACGACAGATGTGGCTCAAATCGTTCCTGTGGAGGTTATCTGGAGTGCCACAAACACTATTCTGATGTCTGTTTATCGATTTTTGTCAGTTTACGGTAGATTACGGTGGGTATACGGTAGTTTGGTCGAAGACTCAGATTTGTCTCAAAGTTTCTATGTCGGTGTTATTTAGGGTGCTGAATACGAATTCGATGTCCATTTGTCGATTATCGAAATATTGAGGTAGGTTTTGCCCTCTAAATGGCATGTTACCTACCGCAACCTACAGTAAACCTCAAATTTTTGACAAGCAAACCCCAGATTCGTGTTCAGCACCCCAGATTACCCCTATGTACATGTTTTGAGCAAAATCCGGAGAAAAATTTAAAAACTCTCAAAAATTCCATGGGGGGTGTGCCCTTACCTTGCCGCGACGCTTTGAAAAACGCTCATAACATTTTTCAGAGTGGGTCTAGGCAGCTGCGATGGGCATATTCGGACTTTTCGTCCGAATATGGTTCTAGAAAAGTACATTTAATTTGGAATAATAACTATGACTTATTGTGGTTCCCTTGTTAGGGGCTCCATATTCCACACAAAGTCGAACTTCGAAGTGGACTTATTTGGCGGATATCGGAACGCCTGAAATCGCGGCGGGTACGAGTTCTCATAGAATCACAATTATTGAAAACACCCTAAATTATTAGGTTGCCACAAATGTTTCCGAATAATTGTAAATTGAGATTTTTTTCCCTTCCAGACTTACCCTTTGATTAGGTGTGTGCTATTGGAAAACTCGATCCCCTTCTATCCAGTTGCGTCAATCGCTACTCGGGAAACTCAACCAGCTTCGAATTCTACATGAAAATGTACAAGAAGTTTTGGGTGCCGAAGTTCTCTAAATCTTGATGTTTTTGAATGTTCTATGCCTTTTTATGGCATGTTATATGCTCACAAAATATCGCAACGTGGCTGAGTTGGATACAAAACTTGGGTGTTGGGCAGGGCTCGAACCTGCACCGCAGCGCCTTCCGGTCGACAGTGCTACCACTACACCACCAACACCCACTCTGCATCACTCAGGTGTTTAGATTGCAAAAAAAACTGTGTGGGCACAACAGCATGCCTGTTGCTTGGTGAATGTTCTTGTGATTGTTTTTGTGATCGAGTTCTGCCTAAGCCCCAGGTTTTGTCTTCAACTCAGCTATCTCGAGATCTCTAAATACCCCCTCTACTCACCGAGGCTCTTCTAATCCTTACAACATTTGAACCTCGTAAGAGCTAGATTATATGTATCAAAACGGCATCGCAGAACTGCAATGAGACGAGTTTCACATTCTTCGAAAAAAATTTTCGAAAATAGGAGACGCCTTTTTTAAATATTTCCAAAAATACGGAAATCGTTTCTTTGAAGAAACTCTGCGAACCCATTTTGGTTTCAAATATTCTATGAAATAACTCTAGGAAGAATTGTCTGGATTCTGCCGAGAACCGCCTCGGTGCCGGTGCGGAGCCCAAGCGGCAGATTAATGGTGGTATCAAGGCATTACCTAGATTGTGCGGATGCCGGCGCCTCAACCAGACGAAAATACGGCAATTTCGCGAATCTGCCATGATTTTCGCCACTGCATACCACGAATCGAACCGTCAACCTTTACCAATTCGTCACTTTGTGGTCCGACGCGTTATCGACTGAGCCATGTCCGCTGCAGCACTAGGGCGCCCTCACTGCAATGATGGCAAAGAAATTTACGGTAATTCTGCGGTATTTTCGCGGAAAATTTGCGGCAGCCACTTCTTGGTACATAGTTTCCAATCAAATTTAGAGAGAGGGGAACGAGGGGTATTTAGAGGCTTTCGGTACCCAAAACTTCTCCAACATTCCGATGTAAAATTCGAGGTAGGCCCTGTTTTCAGAGTAGGGAATGAAAGCTGTTCAATAGAGGATGGATAAGGTTTTTAATGATATAGATTTCTGGATCAAGAGAACACATACAGGCAAGGAAAAAATGTCCGGGAACTTTTGGGACGGCCGAACATCGATAAGTGCCGCTACATTCGAAAGAACGAAAAGTCTGGCGGACCAGTTTCTTGACAACTTACTAGGGACTGATCCCAGTACAAACTGGAGTTTTGAAAAATGGTCTGTAAATTTCCTTAACGCCGACGGGTAGATAAAAATGTTTTTTTTTTGAATTTCAGAATTTTGAGTATTTTCAGCCCGAATTTTGTTCAGTTGGTCATCTGGGTCGCTGAACACGAATATAAGGTCCATTTATAGTTTCTCAGAGGATTACCGTAAGTTACAGTAGGGAAAGTATCATTTGTCTACAGTAACCTACCATAATCTTCTCAGATAGACCGTGTATTCGTGTTCAGCGCCCCAATTTACCTCCCTGGACAAAGCTTGGGCTGAAAGTGTTAATTTCTATAATTCAAGGAAATTATTTGTCTTCCACTCGTTTTCTATCTATCCAGGCGCAATAAGAAAGTTGAAGGAATTTCGAATTGTTTTTTTTTCATCTCCCGCACAACATTCAACAGATCATTTTTTAAAACTCCAGTTTGCGCTGGAATTAGTCTCTAGTTAGCGCTCAACAGATATCTTTTTTGGTTGAGAGACTAGGATCACTTGCTTAGGCATCTTTCATAGTCCTCACCGCAAGCGCGGCACGCGCGGAAATGGCGGTGGATTATGAAAGTTCTCACCGCGCCGCACGCGCGGTTAGAACTTTCATAGTCTATAAGCACCGCCATAGCCGCGCCGCCCACCATTCAATCAATAATTGCTCCTCGATTTGAGTCCACTCCAACATAAATAATTCTGGGACTATCCTGCGCCAACGCATACTCAAATGCAAGCCAGGAGTTTCTTCTCTACAAGCCCCAGTTTAGGCCCGACTTTCACCCGCACCGCCATGGCGGTGCCGCTGGAGATTTCATAGTGGCTTCCCGCGCGTGCCGCGCGGTGAAAAGTTTCATAGTCCACCGCGCGTCACGCGCGTGCGGTGAGGACTATGGAAGTCTTAGAGATGCCATAGATTCATCTGAAATAAGGATAGGGTTGCACAGCTCTAATTGTGGTGCGCGCGAAGCGCGCACCAGGTTTGGATTTGAATCGGCCCCGCGCGCAACCCCTTTTCAAAATCTCAGTTGAGAGTGAACGTAGAAATTAGAGCTAAATTGCGTTGAAAATAGCGCAAAAAGTTGATATATGTACCCAAAAATGGTTTAGAACGGTTCACTGGTTTTTGAGCAAAAAAGCAAGAGAAAGACCGCACGTTTTTGTTGTTAATCTCCTTTTTTTTCAGACGGCGTACACGATCTTGTTGGTACACTTAAAATTGAGCTAGGGAGCTCATTTTTGGACAGGAGGCTGGAAATGGATGCAGGTCGCTCCTATACCAATTTGAACTTGATACCTTAACTTTGAAGGGTACCTCAAAATCGTGGGTTTATATACTAAATTAGCCGTGGAGCACGAAAACTGCTTTTTCTGCTGAGGCTGTGGAGACCGGGGTGTGTGGGTGAATCTGCAGCCAATCAATACAGGTCGTTGAAGGTAATTACTGAACTTGTCCGAATTCGTACTCATGACACGTAATCGATCGATAATCAATATTATCGATTTTAGCGCTTTCTGCAGAAAATGCTCCCAGAAGTGGTGATTGTTGATGGGATTGGTTTTCTTGGTTGGGGAATTTCGCTCATCAGTTATTATCGATAAATACCAATCAATAATATCGCTTTTTCCCCTTTTGCATAAAATGCCGCAATGATTTTCGATTGTTGATGGCTCTAGCAATAAGTCACTTGTTTGGGAAATTCTTCTCATCATGCAAAACCGAACATTATCAATCAATGATATCGATTTTTCCCATGTTGCACAAAATGCGGCAATGAGTGGTATTTTTTATGGTTTTGGGTAATAAGTTTCAAAAATTGTACTCATTCGACAATCTCGTTGTTAGATGTTCCATCATTCCGAAATGGAAATCGTTGAGCGAAATTGAAGTCAGGAAGGGAACCTTCGGGAAAAATATGTGAAATTTCTGAAAATTTAGCTTCCTGGCAAAAGTAACGATTTGGTAATGATAAAAAAAGTTTGAAAATGTCTTGAAATATCTTAAAAAAGAGATTTGGCGTCAAATAGCCTGGAAAATAAAAAAGCTAGGAAATGAAGTGAAATAACCAAAAATGTGATTTGGTGGTCGATCATTTCACAAGCTTCTCCGTTAAACTTATCAAAACGAAATCAAGCACGATATGGAATGGAGCCTTGCGTTCACCTAGCTTGACCTATGCTGATTCCCTTATTACAGCTTTCAAAAATGGCTTAATGTTTCCGTTGCGCGCTTGATTTCGTTTTGATAAGTTTAACGGAGAAGCTTGTGAAATGATCGACCACCAAATCACATTTTTGGTTATTTCACTTCATTTCCTAGCTTTTTTATTTTCCAGGCTATTTTACGCCAAATCTCTTTTTTAAGATATTTCGAGGCATTTTTAAAACTTTTTTTATCATTACCAAATCGTTACTTTTGCCAGGAAGCTAAATTTTCAGAAATAGAGTACCTGGAAATCCTGAGACAACGCAGGCAGTACACTCTTTGTGAGCCTACTCTCCCATCCAGTCAGAGTTGCAACCAGGGATGTGCGGAAAAAAAATTTGGAAACAAAAAACAGAAAATTCAGTTTGACAGAGAACAGAAAATTTTTCAAAAATCAATAAATAGTGTTCAGCGTACAGTATCATAGATTTTTTACAGCATTATTTTTTTACAAATGTTCCCGTGATAAGTGGCTTTTTTGTAATATATCCAAAACTAGAAATTGACCAGACGAATGAATGTAGACATCCGAGAGAGGCAGACTAGAAGTGCAAAATGTCCCTCTAAATTCTTGTTTCCTGAGACAGTATCACCCGATTACTTGATGAGAAGCTCAATATCTGCAAGGAGCACATAAAATTAGACGGAGCAGACTTTCCGTTCCCTAGTGTACATATTTTGACGATAATTTCGGAATGATTGCTGTGTTGAATACCGTATTTACTCTAATAGAAGTACACCCAAGAGGGAAGGCTGAGTATTAGAAGTACACCCTCTATTTGAAGTACACCTCTATTAGAAGTACATATTAAATAGAGGTCTGAGTATTAGAAGTTCACCCTCTTTCTAGAGTACACCTCTTTTAGAAGTACACCTCTTTTCGGAGTGGACCCCCGGTACTTGGGTAAGTGATTGGCAACACGAATGTGGCATTTGAGAGAGACCAGTTTGCCCGAGATTTTTTTCAACAATATGAGGTTTGAATATTCACAAAAAAACTATCGGCTATCCCATTCTTGATCAAAGATTGCTTGTATGGGACAACTTACGATGAGATCTCAGCGAACTTCAAATGCCCAGGAAAAAACGCAGAGCTAAAGTTCGACATTGGTGTTATTTGCGGCGAATGTACGGAGTTTATTTAGGTTCTTTAGAATTATTTTTGTTTGATTGGCTTTTATTCGATCAAAGTCGACTTGTTTTGGCCCTAGACGTTGACTATACAGGTGCTCGAAAAACCAAGATTCCTCAGCGTTACGAAGATTGGATCATTTACGTATAGAAATCGCTTATAAAACAAGGAAATCAGGAACCATCAGTGGTAGACTTTACCTATAGTGGATTGTGGACTCAAAGAACTCGCTTCCGAAAATGCTGTTGTCAGGTCGTTCAAGAACAAGGCTTTTGAATCGCTCTGGATGGCTCGAAAGGCGATCAGTTAAAGGCAGTGTTCACAATAAATTTCACTTCCGATATCTCCACGGCTTACGGAAGGTCTGGTGCCCTGTATAGCAAGGCATACTTAAAAACCACCCGAAAGACGCATTTTTGAGCCAAAATAGGCCCTCCCCTTTTTACGCTGATTTGTGAGCGTGGAGGAATTGACTGCTAGGCGCATGATACCTATCAGTGCAATGAAGCGATCAGCTCACTTATCAGTACTTCCTTGACTTGATTATTCCTGTAATCTGAGTCTTCATTTGTTCACATCAAGGGGGCGGAGGTGGAGCACCGGGCGGTTCTGAGACACCAAAACGCTTGTTGCAGCTGTTATTTTGCCACTCCTGGCTCATTTTTTACCTTTCTTTTCGATTTTGGGAGCATAGAATCCTCCCCGCCTACCGTTTCACTGTGGGAAGTCAACGAGGATGATCATCGTGAACGCTGCTTTTAAATTTTTTTAAGCCTAATAAGTCGATGAAGCACGTGTCAACAAAATCGAAAACGAACTTATACATTTTTTGGAAGAAATTAACCTGGGAAAGGTGTGAATATATGATATCAGAGATTGTGGAAGCATCAATTCAATTGAGCCTAGTCTGAAAATTTATCAAATACAAGTTTTTGGTGTTATACTGGAAATCAAGAAATGTGAAGAGTCTACCATTGGAAATTCCAAAAATTGCGCTGAATAACACTATGTAACAAATTTTGAATTTTTTTCTGTTCCTGGGTGGAAATTGTGTTTTCCCAACTCGTTAGGTCTAGAACAGACAGGAAATCGCTGTTATTCCAGGTAAACTTCGCTTTTGTGACTAGGACAATGACATTTGGAAAATCGCGTATTTACGTAAGACTATTTTTGTTACTGGCTTCTAGGCGTTATATTTATATTGTTTATGTCTAATGTGTGTGAAAAATGACTTCATTGGGCACAAACTTTACTTACACGACGACAGAACGAGGAAAACTCATTTTTTGTGAAAATTGAAAGATTTTTATTCATTTTCGACATTATGAACAGGTGAAAACAAAAATTCACAAGGAATAGGCAAACACAGTCGGAAACCACTCAACAAGATTCAGAAATGTGTAGATTTTCTAGATTTACGATTGTACTGTAAATCACTCTCTCGGAGTTGCACCCAAATGTAGTCCCTCATCATGGTTTCGTTATACTGTCCTCGGTAACGACGTTCAAAGTCCAATATATCTTGATGAAAAGGCTCGCCTTGCTCGTTGATTTTGTCAATCTGTGAATCAATGATATGGACTTTCAGCGACATTCTGCATCCCATTTTGGCGTAATTCTTTACGAGAGTGCACCAACTCCACATAGCTTTCAGCTTTGTGATCACCTAGGAAGCCGTGAACAACTGCAACGAAATTGTTCCAAGCCGTCCTATTCGTTCTGTTCAACAGCTTTGCGAAATCCTCACATGTTATGATCCTCTTGACCAGTGGTCCGACGAATATACCAGCCCTGACCTTAGCCTCGGGCAGAGTCATTGGTACCCTTACCTCGCCGCGAAGCTTTAAAAAACGCTCATAACTTTTTTCAGAGTAGGTCTAGGCAGCTGCGACGGGCATATTTGGATCTCTCGTCCGAAAATGGTTCTAGAAGAGTACATTTCATTTGGACTGGTCACTATGACTTATTGTGGTTCCCTTGTGAGTATTAGAAGTACAGGTACTTCTAAAAGAGAAATTACGGTATACTGTACAACACCTCAACGCCCTAGAGTCACTCGCGTTCTGCGCATGTGTGCCGTGTGAGTATAAATGTCCTAGCCGTCGATCACTTCACCATGGCGGGTTCGTTCGTACTCTGCCAACGCGTAGCTAGATGCCTCCGAGGGCGCGGCCTGAAACGCCGCCCCATTCCATGTAGCGAGAATTTACGGGTTTTAGCTACTATAGCTAAAACCCGCATATTCTTGTGTCGAGGCTACAAGGGTGCAAATTCTGCGCGTATTCTACGTAAAAACGAAGGCTAAATTCGAACCAGTGCTCTCTCTGACGCTGAACCCGTATATTCTCGCTACAATTTTGTAGCGAGAATCTACGGATTTAGCGACGGCCTGTGTTGAATCGCAATCTCAAACCCGCGCTGGCTACGCGGAACACAGGGATGCCGCTCAAACAGTATTGGCCCAGTCAATCCACGGATAACTTGACACTCTGTGGCTGGTCGTGGAGGGTGACCCCGTGTCGCTCTTTGGAAGACCTTGCTAGAGATAATATTGGCCGCTGGAATGCTGCAGGCCGTGGGGAAGAAACGGCGATGCGCTCGATCGCAGCGCGGATCGTCTTTCTAGTACGGATCAAGACTGGGTGGGTCGATCGACCGAGTGCTGTAACGAGAATTTACGTAGAATATGCGGGCGCTGTAGCTAAAATTTCACCAACTAAGGCTAAACTTCCGTAATTTACGTGAATTCTCCTGTCAAAATTAGACTAGATGCCTCCGAAACCCTGGGCATCTCTGGTTTCCGTGTGAGGCATCTAGCTACTCAGACAATGGAAAAACCTGACCGCCGACCAATAGACGACCGCCACCGGGATGGGCGTTTGTTAGTCGGTTTTTTGTCGGCGGTTAGTCTGAAGATTCCTGCGGTTGGTCGGCGGTGAGACCGCAGGCTTCTGCGGTTGGTCTGGCGGACCTACAGGTTGTCCGCTGGTTCCTGCGGTTGGTCTGTGATTTCCTGCGGTTGGACCACAGGTAAATGCGTTTGGCCCGCAGGTTTCTGCGGTCAGTCAGCACGTTCCCTGCGGTCGTCCTGCAAACTGCAGCGGTCGGTCCAGATTCAGCCATGGCCAGCCCATTACCCATTAAGTACCTCGATTCATCCGGGTTCAGCTGCGATTAGCCTGTGAGATCACGTAGGTAGCCCATTACCCCCCCCCCGTAGTTGGTATAGACTGAACCATGACTCCGTAAGGTCTATTTCTAACACACGTCTACTGCGCCATCCAGCGCGTTCAAACCCAAGCATAAATGAATAGGGCAAATACGAGAATATACCCTGCTCTAGCGATTTCTCCCCTTAGGGCCCACCGCATTCGACCACCGCCATACATGCACGTATTCACAGAAATGTTTCTCTCCAGATTTATTTCTTCTTAAAGTTCTTCCAACGGACAAAATGTCAAACAGACAACAATGTTAACCTCCAACAGAAAACAGTGTAAACTTCCAACAGGCAACAATGCATATGAGAACAGTAGAAAATATGGCATACTAAACTAAATATTCTGTATGTGAGACCTCTATACCGGTAGACGTACACAGGTAAAAAACAACAAATGAGCATTCTAAAGCCAGGTAGAATCGTGAGCAATATAAAGCCAAGTAGTAGGTAGCACAAGTGATATTGAGAATAAGTGATACTGATGGAACCTTATTATGATTATGGCAGAAAGCGACAAAATGGCAGGATTAAATGCATATAAAATGAATGCACGCCTTTACGAAAAAAAAACCGGTGTCTGTACCAAAGAAAAATCATGAATTCAGTGCCTTTCTGGAAGCACCTAGGCGGGGTTATCCAGTTCCAGCGAATTGTAAACCTTGGTCTGGCGCTGAAAATGCAGACTGAAAAGTATTTGCCGGCATCCAAAACCCCTTCTTATTTCACTCACACCACCTGTTGGCGAAATTTCGCGTTTTGCGCTCCGAAAACCACAATTTTGCGTGTTTCTAGGCGTTTTGAACTCACAACTGCGTAAACCGCTAAAAGGCAGGCAGGCACGGGTAATCTTTGGACTATCGAGGCAAAAGCACCTGATCTTTTCGTTTCGAAAATTTCCGCATTTTGCAAAACCAGAAATCTCATTTCCGTGTCTTTTGTGTGTTTCGCACAAATTTTCCGCAACAAACAAAATTATTTCTCTGCATGAACCCGGAACGGATTACCCTCATTCACACCCTTGTTTGGCATACTTGTGAACTTCTTATTCCTCACTCTCAACCCTCTAAATTCATCATTTCTTCCTTCCACTACCTCCAAGCGCCCAATTATCGTTGTAACCTTCATTCCCTGCCCTCGAGATATGTCTTTCAAGCAAATAGCATCCTCGTTTATTAGGCCTAACCCAGTTTGCAGTCATTGGTATTCCTAAATTTGCTTCTGTGTCATATGATCAAGATTTCACAGCCTTAATTTTGTTTTCATTCTCTCAATCTTTACAAACTACCAAATGCGCATCTGGTTTTCATACCCGATTCTCCATTAGCTGTTTGCTCTAAATCATCCATCGCTTCATAGATTACATTGTCGAAATTCACATTTGGGTCAGTCTCCTCAAGAAGCTCAGGATCTATATTCTGCAGCGCTGCGAGAACTGGGCATTTTGAAAAAGAACATTTTCGAAAAGACTTCAGAAAATCCTAACAATGAATTCAGTCTTGTATTTTTCGGAAAAAAATACAAGTTTTTGAG
Organism: Aplectana chamaeleonis; assembly: GCA_029168955.1. Taxonomy (NCBI): domain Eukaryota; kingdom Metazoa; phylum Nematoda; class Chromadorea; order Rhabditida; family Cosmocercidae; genus Aplectana; species Aplectana chamaeleonis. Next base: position 44,080 of record JAPDOI010001054.1, on the reverse strand, counting down.
GTCAAAAAAAATTGCGCAGAGGTTTCCCCCCAATCGAGAAAAACTTTGCGCTGAACAGATGCTAGAAAAAATTTAAATCGGAGAAGGAATTTTTGAAAAAAGGGAAGATGAAGAAATAATTCCTAACAACGATTTCAAAGTCTTGAATTTTTCGAAAAAAAATACAAGTTCTTGAAGCCAAAAATTTGCGCAGAGTTTTCCCCCAATCGATAAAACCTCTGCGCTGAAAAAGTTCTAGAAAAAAGAAATCAGAATCACTAATAAAACCAGCGATGTTTGTTGGCACAAAAATTCCTGATAATGAATCAAAATGCCAAAAATTTTCAAAAAAAAATCCAATAACGTAATTCGATAGTTAACATACCTTGGCGGCCTCCTCGTCGAAAAATCCTTGGTGCCTGGATCCCATTCTCACCTCGCATACAAAGAGAACGGAGGTGTTCTGCTTCCATTGCAGCGCGCATCCTCCCCTGCTCAACGTTTCTGAAAAAAAGAAAGCCTATTCCAGTTTCCAAAAGACTAAAAGGTTTCAATTACTCACTTCCATAGCGTCGAGTTCCCAAGGTGTTAATCGCAGCCGAACGTCTCATCTTCACTGCGTTAACGCAATCTTCCGAGATTTCATCAGAAGTTTCTAGAAAGAAGGGCTGCATAAAACCGAGCGGAATTTGCGTCAGATTCGGATTCGTGCTTCGCTCACGATCAAAAAACAGTCAACAAACAGGTGTTAAGTCAGGCAGAAATCAAAAACGGAGAATCAAACGAGAAAAGAGCGCTACTCAAGAGAAAAACCTGAACAATTCAAATATTACTCATGATTTTCGGTGTGTCTCTGTCCGCATGTGCAAACTATTTCACAATTCACGTTGACACCGAAAATCACGCGCAAATCGGGGAATCCTACGAAATCAAACTACTCGGGGCTTTTCGAGTGGAATCGCGGGTAATATTTAGTGTGTTGCGTTTCATTAGTACAGACGATAAAAAAAGCAACACAGAGGGGCTGAAGCACTCTGCAATGAAAAACATTGCAAAATAATGAAAAATCCGATTCCAAAACCAGAACGAGAAGAATTCAAATATCACGCGTGATTTTCGGTGTGTTTCTGTCCGTAAGTGCAGACTATTTCACAATTGAGTTTGACACCGAAATTCACGCGCAAACCGGGATTTTCTGTAAAAACATGATACTCAGGGCTTTTCTAGTGGAATCGCGGGTAAAATTCGGTGTGTAGCGTTCCGTTACTGCGGATGATATCACATATTTGAAAAATATCTGCAGAGTTATTGCTGCACGCGCGCATTTGGTTTCAAAATATTGCCGGTTCCCGAAAAAACCAGAACAATTCGGATTTCCGCTTCAGTCCACTTGAGAATGCGTGGAATTATTTAATATTCGCAGAAAATCTGTTCAATCATCCGAATTAGATGGATATTTGGGAAAAATATAGAAAAACTGCTATTAATCATATTAGTTTAATTATGTTGCATTCGGATGGTAATTCAAATCACTCTGGCTGGTCTTGTTATTCGTTTTAGAGGTCAAAATGTCGGAACACCAGTTGAAATTTCGTCCATATCTTGACTTGGGGAAGCGGCGATGCTAGAATGATATCTTGATCACGAAAACCGAATGCTTTCTCTGTAGAAAACACAATGCTAGAGATATGATGTCAACCATATATACTGAACGTAGGTCGAAATTCAGAAGGATTTAAGGCGGTGATATATGATAACTCGGTGATTGATGATAACTAAAAACACTAATAACCATTATTGAATGGAGAAATTGGGAGGAACGTGGTAGAGAAGACTGATCCGACTTATTACTGAAAGGAGGCATGGCTTGCTTTCTTGCGGCCTCGGCCGTTAATTATCACCTGCGGTCATACGGTCTGGGCGGCCGTTGCCATCAACTGCGACATTTATTGGTGACGGGCCTCGCACTCATGGTCATTAAACCACTACTGTATTCGCTATGGAGTTTTATTAATGTTCGAACACAGAGTATACAATTACAGTATAGGGGATTCAATGACAATATACTAAGCACCCAAATCCTAAATTTACCATGTAATTTTTAAGTCTCTGTAGAGCTTCGATTTCGGCTTCAAACCCTACCTTATGGTGTTTTTTTTTGAGAGTTCGTTGATGTGGGATTAAATTTTAATTAAAAATTCTGATTGTTATGAAAAAATACACGGAGTATTGTATTTCACGCAATGAGGTGTCCCGATACCAATACCGCTTACTGTGATTTAGGGTGATTCGGCATGTTTCAAACAAATCAAATTCAGACCTTTTCGGATTAATCCAGCTGTGATTTGCTCGATCAAAGTATATCAAAATTCTATTGAAGCAACATCTACTAATTAGTTTCGGTATCCGTCACCAAACCAGTTAAAACCAACCCAACAAATCTGGATTGCTACATTCTTTCAATTGTTCCATTCATCGATGAAGCGCTAATACCAATAACGAATACGAATAGAAGCTTACCAAGCTGATGAAAGAAGCACATTACTACAACATTAACTCATATATAAACCGATAAAAGTGAAACAATGAAAGAAATGAAGTCAACGCCGCGCCTTGAAAGCAGCGGCGGTTCGAACTGCGGCAGTACGCGCCGCCTCACCGAGCGCTGCGGCTTTGGCTGCGGTCAAGTGGTTTCTGAATGCGGTCCGACCGCTTATTAAGCGGCCCGACCGCTTGCATAGTTATGCCTGCGGTCCAACAGCGACGCGCTATCGTTGTGCGGCGGTAGGTCTTAATTCGAGAACTTGCCTGCGGTCAGGTTTCTCCATTGTCTGAGTACGCGTTGGCGGAGTAGATCTATAACAGTTTCAACAACTACATCGCCACCCTATCATCACTCACGTAAATTACGGAAAGTTTAGCCTCAGTTGGTGAAATTTTAGCTACAGCGCCCGCATATTCTTCGTAAGTTCTCGCTACAGCACCTGCATATTCTACGCTTATTCTCGTTGCAGGACACAGTCGATCGACCCGTCCCAGTCTTGATCCGTACTAGAAAGACGATCCCAGCAGCGATCGAGCGCACCGCCGTTTCTTCCCCACGGCCTGCAGCATCCCAGCGGCCAAAATTGTCTCTAGCAAGGTCTTTCAGAGAGCGACACCGGGTCACCCTCCACGACCACCCACAGAGTGTCAAGTTCTCCGAGGATTGACTGTGCCAACACTGTACAAACCGCATCCCTGCGTTCCGCGTAGCCAACGCGGGTTTGAGATTGAATTCAGCACAGGCTGTCGCGAAATCCGTAGATTCTCGCTACAAAATTATAGCGAGAATATACGGATTTAGCGTCAGAGAGAACAAGGGTTCGAACAACACAAGAATATGCGGGTTTTAGCTATCGTAGCTAAAACCCTTAAATTCTCGCTACATGGAATGGGGCGGCGTTTCAGGCCGCGCCCTCGGAGGCATCTAGCTACGCATTGGCAGAGCAATTTCATTGCTCTCCATTTTTTTTAAAATTTGGTATCATCCTGCGCCGGAATAAGTTATAACGCGAAGCTAAAATTTGCGTGAATGACACAGTTGGGGCGAAACTTTATCCCAATCCACCTTAGCGGTGACACTGGAGTTTTTTCAGTGCCTGCCCACGTTTAGAAAAAAATCTTACTTTTACGCCGGGCCAGTGAGGGTATCATTAGCTGGAGAAAAGTAGCATTGAAGCTCATTATTGTTGTTATAGAATAAAATTGGAGTTTTTGCGTCATTTTAACATACCTTCTGGAGAATTCGCCAGCGGTAGACCTCTGTGTAAGGGTTATCACTATGAGATAAAGATGAAGACAGGCTTTTTCAATCCCCATTGGAATACGCAGCGCATTCGACGACTATGTCATACAGACTTGGATGCTTTTAAGGGCTATACAGTGGCATGCGGGGGTCGGTCGACCTCCTCGTCAGATTCTTCATTTCCTTACATGCATCTAGTACCGATTCGAGGACTCCGCAGAGATGGTAGATCTGGTTGACCCTAGGAGTGGATCGAATGTCGAGCTAGCAGCGGCGCATCCTGCCAATACACCACTCCAGCTCGGATAACCACCATAGCTAGATTGACGAGTTAACCATAGGGTACTGTAGAGAATGCGGGTTAGGTTTTCCGAACCTGCTACCGTTGTCGCACGTATGCGTTTACCTTCTTTGAGTCCGGCCCCTTGTCTCTTGAGAAAATTTGCAACAAGTCGCGATTCACGGTTTTTTTTCTGTTTTCTGCCGAATTTTGCCGTTTTTTACAGAAAGCAGAAAAAATGGCCAAAAATGGGCAGAAAACAGACAAGAGAAAATTCCGCACACCCCTGGTTGCAACTCGGCGCAACGGGGGGTCGTGGAACTCGTAACTTTTTTGAAGAAAAAAAGTATTCTCTAAACAAACCTTTCCGATTTGGTGGTTGTTGGTTTTCCAATTTTCTAAGGATTTATCTAGTATTCGCAGGTTTTCGAAGTTTTCTTTAAAGAGTCGTTCTGTATTTTTTATTTTCCACAGAAATCGTTCAAAGAATTCAATCAGGAAGACAATTTGAGGGCTAAGACGGGACTTCTGAAGATTCTCCGAAATGCTACAATATTTATGGCTTGGAATGTTTCTCAACGTTTTATTTGGAGAGCTTAAAGCCACAGTCCAAGCTTAGAATCGATTTTCCTTTTTCTGCCTATCTCAGAGAAAATTTTATGCTGATCACACTGGTGTCTCCAGAATCGCTCAGAACTCACTACGAACTGAGTTACGGCTCCTCAAATATTTCGAATTTGAACTGGTAGAAGTTCGCGGACGAGTTGTCTCGAGTCTGTTTTCTCGTTATTCGGGGAGCGCCCGAAGAGAGGCACTCTCGGGTGGGCGTGTCCCAGTTGGGTGGGTCCACTCCGCCCCTCGGCGCGGACGAGATTGCCTCCAGAGTGCCTGTTTCACAACTGCTTCGATTTGATTGCGTCCTCATTGTATTTCTGCGCTATTCGTCTGTATTCCACTTAATCGTGAGCTACTATGCTGCTGATAAACAATTCTATCCAACCCCAATGACAACCCTTTCGATAAACGCTGATCCCAAATGCATTGGTTTGCTATTTCATGAGAGTTTTCATGTTTCATTGTTAACATGAAACTTTTCTTGACCAGCAATATGATGCTATACGTTTCCTTTTTTCTCCGCAAAGGTAATTTTATAAAAAAGGTGAATCCTTTTCTCGGATTTCCTTCTCTCTTTTTTATTTAAAACATATAAATGTTTAATGAATCATGATAAGATCCCTATTCGCGTATTGCAGTAACTCTTAATGTTGCTTACGCTTTGAATCACTTCACTTTCCAATACGCGGCCCCGGAGAATTTTTTTTTAAATAAGTCAAGTGTTATTTGTTTCCTCCATTCCTTGATTCACATTTGACTTTATCTATTCCAATTATCCTGTCCCTATGAAAAGATTTTTGAAGCCTCTCGACAAATTTTCATTCCCAAGTAAATTAACTGTTACTGAAAAAATCATAGATATGCCTTATGCTGGTGAAATATTTTTAACGAATTTCCTAAATTATTCGAGTGTTTACTGATTCCTCGTTAGCATTTTTTGTCACCAATAGAAAAAAAGTCGGGCGAGTTTTCAAAAATTAATTCTGTGTTGGTTTTATTAGGCAGTAACTTTTCTATAGATCTTTACATATAATTTGTATGAAGGAATTTAGTGAGTGGTAGTGATCAAAATAAGAAATCGGACTTATTTTTGAAACTTCTGCTTGAACGGTTCAATTCCTAGCATGTCTGATAAAGTTGCTATAGAAATATGAAAACTGTCTGTGGTTAATCAATTCGGATTTTTTCAAGCAGAAGCGTAGGTGAACAGTCACATGTAATCAGAAAGAGGAGTTCGTTCTAATTTTGACGTCTACTCTCATTTTTTAATGAATTTTCGCGATCATGAAAGGCGCATCTGATTTTCAGGCAAAATAAAATGATTTTTTTTAATTCTTGAAGTTTGTTTCTACCTTATTTCATTTTTTTAAATTTGCATTATATATTTATTTTCACTATAAAAAATTTATTCTGCAACGAGACGAACGCTTGAAAAAGGAGGAGAAAAAGGAAGTTTTGATGCCATCATTCTGAAGCAGGTCACAATACAAAGCCAGACCGAAAACAAAAGGAAGAACATCGATTTTGACCAAAATCCTTTGCGCGCCTTTTCCCTCTTGAGGCCGGAAATCTGGCGGTGGGCGTTACCCATTTTTTCTTTCAAAGAGGCGTGGCCGATTTTTCCCTAGCTTTTTCTCGCTTATTTGAGCGAATTGAGATTTCGCGCTTGGCAGGGTTGCTATATACGGCGACCGGACCAAAATATCAAAAATTACCTCTGAGGTTGGACTGTGCCTTTAACACGAATCGGAGGTCCGTTTATCCAATTTTGACAGCTTGCAGTAGATTACGGCGGGTATGGAAGTTAAGACAAAGTATCAGATTCCAGTCAAAACATATATTCAGAGGTTACTCGGTGTGCTCAGTACAAATTCGAAGTCTATTCGTCGAGGGGGACCGCGAGTTTTTTTTTCAAGTTTTTCCCAAATTTCGCTCACTCAGCAGGGGATGGTGGTAGCTCCGCCGGAAATTGCCGCTACGGGCGCTTCAACCCTGCTTTCACTTTTAGGATTCCTCTTCCTCACTGAATATTCTTCCATGCTTCGAGTATTTTTTGAGGTTTTCGCGTATCCCAGGCCAATTTAGCATCAACATTTTCTTAATTATTCGTAATTTTTACATTTATCGGTTTATCGAAGGGTATATACTAATTGCGATTATTCTGCCGTTTGTGACCACTTGAGCCAAATTCACTGGTTTAGTCTGTTAGAATCGGCTAGCGGTGTGAATGAGAAATATGAGCTTTTCTTATCTGTTATCCACGCAGTTATTTATTTGCATGTTCCGTGGAAGCTTGTGTCTTCCATTAAGTCAATCCGCCTACCTGCTCACTTGCAAAAAATGGCTGAACACCGTGAATGTCTTTTCCATGAGGCAAGGAGAACTGGAATTTGGGAGGCATATAATGATTTTGCGAAAAGGTTCCATGCTCAGTTGAATAAGTATAATAGTTACCTTGAGAAGAAAAAGATCGAGTTGGGAGACAGGAACTTCTATAGGTATCTAAATTCAAAGTTGCAGGAAAAGTCATATCGGTTGCCTTAGAAAGGGTGCTTTCCTGGCGACATCGGCGTATGATAAGGCAAACATGTTAGCTGACCAATTCGCGGAACAATTCCAATTAGACGACGGGAACAGTCCATCTTCGTCATTCTTCGGTACTCAGCCTATGGCGGATTTTCCTTGGTTTCATTCAATGAAATTGCAGGAATTGTTAAAAAGTGGCCTAAATCTTCCTCGGTCACCACTGATTTCGTTCCTCTTTTTTTCATTCAAAAAGTTGCACCAGTTATTTGTGGTCCCTTGGCCTACATCTACAACCAGTCTCTTATGTATGGCAAGTTCCAGCTCGCTGGAAGCACTCCTTTGTTACACCTTTATTGAAGAAAGAGCCGGCTGCTGATCCAGGGAATTATAGGCCAGTTAGTATCACCTCACTGTTCTGCAGGCTGTTCGAGAAGGTGCTGAAGGATCACATAGTCTTACACCTCTTTTCGCAAAATATCGTTCCTAGGAACCACCATGGTTTTGTCCCGGGAGGTCTGTAGAAACGAACCTTCTGGAATGCATAAATGATTGGACGGAGGCCCTTGACAAGAAGTGCAGTTGCGATGTCATTTACTTTGACTTTGCAAAGGCATTCGATCGTGTCTCTGCTCTCGAAACTGCTGTCAAAACTACGAGATCTGAGGTTTCATCCGATATTGATAAAATGGCCCGCCCAATTCTTATCTGGTAGAACGTTTCAGGCGAGAGTCGAGGATTGCTATTCTGAGGTGAAAAACATAGAGAGCGGGGTGCCGCAAGGGGGTGTATTATCACCAATATTGTTTAGTATTTTCACAGCAGACATTCCCATCATTTTTCGGGACAGAGCTGTTACGATGAAATTCTATGCGGACGACATAAAACTTTACAAGGTGATTTCTGAGCCACTCGAAACCCAAGTGCTACAGGAGGCTATTGACTTGATGGTTGGCTGGGCGAAGGAATGGCAGTTGCCGCTCGCGCCACAAAAGACGGTATTCATGCGAATTCAAGCAGATTCAGAATCCACGACGCATTTCTATACGTGCGATGGCCTTGCGCTCCCAGCGGTTGAATCTGTTCGAGATCTTGGCTTCCACTATAACAGTAAATCGGATTTCTCTGAGCATATCAGAATAAAATGTCAGTCGGCTCACAGGCGTATTTTCCAGATTTTCAAGGGAATATCCACAAAAAACAAGCAGGTTTTGCTCCGAGCGTACAAGACCTATATAAGGCCTATTGTAGAATCTGGATCAGTAGTTTTCTCTCCGTACACGAAAAAGAATATTGGAGCGCTAGAAAAAGTCCAGAATAGTTTTACTCGTAAACTAGTATTCCGTATTGGTGGCTTCTTGAATCCCAAAATACCCAGGGCGCATATAAGAAACAAGTATTTTGGGCTAACTACGCTAGATTCTAGACGGAAAGTACTTGACATTTGCATGATCCACAAGCTTCTCGGGAATAGGGGCATTTTCAGTCTTAAACCCTATTTTAACTTGGTCGAATCGAACACTAGGGGTGAGAGAACGAAAATATTCCTCAGCCGTCCTCTTACCAGTGTGAGGGTGAGATCATTTCCACATCGGGCTGCTAGTTCATATTTGAAAATAACGAGAAGGGTCTCTGGTACTCTCCCTTTGGGTCAGTTCAGACGGCAGGTCTCGAGAATTTTACTATCTTCTGAAATTTAGCATAATAATTTTCCCCTTTTTTTCGGGAGGGATCGGTTTGGCTCTAGTGCTGTTTTTTTTCTCTCATTTATCGGCCATTTTTTTCTGTGTTTTCTTATTGCTTGCTTTGTAATTGTGATTTTTTCGCGCATTTGCCTTATGTAAATGTAATGAACATGAACATGAACATTTAAAAAAATTTTAAATATTTGTTGTCATACGCTGTATAGAAATGATCCTTTTTCTTCATTTATTCAAAGTTATCTCTACAAAATTCAATGATTTAGAGGAAGAGCCCCAGAAAGTCCCCGCTTTGGTGAACTGGTGTCGTTGTGGATGTTGGAACATTTCGTTGCACAGCATACAGCAGAAAAATTGGGAGGAGCCAGCAGTTATCGATCTGGCGCTAATTTCACACCGGGCGGTCTCCAATCAATGCGCTCTCATACACAAGAAGTACTTAATGACGTCACTGCCTGCCCCTGACAACCAGCTGCGGGTTCGACGAGGGTGTCCTATGAGGTCGGGAGAATACTTTGAGTGAATTCTTGAGTGGAAACAGACATCTTAGGTAGCATAATCAAGACTTCTTTGTCATTCGACCAGATTAGCGGGTTAATTTGAGTCCGTGTGGACAGAAAAAAAGAGTCCCAAATGTAGGTATGGTGAAGTTTGCATTGGAATGAGGGATGTGCGAAAAATTTTCGAAAACTCAAAATCGAAGAATGAAGATTCTTGCTCCGAGACCAAATTCTTTGGTGCAGATAGGCTATTTGAGATGTGACCATTTTTCGAAATTTTTTTCAGCACTGATTCTAAGAATAAACGAAAAATTGAAAGAAAAGTGTATTTTTGCAACGTAGCATGATGTAGCGAAGCATTCTACAAATTTTTGACCGAAAAAAGTTTCGCTTTTCGGTTTCGAAAATTTTTCGCATATCCCTGATTTGAATGAATATAAAAATAAGAGCCAAAATATTGAGGAGAATATGTGACGCTGCATTGTCTGAATGCACCACGTCATCCTCGGCGAATACATTCCGGACAGAAAAAATCTTAAATTGTCTCACAAAGGTTTGTTATGCGCATTCCCCGATTTCCAGAAAAACTGTTTTAATATATTAAATGTAGGTACTAATGTAGGTATCAATATATTAAATGTAGGTACTGTCTTGCGTATCAATTAGCAGAAGATCAAACTTTTCTAGCATTTTAAAACACTGAAGAAGACACCCAGAAGCAAAACTGCATCTCTAAAGCTGTCAGAATCAATATTTTCTCCTGCTATGCAGTCTGTAAAATTTTTTTTCAGTTGCTGTTTTGAGATTCTGGGTGAGAGAGCTTGTTTTCCTGAGTGCAACCCCAAAAAAAACCCCCAGGCAAAGTTCGGGAAATTTTTTTTGACATCTGAGGACGCATGGGGGGTTGACCAATCCCATTTTTGGGGGTGCAGAGGTCAAGAAAAAAATTTCGGTCCAAACTTTGTCCAGGGTGGTATTTATACTTGTTCCAGATGGAATTTATTTCGAATATCCGACTTTTCGGCTATAGTCGGATATTACACATTTTCGAATAATCGACTTTTCGACTGTAGTCGGATACCACACCTTTTCGAATATTCGACTGTAATCGGATAACGCCCTTTTTCGAATATTCGACTTTTCGACTGTAGTCGGATATCGCACTTTTTCGAATATTCGACTTTTCGACTGTAGTCGGATATCGCACTTTTTCGAATATTCGACTTCGAATAAAAAGTCGACTTTTTTATCCGACTGAAACAGTCGGATATTCGTCCGATTATTCGATTCGGAACATGTAAATTATGCAGTATACTTGTTCCAGATGGATTTTATTTCGAATATCCGAGTTTTCGTCTATAGTCGGATATTACACATTTTCGAATATGCGACTTTTCGACTGTAGTCGAATATCACACCTTTCGAATATTCGACTTTTCGAGTGTAGTCGGATAACGCCTTTTTTCGAATATTCGACTTTTCGACTGTAGTCGGATATCGCACTTTTTCGAATATTCGAATTTTCGACTGTAGTCGGATATCGCACTTTTTCGAATAACCGACTTGTCGAATAAAAAGTCGACTTTTTTATCCGACTGAAACAGTCGGATACTCATCCGCTTATTCGATTCGGAACAAGTATAGTGGTATTGCGGGGCGTAGAACACGAATCTGCGGTCCGTTTAGGGTTTTTCTTTCAAGAAGATGACAGGATACGGTAGCTACATAATTGTGATAATCCGACACGGCTCTTCACTTTTCGGTTCATAACTTTTTTCACTACTACTCGGGCAGCTAGGTTGGGGCTTTCAAGATTACCCGGGAGGTCGCTCAAAAAATTATGGCTTTATGGGTAGTTCCGGCGACTCGGCCTGGTCATTCCCTAGTAATTTCGCCTCTCTCAAAATCCTCTGAGGTATTTGAGAATTTCTGAACACGGATTATCGATAGGAAAGACCACATTTACCTAGAACATCCAGAACATAAATTTCCGAAACATCGGGGGACGGGTTGAACAAGCCCTAGCCAGAGTTACAGACGTGTGTCCCACTCGCAATAGCGAATGAACAAGATTTGCATCGCAATGAATAGAAGTTCTGCCCAAAATCCCGGAACATGAGTGGCTATAAATAATCAGCTCGCTCCATTCATCGAGCTCTATAGACCGGGAAGTCCATCTGTGGCCTTGCTGTGGACCTCGTAAGGAATTGAGGTGTTTCAATCCTCCTCACTTTCTCACGCGTCGACAAAGTTGAAGGGGTCGAACAGTTAGCTATCGTAAATACTGAAGCTTTCTGGCTGCCCTGTTTCCTATAGCCCGTAACTGCCACAGACTTCGGCATAGGCTTGTGAAGACGATGTAAGTAGCGACCTTAATAGGGCGGTTTTACTACGTCTAATATCGGTTTTCTCAATGGAAGTACGATTCTCGACATTGGCCAATCATCTTGGAGATCCGCTTCCAATCCGAATCATGGAGTCTCTTGACTGTGCACCGCGCTCTGCAAACGTCAGCCAAATTTCACGTCGGCGTTTCGAAATGAACGCTGGATGATCCCCTTATAAGGAAAATCGGGTCCGTATAATTACCCTGATTTTCATATTATCGGATACGCCAAATTATTGATAACGGCGCCCTTACTCTGAGAAAAATCGCCGCTGCGGCTTCTGCGATGGTGCCGCTTTGGCGCCTACAGGCATCGAAACGGCACAGTCGCGGAGCCGCGGCGCCACTACCGCGTGGGAGCCGTAGCGGCCACGCGGTAGTCCGCCGCGGCTCCGGGAGAATGTCTAATATGAAGTTATTAAAGAATTATAATACAACTCAGGGGCCTAAGAACAAAAACACACACCTGCGGTTGTTACGTCCTCTGTCTGATAAGTACAGAGGCTGCCGCCATTTTTGCAGTCAAGGAAATACGGAATGTACTTCAAACTTGGGTAAATAAACCGGCGACAAACTCATTTCTTCACACAGAACAGTACATCGGACACTACGCGGTTTCACTGCTGCATCCTCGCGGAGCCGCAGCGGTACAATCGCGGCGGTGTCGAGGCACGGGACACGGCAACAGAATCGTCTGATCGCGGAGCCGTTGCGGTACTACCGCGGAACTATCGCGGCACAGTCGAGGGTAGCGGGACTTTCCCGGCACTGGCGCGGCAAATTTTCTCAGAGTAAGCGAATAGGAGTTTGCGCTGCTAGGATTTCGATGCTTTGACAGAACACGGACATCTGTTCAGATAGCTATCCGGAAATGATCCATTGACATCCATGCAATAGCATATCTGTAGACTCCGAAAACTCGATTTCCAGTTAACAAAAAAGTCTTGGTTTCTTCCTTTTTTTATTGGCAGGAAAATAAGGTTTTTTTTGGGTTTCCTTCTCTACGCGGACGTATTTCTAAAAGCTTCGCGAAGCTTAAGCCAAGAAATTTGCACACCCTGAAATGTCGACCTTCTGCCTAACCCAAATACAAAGATTTGGACTTGATGTGGCTCGCAGCAGAATCGAGACTTCGATCAGAGAACTTTCGCATAGGAGTAGCCCATATTGGCCCATACGTACATACACTTCTATATTGCAGCCAAAATTACTCTATTGCTTCGCGAGCCCAAACGAGAAAGTGTGGGGAGGAAGGAGACGTGACATGCGCGCACAGACGTCAGCGGGAGACGGAAAAAAATTTCACTCCACACAGAGGATATCTATCATCTGTAAAAAAGTGGAAATTCCCATCTGCTGCCTCCGTCTGTCCTCCGCTCTCTCGCTGTCTCTCACCTTCGCTTCGAACCCTCACGCGTAGGAGCCACAGGAATTTCGCTCGCATTCCTGCATACAGGCTATACCACCCGTTCCCAACTCGGCAGTGCACGTTTGGCTGGTTTGCGTGAGGGGCGCGCGGCCGAGCTGCATGTCTTCTGATTTGGACAAGTTAAGCCGGAGCGATCTAAAACCCGTCAAGATTGTCAGTCACGCCTTGACGGGTTTTACCAGGTTGCTCAATAAGTTTTGTCGTTCAATAAGAGAGGGCGTTGCTACTAGCCCAAATGTTTTTGTCATGTTGGTACGCTCTTCATATAAACGTATGTGAAGTTTCATTTCAATCTGCCAATTCATTCTTTGTTCACGAGCCATTTAGTGTCGCCGTGTCAAAGCAATGGAAAAAATTGAATATCGTGTAGTGATAAAATTCTTATTTTTGGAAGGTGTAGCACCAAAAGAAATTAACGAACAAATGTTAAAAGTGTATAATGATTGTTCGCCTACAACTAGAACAGTAGAAAGATGGGTTGCTGAATCTAAACGTGGTCGTACAAGCCTTGAAGACGATCCACGTGAAGGACGTCCGGAAAGCGAATCAACATCAGAAATCATAGCCAAAATGCAGGATATGGTTTTGGAAGATCGTCGATTGACTGAGAGAGATTTAGTAGAGGCTCTACACATCTCATTGGGCAGTGTGAGCCACATGTCAAGTGAAATTGTGGGTTCTAGAAAGTCGTGTGCACAATGGGTGCCGCATTCGCTAACAATGGAACAAAAACACATTCGAATGCGACTTTCTCAGCAACATTTGGAGCGTTTTAAAAAGAATAAAATAGATTTTACGCGTCATATCATCACTATGGATGAGACTTGGATTTTTTTGAAGTGTATTAATGTTTAGGGAGATTATACTGAATAATAGTGTATTTTGAACCACAAAATTGTGTTTTCTTGTCGAACGACAAAACTTATTGAGCATTCCACGTTCGACTTTCCATAAATCTCGGCATGGTAGTTTCTCGTAGCTGTATTCTTGAGCAGTAGACCGAGAATTTTCAGCTTTATTCGGCTAACGTTTCCGCAATCACGCCTTCTTCAGAGCCTGGAAGCCAAAGATACATAAGGAAACTAGCCGTCCAAGCACCATTTCAGAACAAAAGGACTAATTTTACAGAAAACTCACAAAAGCGACACCGTATGGCAGTTTGAAATTGCTAACCTTTAGTGTGCAGACTGACGCCTGCCTGACACCCTCCATCTAAGACCATCTCAGGGTGTCTGGCAGGCTTCAGTCTGCACACTAAAGGTTAGCAATTTCAAACTGCCATACGGTGTCGCTTTTGTGAGTTTTCTGTAAAATGAGTCCTTTTGTTCTGAAATGGTGCTTGGACGGCTAGTTTCCTTATGTATCTCTGGCTTCTAGGCTCTGAAGAAGGCGTTATTGCCGAAACGTTGGCCGAATAAAGCTGAAAATTCTCGGTCCACTGCTCAAGAATACAACTACGAGACCTATTGAACAACGTGGTGTATCGCTCCTGCATCACTCAGTCGAATCAGGACACACGCAGCTCAGCGGCGCGCTTCTAACGCAAACTAGCCCCACGTGCTCCGCCCATTTCGGAACAGAGCGCATCTGAAGCGCGCAAAACGTGGGCAAAAATTGTCCTTCGATGAGCCGTCCCTTGAGAGTTACCAATGTCAGTGTTTTGTATTCCGTTTAGACTTTATTTATTTCTCTCTTTTCGTTGTTGTTGTCCCATGTTTTCCCTCTATTATGCACCGCTTTGATTTGTTTTTGTTGTCCACATGGTTTCCGCTGTGTAACAGTTCAAGTAGAATCGAGTATCATTTTCAGTGCCTTTGTAAGGTTGTGTAGAGTTTAATACCGCAGAACCTGATTTTTTCCGATCTTACGACAACGCTGGCAACATATCGATTTTTGAGGCGTCGTAGGCGCCTCAAAAACGGCACAGTCGATAACATGGAATACATCGGCTTACTCCCCGAGGAACTACTTTTGGTTTTTTTTTTCAATTTTAAGGTCAATGATGCAAAAGAAAGTACGCTTACCAGCGACCAAAGGAAGCAGAAAAATTAGTACACGGGCGGGGTGTGGAGGGCCGCCGCCGCCTTCCTGACACAAAATGCGCCAACACCGAAGTTGCGTCAATTACGAACGCGTTGACGCATGCCATGCGATTCGATTTCGCGGGTCAAGGACCTCCCTGTTTTTCCTTTTTTTTCTTACTCATGTGGCACTTGAAACACATTGGGTCTGTTTCCGTGAATCAGTTATTCCTTGTTCTAAAATTAATCTCTCCTTGTCGTTTTTCTTTTTATGAATGGTTTTTCCTGCTCGCATACCATACAAAATGAGATTCTACCGTGTTTAGGTAGCTATTTTTTTAGGGTTTTAGTATTCTGCTCGTAACTGTTTTCAACGCTGGCGATTTCATTGTCAGCCAACGATTCATATAGACTTCGGCAGCGGTTGCGACTCGGAAATGAGCGGCAGTGTGGTGAGAATTTCAGTGATTTTTTTTGGTTTTTCGAGATGAAAATTGAGATTTTGGTGCTATGTGGGAAGTGGGGGGGCACTGTTGTATCGCACTTGGCCACGCCCATTTTACTGTGCCGCACTAAATTTGAGCACCTACCCGGGGTTTCCCTCCCCTGCCAAAATCAGGAGAGTCATTGCGGCACGGAAAAATGGGCGTGGCCAATTGCGATACAACTGTGCCCCCCATTCCCATATAACACCGAGATTTTCTTGCATATCCCGTCTTTCAAGGGAGCTCAAGGGACTGGAGGAGAAATGCCGGACAGCACCAATTGCCAGCATAGCCGTCAAATAATGCGTTGTGGTGCGTGGTATGCACTTGCACACACCGGTCCCAGCTACGCCTATATTGTAACTCACGACCCCCTGACTCAATTCAAGACTAACTGATCGCAATTCATTAATGAGAATGAAAATTTTAAAAGTATTGAGGATTTCGGCTGTTATCCGTGAATTTCGAGGTGGAAACTCTCTAAAAATCATTTCTAACCCAATTTGGACGGTGCTCAGGGGAGGAAATCCCCTGCATGGAGGCTAAATCTGTCGGGTATCGGGTATTTCGGGGGTGGAAATCAGTTTGAACCCTATTTGGACGATTGCAGCCTGCCTGCACCGTTGCTTAGGAGGAAATCTCTGCGTGGAGGGTAAATCTGTCGTGTATCGGGTATTTCGGGTGTGGAAATCAGTTTGAACCCTATTTGGACGGTGCAGCCTGCGGCTGCACCGTCGCTTAGGAAAGGAAATCCCCTGCGTGGAGGCTGAATCTGTCGTGTATCGGGTATTTCGGGGGTGGAAATCGGTTTGAACCCTATTTGGACGGTGCAGCCTGCGGCTGCACCGTTGCTTAGGGGAGGAAATCCCCTGCGTGGAGGCTAAATCTGTCGTGTATCGGGTATTTCGGGCGTGGAAATCAGTTTGAACCGTATTTGGACGGTGCAGCCTGCGGCTGCACCGTCGCTTAGGGAAGGAAATCCCCTGCGTGAAGGCTAAATCTGTCGTGTATCGGGTATTTCGGGCGTGGAAATCAGTTTGAACCGTATTTGGACGGTGCAGCCTGCGGCTGCACCGTCGCTTAGGGAAGGAAATCCCCTGCGTGAAGGCTAAATCTGTCGTGTATCGGGTATTTCGGGGTGGAAATCAGTTTGAACCCTATTTGGATGGTGCAGCCTGCGGCTGCACCGTCGCTTAGGGGAGGAAATCCCCTGCGTGGAGGCTAAATCTGTCGTGTATCGGGTATTTCGGAGGTGGAAATCAGTTTGAACCCTATTTGGATGGTGCAGCCTGCGGCTGCACCGTCGCTTAGGGGAGGAAATCCCCTGCGTGGAGGGTAAATCTGTCGTGTATCGGGTATTTCGGGAGTGGAAATCAGTTTGAACCCTATTTGGACGGTGCAGCCTGCGGCTGCACTGTCGCTTAGGGGAGGAAATCCCCTGCGTGGAGGCTAAATCTGTCGTGTATCGGGTATTTCGGGGGTGGAAATCAGTTTGAACCCTATTTGGATGGTGCAGCCTGCGGCTGCACCGTCGCTTAGGGAGAAATCCCTGAATGGAGGCTAAATCTGTCGTGTATTGGGTATTTCGGTGGTAAAAATCCGTTCTAGTCTATTTGCTTCAACGGAGGGAGATCTCTGGGTGACGGCCTATTCTTCAAAAACCAAAACTACGAAAGCTGTTACAAGGCCTAAGCCATTCATTACTAGTTTCTGCTACTTCCTTTTTTTGACGTTTCATATATTTTAGAATTCCCTCTCAGTTCTTTAGTTGATCATTCTCTCACATCTTCCTTTAGTAGCGTATCAAATGCACATCTACCTCACAAATAGCGTTTCCGCTATGAATTCGTGGTTCTCCCATGATTTGTGGTGGCTCAGATAATTTCTGGGCACGACGCCTCGGCAAATGGTCGGCGGCCGAACCCCCCCCGGGAGCCATCGACGACCATTTGCCGAGGCGTCACTGAAAGCGATTGTCCTTGGAGCGCGTTACCTGACTCTCACAATTTTCGTCGAGGCGCGTCGCGGCCACAGCGACGTTCTTATTAGAGCACGATAGACGTTTTTCACCGTTTCGCTGCGCTCCTTCCCTTCGTTCTTACTATTTCTGCTCCGAAACTTACATTGAGCTGCAAACTTGCTCAGATTTTCATACAAGTCCTAATCCTTTCTATGTCACCAAAAGAAAGATATCACAAGTATTTATTTATTTTATGACACTTTATAACAGCAGTTCCACACAATATAATGGTACATGCGTGGGTGAAAATCAAGCGTTTTGTGGAGAAAATTCTTATGCACTTGGTATCCATAATCAGGGTAATTTCCAGTGACCAGGATGACAGCAGGGAGCGAAGTCGACGAAGAGGCTTCAAATCCACATCAGTCTACTCATTTTTCATCACGATCCTTCAATGTAGTCCACAGCACCACCGCGTAAATTATTGAAGAGGCCCTGAAACACAGAAAATAAGTATATCGTAGCTAAAAATGGTTCAACTCGAGAAAACCTACCTCGTTGATATGTAAAAATACCAAATATGGAACAGAGAGAAATATTCTAGCAGATCTTTGTACAGAATCTATACATATAATACATATATCTAGCCATGTAGTCTATCTGAAAAAGTAAAATTAATGTCAGCGAAGGCAAAACCTCCATCTACCTCTACTCTTCTCAGAGTTCTCAAACAAGTGTTACAAAACGTTACTGTCTTCATACCACATGTCAATTTGACCTGGTCAAAAACATCTGAATAGAATATGACACAGAAAATGTGATAAAAACCAGCCTTGGATAGGACGTTTGTTCCGTCGGCAGCAGTAAGAAGGGAGCAATTAGATTTTCTTGCCGCACAAACAAGAAAAGAAACGATTCGAAACATCGAGATAAATCTACAAAAAACTGCATTCTGCATATCTCTTATGGAACGTAATCTCAAAGTGTCGGTTAACTCACCGTTCCGTGCGAAAAAGGACATCTCCTCAACGTGATACTCCTTCTTTTCCGATCACATTTCCTTTCCATTAACAGGTATACCAATGCATAAAGGATAAGGTCTCGCAATATTTGAAATGCCTAAAAAAGGCGCAGTAAACCTTTCCCATACCAAAACACATATGGTACCATACCTTGGAGGGGGCGGACATCACTCATTGACCTAGGCATGCGGCACGGTCGATTGATATCGCTCATAAAGGAAAGAAAGAACAATGGTACATAATAAACACTGAAAGTAAATGTTCATTTTTTTGGTACAAGCGTAAGCCACACCGAATATTCCTTGACAGCGCTCAATAGCATCCCCTACTAACACCCCGTCAGCGGCCCGTCAGGATGTTTCGAAAATATATGCCCACAGGTTTCATTAGAATCTACAAGAAAGAAAAAAACCGATACAAAAGGATCATTAAAAGAAGAAATTTTAACTCACCTTTTTGGGACAATGTCAAACCGTTTATTTAGATTATGAATTTGTTGCCATCGGTTTGCAGATCTTGCTTCGGAAAACCGTGGTGGCTCTCGCAAAACGTAAAATCAAAAAGTAAATTACAGCCATATAAGAGAAATGACTGCATGCCTGCAAATTATACAAACTGATACCCACAAAATCGGATTGCTCAGAAAAAATCAGTTGGTGAGTGCTGGTTCATTTGGCACTATTAAGGCTGTAGATACGTTAGAATGAACGGAGGTAGGCAAAAAAAAACCAAAAATCGTGTAAGACTGAACGGAGGAATGATGAAAAGAACACCGCTGCTTGCAGACGACTCAACAATGGTTGCCACTGACGTGGAGACTCAGACCTGTGTAAATTTGCATCAATATTGGGTAATTAAAGGGCCGTGAGTTCATTGACGGGGCGTCGCCAAACAAGGGCGAGGCGTCGACAAAACACGTTCTTCGCTGAGGCGTCGACCCGTTTTCGTATTTCGAAACTTCTCTGCCAGGGCGTCGCTGAAAGTGGTTGAGGCGTCGCCAACCATTGACGAGGCTCTGCCGAAAACACCCTTTTCGCCGAGGCGTCGTGCCCAAAAATTATCTGAGGGAATAAATAACTTAGGCGTAACATCTGCAGTGTGTTGTGCAGTCACACCACCAAACACTGCATTTGACGCCTGTGTTGGCAATCGGTGCCGTCCGGCATTTCGCGTTTTCAGCTCAAGGGCGCTTTAAAAGGTAACTCTTTCTGCTCAAAATGGCCTTTTTAAATGAGATGCACTTTCCTAGAACCATTTTGTACGTAGCGTTTGAATATAACCTTGGTTTCCGGAGAAAATGTCAACGCCTATTTTTTTACCCACCTCAAATTTAGCCAATACGTCAGAGTTTCTCTCCCTTTCCAGAATCCAAAGAGTTGTTGGCCCAAGAGGAAAATCCTCATCGAAAGATAGATTTTAGTTTCAGGTAGTTTCTGATATATCAAAGTTCAAAAAGGGGATTTCGGACATTTTATCCTGTAGTTTATAGCCTTCACAGCTGCTTAAAATCGTTCTCAAAGAAGTTAGGATCGTTTTGAGTGTTGAGTGAAGGTAAGAGGTTATCAACCATTTTTTGGGTGTTTTGAAAAGCAATTTTAATTCCGCTCAAAACTAGTTATCTAGGGGCAATCTAGGGTGCTCAACACGAATCCTGGGACCGTTTGTCGAAGATCTGGGGTTTAATGTAGGTTACGTTAGGTACCATGCCATTTGTGGAGCAAAACCAACCTTTTTAACTCGAAAATCGACAATTAGTGATCAAATTCGTATTCAGCACCCCAAATATTTCTTTGCAAAGGAATTCTTAGGCAATCTGAGATTTCGACCGAACTACCATATGCCCACCGTAATCTATCGTGATCTGTCAAAAATCCATAAACGGACCTCAGGGTGGTGTTAAGCACTCCAAAAAACCTCTAGGGGAACAATTTGAGCCACATCTATCGTAGCGCTCGGGAAATCGTCAGAGGTGGCGTTTTGTCCCCAGATCTTTCCGTATGGAGAGCTTCTAACGAATTTGGTGAAAAACTTAGGAAAATCGCCAAATAAACCTCAGATTCGTGATCAGCAAACCAAATGACCCACCTGGGAGGATTTTAAGTCATCTGTTTCGTTCTGATACGCTTCCAGAGCCCGTACAAGTGGAGAACGCTGTGACTCTGCTAAGTTCGAAGGCTGTTATTTCACCCAAACCTAGCCCTGGGGATTGTTTTGGGTACTGAACTCGATTTTCAGATCCGTTTCGAGGTTTTCGAAGGATTACTGCGCGTTTGCGAAGGTGCAATGGGTACGGAAATCAAGTGAAAAACGCCCATAGCTTTTTACAGAGTGGTTTCAGACAGATGCAAATATTTGGAGTCTACGTTCGAAAATGGTTCTGGAAATGTACTGTGAAGAATATCGACATGCATGGCGCCCATGCCCATAACTCGCAGGCTCGAACAATTCATGGAATTTCTTTACTCTCAACCTCAGAATAGTTCTCAATTTTTCGTGCTTGACTAGGAGAGAATTCCGCGCTGTTCGAAATGGTGTATCCCGATTCTCTCAAATCCCACCACGAACAGAGTTATGGTCTCTCAAAGATTGTGAATTTGAACGGCGAAAATTTTCTAGACGAGTTGTTTTGGCCAGAATTTCACTTCTTTCAGCTTATTCGCATTGGAGCATACCGTACTATAAAGGTTTAGCAACAACCAATGAATAATCTAAAATGCTGATTACAAGCCGCGTCTCGTCCCTACTGAGATCCAAAAGTTGTCGGAGGGCGTGGCCCATTTTTCTCTGGGGCCGTGGTCGACTTTTTCCTAGTTTATTCAAGCCAATTTTGATTTCGCGCTTGCCAGTGTTGCTATACACGGCGACCGGAATATAATTTAACCTATTCACGACCACGCCTAATTTTGGGTGACTTCAAGTTTGGACCGCGTGCAGTGTTGCGTTACCGTGAACCGTGTCCCACCGGTGGGACACGATTACTTGAATGGCACGCCAGCAAAAATCGATTTTAGTACTTGAAGGAGTTTCCTTTAATGCGGTCTAGAAACCTAACTGTTCACAAAGTTTGCATCGTGTAGATTCGGTCATGGTGGGTACAAAGTTGAATTTGAAGAAAATCGATGTTTCGGTGTCATGGTAAGTGTAGTCATGGCCGTAACACGTTTCCAGGTGAACAGGTGAAATCACCTCAGGGTAAAGCGGAAATGTCATTTTACCCCCACTGCTCCGGTGATATTCACTTGAAGGAGTTTCTTTTAATGCGATCTAGAAACCTACCTGTTCACAAAATTTGCATTGTGTGGATTTGGTCATGGTGGGTAAAGAGTTAAATTGGAAGAAAATCGATGTTTCGGTGTCATGGTAAGTGTAGTCATGGCCGTAACACGTTTCCAGGTGAACAGAGCGTGGTTCTAAGGTTATCTGCTGATAAGATAAGAAATGGCAGTTAAATAAAAAGCTCATGCGCTCGGAAACTGTTCTTGCATCGATTTTCTACTAATGAGCCCCAGCCAATTTCACGAACGTTCGAATATTGTGCTAAAGGGAGGGGCCGACCGAACCACGAATTCCGTAGTCGAGTCCAGGATTATTAAGTACGTTGAACATGAGAAAGTGTGGAAATTCGTCTTCTGGCGGAGAAATCGATTTCTGAAAAGCGTGTCCCACCGGTGGGACACTCGGTCCGAAGTGGTTGTCAGTGCGTATCCCACCGGTCCGACACGTGGTCGTGGGTGGGATTATGTACCCTCGATGCCCGAGCAGCTCGCAGGGAGAAGCTTAGCTTGCGTTGCGGCTCGTTTTGATAAAAGGTGAACGAGTGGCCGTGTGGTGTTCCGGCCCCAGCCCGGGCACCTGGTAACCGATGCTAATGGCCATTGCCGCATCGATTACCAGGTGCCCAGGCTGGGGCCGGAACACCACACGGCCACTCGTTCACCTCTTATCAAAACGAGCCGCAACATAGGCCAAGCTCCTCTCTGCGAGCTGCTCGGGCATCGAGGGTAGGATGGCGACTCAGGATTGACCAAGCGGAGTCAGCCTGGATTGCTTCTAACGTTTTCTACTGTGCTCTCGGCGATAGGCATACGGCCTTATTCACCTTGTTATCCTGGGCATGTTTCCGGGTGTGTGTTTTGCATATCAGGGTCCTCTGTGCACAATTTCCACTCTATTCAGGCTCCGTTCTGCCCGGGTGCGTTGGAGCCGCTGTCTGCGAGCGGTCCAACTGTGGCGCCCTCTACGTCCGGCGATGCTGAAGAACCCACCGAGGAAGAAGTCGCTGAACAAATGGGCCTTTCGAGTTCATTCAGAAGCGAAGCTTCTCCAGATATGCTAGTAAGTGACTCTTCTTAATATAGGAAATTTGCTCTTCTCACAAGTAATATTCTACAATTGTAGGATGCGTCTGGATGTGATCTGGAGCTAGATTTGGATGTGGGAACCGGTCGCAAGCCAGCAGAAAACGAGTGCTTGGAAGGTGGAGATATTTTTGCATTTTTTATGTGCGTTGGGTCGATGAAGGCGTCTGAGACATTCGTAGTTGTGTTTTGTCAGATTGCTGCCGTCTTCGTAAGGGCCGGTTCCGTTGCCCCGAAATGTTCGCCGTATACGCCGAGACATAGTTTTTCGGCGCTTTCTGTAACGCCTGGTTTCTCGAAACACCTGGCGTTCACCCCGAGGCAAGCAGAAGCAGCAGCGGTCTGACGACACACATTTACGAGTGTCTGAGTTATAAAGGATCATTTCAGACACGCAAGATAGTGACGAAAATTTTTCTTGCCCGGTCTGTGGTTGTACTGATAAGCCAATGTTCGTACACTACAAAAAGATCAAAAAGGTATTTGCTTTTCATTGATGGTTCAAGTTTCTTGTATTCTAGCTAGTGTATTCTAGACGAATGTGACCATTGGAGCGTTTTTATGGCGGTATCGCTGTGTTAGGAAAGAATGCGCGAAGTTTTTCGGCGATTGTCATGTCTTTAACAAGTCGACAACCATATTCGATTCTGTGTCTGAAGGTATGCTTATTGCTTATTTTTTCCATTAAGGCTTTTAAATGTAGTGTACACCATGAAAAAAACTGCCATTTTTCTTTCAAAAACGTAAGCTTTGGGTCCCTCTTGGCTTACTTACTTGGCTTAGTCGGCTGGCTTTCGCCTGACCCGGTCATTCCGCATCTTCACCGAGGTATGCCGTGTCCATTTGTCACGGTCCTCAGCCACAATATGAACACATTCCATCCCACTGTCGCTATTCCACTTGTTGCGAAATAAAACATCGCGCCTGAATTGCTTTCAATGCCGAGTGACTTCAAATCCTCTTTGACCACATCCGTCCAGAACTTTCGCTTACGTCCAGGCGGCAGTTTCCAGACAGAACTCGGAAACATTCTTAGAGCGGGTTGAACAAGACGATCTGGCGGTCTTCTCCAACTATGCTCGACAAGTCGAAGTCGACTTTGCATTGCTGCTTGAGATGGCGTTAGGAGATGCTGGCACCTCCCTCGTGTCAAGCGTTGATGTACTGCGTCGATTTCCTTGTAAAGGTCTTCGTTATGGCATACACGCGGCCGAAATATCCAAGCAAACGCCTAAAAAGCTTCCTCTACGTGTAATCCAACCTTTCCATCTGCGTCTTCGGTGCTGCCCACGTCTCTGATCCGTACATCATGATAGGGCGAATAGCTGATAAGTAAACGCCATTTTGCTTTCTTCGCGTTGGTGGTAGACCAGAAACACTTGGCTAGAAATCTGAATGATGATGTAGCGTTCGCACATCGTTGTTGAATATCCGCTGCATAACTACCATAGTTCTTCAGCAAATAGTCCAAATAACAGAAATCGTCCACCACTTCGATACGTAGTCCGTCCACACAAACTCCCGTTGAAGTATTCTGAGAGACCCACATCTGCTTGCATTTGTAGGGACGAGGACGAAGTCCATAGGCTGCGGCATACTTCGAAACGATGTTCCCAATCCTTTGCAGTTCTGCGTTGTTTTCAGTGAATAGCACAGTGTCGTCGGCGTACTCCAGGTGGACAAGGGAGCGTCCTGATGGTGTTAGGATCACGTCTGCAGGAAACTGTTTTGCAACTCTACGCATGATGTCATCAATGGCGAAGTTAAATAAAAAAGGACCTGCTACAGCTCCTTGCCTTACTCCTGTCTTCACCTCAAAAGCTGTCGTAAACTCGACAGGCGTACGAAATGCTGCTGTTGTTCCATTGTTCACCTCCTAAATTAGTCGAACATACTTTTTTCGGGGCTCCATCGGGTCGCAGAGCGTTGAGCAATCGATCACGATGACAGTCGAAGCTGTAATGGCTTCGAATACCGCTGCCACGCTTCAATTACTCTTCTCACGACGAACACTTGGTCCCTCTAAGAAAAGTAAGAATGGAAGTACAACGAAAAACGGCCAGGAAGTAAGTGAAATCTCATGGAGCGGCCGACCCTTTGGATCACCCCGCCCACGTCGTATAACAGTTGTCCTGCGTTCGTTTCACCAGAGGAAGTTGCCGAGTTTTTTATATGTATATGTTTATTACACTCACATAAGGCGAATGCGTGATAAGAATAAGAAGAGATGCACAGAAAAACTAACAAGACCGGAAGAAAGAAAAAAAAACAGACAGCAAAACTTGAGCAAAAATACTCCTATTCTTCATACACCCTACCAATCAAACAAACGAAGATCTATCTCTAGAAAAGAAGAAACAATCGAAAATGCTATGCTTCGTAGCTAAGAACTATTTGGGATACCCGTCGCCTAAACTGGCCCAAGGAAGCAGCGCCGGTGACTCTTCTAGCGATTTTCAGGTATGCGCTACCCGCCCTGTGTGGAAAAGACCTAACCCTAACACTGGTAATTGGCCGACCGAGAAATATTTTCATTATTTCACCTCTAGTTCTCGATGTGACTAGTTTGAAATAGGGTGCAAGCCTGAAAATACTGCTGTTTTCCAGAAGTTTGCGGACCATGCAAAGGTCAAACACTCTGCGCCGAGAATCTAACGTTGGCAACCCAAAATATTTGTTCCTTAAGTGGGCCCTGGGTATCTTGGAATTCAGGAAACCACCGATGCGAATCAACAGTTTGCGAGTGAAACTATTCTGGACCTTTTCGAGCGCGTCAATATCCTTTTTCTTGTGCGGAGCGAATACTGATGTTCCAGATTCCACAATGGGTCGTATATAAGTCTTATATGCTCGGAGCAGAACCTGTTTGTTTCTAGTGGAGATACCCTTATAAATCTGAAAAATCCGCCTGTGAGCCGATTGGCATTTGATTTTGACATGCTCAGAAAAATCCAACTTCCTGTCGTAGTGAAAACCGAGGTCTCGAACCGAGTCTACCGCTCGCAGCGCGACACCAGCACATGTGTATGAATGGGCCGTCGACGTCGGACTCAAATGAACCCGCATAAATACGGTTTTTTGCGGAGCCAGTGGCAGCTGCCATTCTCTCGCCCAGTCAACTATCAGGTCAATCCCCTCCTGCAGCACTTGGGTATCTAATGGATCAGAAACGACTTTGTAGAGCTTTATATCGTCCGCATAAAATTTTACTGTAACACTTTTGTCATGAAAAATGATAGGAATGTCAGCTGTAAAAATACTAAACAATATTGGTGATAATACACCCCCTTGTGGGACCCGCTCGCTATGTTTCTCACCTTTGAATAACAATCCCCGACCCTCACCTGAAACGTTCTATCAGACGAGAATTGGGCGAGCCATTCTATCAAAATCGGATGAAATCCCAGATCCCGTAGTTTTGATAGCAGTTTCAAATGTGAGACACAATCAAATGCCTTTGCAAAGTTAAAGTAAATGACATCACAACTGCATTTCTGTCAAGGGCCTCCGTCCAATCGTTTATGCATTCCAAAAGGTTCGTTTCTACCGATCTTCCAGGTACAAAACCATGTTGGCTCCTGGGAATGATATTATTCGAAAACAGATGTAGGACGATGTGCTCTTTAGAGCCTTCTCAAACAGTCTGCAGAAGAGTGAGGTTATGCTAACTGGTCTATAACTTCCTGGATCAGTGGCCGGCTCTTTCTTCAAAATTGGTGTTACAAAAGAGTGTTTCCAGCGGATTGGGACTTCACCATAGATAAGAGACTGATTGAAGATATAGGCCAAGGGACCACAAATAACGGGTGCAATTTTCCGAATAAAAAACAGAGGAATGAAATCCGGGGTGATCGAGGAAGATTTAGACCACTTTACTAACAAATCCTGCAACTTCATAGGAATGAAACCACGGAAAATCAGTCATAGGCTGAATACCTGAGAAGGATGAAGACGGACAATTTCCGTCATCTTCTTGGAATTGATTCACGAAATGATCCGCCAACATGTTTGCCTTATCACTGGCCGATGTTGCAAGAAGGTCTCCGTTCTTAAGACAGCCAATACTACTCCTTTCCTGTAACTTGGAATTCAGATAACGATAGAAGTTCTTATCTCCCGACTCTATCTTTTTCTTCTCCAAATAACTGTTATACCTACCCAACTGAGAATGGAACTTTTTCGCGAATGCGTTATATGTTTCCCAATTTCCAGTGCGCCTTGCTTCATAAAATAGGCATTCACGATGTTCAGACATTTTTTGCAAGTGAGCAGGCAGGCGAATAGACTTAATAGAGGACACAAGCTTCCACGGCACATGCAGATCAATAGCTGCTTGGATAATTGACAAGAAAAGTTCATATTTCTCATTTAGGCTGTTGGTAGATTCTAAAAGACTGACCCAGTGAATTTGGCTAAGATATCCATTGACGGCTGCATAGTCGCACTTTGCGTAAACCCTGCGATAGACCGGTGAAGAGCCCGTTTCACAACATTGAATATCAAATGAAATGCTATTATGATCGCTTAACCCCACCGGAGGCAAAATTTCCAGGTTTTCCAGTAGAGTTTCATGGGTGCAGAACACTAGATCCAGAACATTATGAGCTCTAGTAGGCTCATGAACAAACTGGAACAGGTCGTAACAGTAAACTAGCTCCTCCAAACAGGATAGATTTGTTGTCACCACATCCCCTTCACTCCTTCGAGCGAAGTCCGGCAAATTGAAGTCCCCCACGATGATCGTGTGGATTTCACACGCTATCAAATCACTCAAAACTTTGACTAGCATTTCGGTTCCGGCAGAATCACAAGACGGGGCCCTGTAAACAACCACGACCCTAAAGCTCGAACTTTCATGGTAAAGGTCGGCACATAGTATCTCATAAGCATGTTCCACCGACTCAGAGAAAACCACAGATATTGAGAGCCTTCGATGCACCAACAACATCACCCCGCCGCCTGACTTCCTAACGCGATCACACCTCTTGAATTCATAGTCCAGAGAGAAATTTCCCAATAAGGACGAAACCGAATGACTAGACTTGAGCCATGTTTCAGTGAAGGCATAAATATCATAATTACTGGAAAGAATCAGGTCAATATGTTCCTTGTTTTTTGAGACAGATCTTACATTTGCATATAAACATTTCAAAACACTACAATGATACCGGAGAGGATGAATCAGTTTCCCTGATCCGCAGGCGTTGACTCATCGTGGTTCGATGAGGAGGCCGCAGAAGGGGGTACCCCAGAGGCAGAATCGGCCGGTCCACCACCCCTAGAAGGCGAGACTGGCTCGACACCACCTACAGGGCCAGCCCTCATACGCCTCCGATATTCTTCCCTTCTTTTAAACCGTTCTTCCTTCGTTAGGGGATTCCCTGAGATAGAGCCCTTCAACGGGGAAGAACTTCAGACGGGAGGGATTTCTCAACGCCTGTTTCTGATAAGAAGAACACGGCATGATAATCTTCAAAAGTCGATTTTTGCCTTGAAACGGCGAGCCTAAGCGATAAACAGATACCGGAGAGCAATCCACATTTAAATGAGAAAGAACATCCATCACAAAATTGGCATCATGACTCGATCTTTGCCGTACAGGAAGATGCTTCGGCTCAGGAACACCACTAAGAACCAGGGAGCGAGCGCGCTCCTTCTCACTCTCACTATCACGAGTGGTAACAGGAGGCGATGAGACTTGAGAAGAAGATGGTAATGCAATGGAATACGTCTGAGAGGGTATAATATTTCCATTCACAAGCTCAGGATTAACAGACTGACTTTGGAGAGAACTTCTCAACATGGTGTTTTCCTTGTTGAGGTTGTCCAGCCTGTCCAGAAGTTCGGCGTTCAGACGTAAAGCAGCATCCGTGTGACGTCGCCCCTCCAGCAGGAGCGCCAGAATTGCCCGAGCATAGTGCGGCACTGCATCATCTTCCATAAGTTCTTTGACGGCCCGCTCGACGTCCGAACCATTAGCCACGTTCAAAAGGTCGTCCTTGCCCACTGCCATTTGAGACTGACCAACCACAGACACCAGATACCACTCCAAAGAGCAATTGTGATTTGTTTCCACGTAACCTGTGTCAACACTTCTTCCCTTGAGTCACTCAAACTTGGGTAATTAAACCGGGTTTTGAATAATCTTTATTGCGAATGATTCTAACATTCAAGCATGTGCATTGGTCCACTTCATTTTTGAAGAGTTTTCGGTTCAACAAACAGAAAGCAAAGTCTTTTACCAAAGAATTTTGAAGCGCATAACCATTTCCGACGTTAGGTTGACGTTTTGTCTAACGTCTCCTTGAACACAGTTAACAGGCGTAATTAAATATTTCAGTGGCGTCTAAAAAGTTTTTGTTGTGTTCTTGAGTGTTCTGTGGGGACTTTTCCTTATTGACCTGTACTTCATATGCACTTGATTAAAAAAAGCATTCGGATTATCAAATGACTTTCGAATATCAACCGAAGAAAGTTGGCCAATTTTTGAACTCGATTATTCGATTTCTCGTTTCTCGTGAGAATGGTCCAGTGTTCGAAAATCGAAAGGTTTTATTTCCTCGAATCAGCCAACTCTTTAAAGCGAGTAAGTCGAAATCCTAATTGAACAGCTGTTCAAACATTGGAATATTCATTGATCCGAACAATTGAAGTATTTGGTTTGTTCAGGGTTTCCACATCATTTGACATTTCCGAAGTTTGGACTTTTTTCGATTCATTCGCGAGTTTAATTGTAGTAGTATTTGATAATGCTATCTTCCTGTTTCCCAGTTTCTCACTTTGATTAGCATCCCTGTCACGTAAGATATGCGATTTTCGTTTATTTGGTTTTTTTGCGATGTCAAATTCTCCCAGTTTCAGGTGACGATTTTTGAATATTTGTTCTGATAAAAATTGCTTTATTTATTTCGCGATTAAGGTTCGAAAACTGTACTCAAATCCGGGTGATTTTCGACGATTCAGGTATTTCTTTCGGGGAAAACTTGACGTGGAAATTGAAAAAAAAACTTTTATTCGGAATTCTAAAAAAACCATCAGGATCTTGAGACGTTTGCATGATCGGGGCCGGAGATTCTGGGGATATGATCACGAATTATTGGCAAATGTTGATTGAAAAAAATTATTGCTTCTAGATTACTGTGGAATTCAAAAAAAACGAAAAAATATTTATCTAGGTTTTCCATTAAATCATGGGTAGGGGTTGGGGACAGACTCCTTTCGAAAGAAGGGCCACACAAAAGGTTGTTCAGAAATACATCCTGGAAAGCTTTATGCAGAGAACAGATCTAAAGTATTTGAAAATAGATTTTCGCATTAGTCATTCGGATAATTATGCAGAGACGACTGCTAGTAGTTCCAGATGTGCAAAGCACGCACCAGTTTTCATGTGCTGCGCCATTTGAATGCAAAGAGTCGCGTCGCAGAAAGAATGCTATCATACATCATAGCGGTCAATTCCTCCACGCTCAAAAATCAACGTTAAGAAGGTAGGACTTATCTTGGCTCAAAAACGCGACTTTCGCGTCCTTTCCAAGCGTGCGTTGCTATATAGAGCATCATACCTTCTGTAAAAAGTGGAGATATTGGAAGTGAGATTTATCGTGAACTCTGCCTTCAAAGGCAGTGTTCGCGATGAATATCGCACTCGAGTTCGACCCAAAAATGGGATTGTTCGGTCGTGAGGTAACTAATAGTGAAGAGACAGCGAAGGAAACGATCAGAATAAGCAAAAATAACTGCTTCTAACGTTCAGGGCGTGGACGAGGATCATGGGCCGTGCTTCAAAGCACTTCCTACCAGCGCGCGCTTAATCGCGAAATCTGCGCGAAATCGATCGGAGGCTGGACGCGGCAGAGTTGTTTGGCAATTTGTCACCGAAAAGTCTGCGGCTCCTCAAGCTCGTCCGGAATGGAGGTGGGGGAGGGTGGGCGGACCGGGAGTAGGTAGGTACTGCATGTGATAACTTTCAATGCCGTTTTATCGATTCCTGGCACGTTTTCGTTGCTTTCTTCCGACCCTATCCCTCCAGCATCTGTCACCTTAGTGTTTCACCCAGAAACCTCGAGAATGAAATTTATTTTGGACATTGCGCCGACCGTTCGCCGTATTCAATAGCTGCGACGCGACGCCTACAGCGAATCGAGATCTCTATAGGTCGCCTTCACTGCATCCGGTGAAGCGAAGCATGATTTACATAAGACTTTTGTGAAGTCCACATTCCATGATGGAAGCGATTCGTCTAGTCGAAGCGACTAGGCCGTAATCTTTCGTCACGACGTTGTGTATTCGGCGCCAAATTGCGGAAGTCACAGCTCACCCACACAAAAGACGGCATGTGGAAGGGAAAAACGAGTATTTTTTACACATTTACGATTATGGAGATGAGAAAGTTCAATAAGGCTACCGAGAAATCACTCCTATTTCGAAAAATTACGCAACGCCCTGCTTGACGCCGGTCTGTAGTCGACAAACTGAGACTCGAAACAGACAAAGCTCTTCTCTTCACCTACGCTTGGGAGATTTCAATTCTCTTCTGAAAGGTGCTTAATTCTAGGGGACTACCTTGAAGAAGTCGAAGAAGATAAAGATCATCAACAGGAAGAAAAAGAGATGGAAAGTCAGCGGAAGATGCTCACTACCAGTGATGAGAACATAGAAGGTTTGTTCTGAGATCTGCGTTCAACGGGAAAATAAGTTGATACTTTATGTTCAGATGAGTCTCCTTGTAATGAAAGTACCGAAGAAGATGCGAATGAGATCATAGAAAAGGAGGCATCAGAAGAGGTTCACCCTGAAGAAGGTGCGGCCACAGCAGGTGATTTTGTGCTTCCATGCCATTGATGAAAGGAAGGACCTCAGACGCTAGATTTGGCCTCTGTAGCATATAGATCGCTGTGAGTTGTTTTAGGATCTGCCGAGGAGAGGCCAAGTGTGTCCACATCTTCGAGGAGTAGTAGGCGGCTCAGGCAAACTGTTCGGAAATCCACTGCTGTTGTCAGTAAAGCGAAAGCGCGACCAGATGTGGGTTTGATTTTTACGTGTGGAGCAATGGGTTCGAGGCTACAGCGCTTCCCCTTACATTTAGTCTTCTGCGTTTGTTCTACAAAGTGTAACTATGCCTTACAAGCATATCTGAGAGTGCATGTCGTCCCTGCCTATGTAGTGTTTTTGCTGTCTCACCAGTGAAAAAAAAAACGATTTTTTCTTCTGATTAAGGGAAGTGTTGATGGCCCATAAACGCATCTGCAAAGAAACGACTTTTATTGTTGGTATGTCTTGGCCCTCCATAGTTAAACTTCGCAGCATCCCCCGAGCTGCAGGTTTCAAGAAGTTACAAGGTTAAAACAGTAATTTTTGTGCTTTTTGTACCTTCCAAAACGCGCATTAGTCTCTGGGAAATCTGGAAACGGACCTCATAGTTGTGTTCAGCGCCCAAAACTGCCCCCCCCCCCTGAGCAAAGTTTGGGTAAAGGCAAGTTTCCCAAACTTTTTACAGTTGGGCGTTTTCTCCTACCAATTAGAGAGCTCTGGATGCGTTTTGGAAAAAGTTCTAGATTTGACTTAAAATCTGTCTCCCGGGTGGGTAATCGGGGCGCTGGACCGCGAGATCTGGGGTTTATCTGTCGATTTTCCAAAGTTTTTGACTAAATTGACCTGCGTTCAAAGCTTTCCCATCGGGAGAGAAAATTTGGATGTCATATCGCGGCTTCTGACGATTTCCAGAGTCCAACTATAGATTTGGCTCAAATTGTCCCTCTGAGGGTTAATATTTGGCAAGTGCTCAGCACGAATATGAGGGTCTGTTTATAAGATTTTGAATGACAGATTACGGTAGCTACTGTGGGTATATACGGTAGTTTGGTCAAAGTTTCAAATTAGAATTCTCAAGAATTTGTACTTTCTTGGGGTGGTGGAATACGAATTTAATGTGTATTTGTCGACTCTGAAATACTAACAAGGGAAGTACTTATACAAAGCGTAGGGTCGAGATCTGCCAAAACAACCGGTATCGTTAGTATCTCTTGTGGCTCAATAGTAAAATGCGCAGTATCCTGCCCTGAGCTGCAGGTTCCAAGAAGTTACAAGCTTGAAAAGGTTATTTTTTGTGTTTTTTTGTACCTTCCAAAAGCGCGTTAGTCTCCGGTAAATCCGCTGGGAATGGACCTCATGAATGTGTTCAGCGCCCAAAGCTGTATTTACAATAATCTGAGCAGAAGTTTGGGTGACGGCACATTTTTCCAATACTTTGTCCAGACTAGCACCAGCGTTTTGGACTTAACGATTTTCGGTTGGACGTATTTCTCTACAAATTGAAAGGGCTGTGGAAGCGTTTCAGAAAAAATGTTCCAGATTAAACTTAGAATTCTCCCAGAGAGGGTCTTCCTGGGGCGCTGGATCAGAAATCTGTGATTTATCAGTCGATTCTCCAAAGCTTTCCGGCTAATTTCGTTTGTAGCTTCGCAATCGGGGAAAATTTCTAGGGAGGAAAACGCCACTTTCTGGAGATTTCCGGTTTTTCTTCCCGAATAGATATGTCTCAAAAATCATTTGCTGAGGGTTATTTGGAGTCCTAAACACGAATCTGGAGTCCGTTTATCGATTTTTTACAGATTACTGTGGGTATACGGTAGTTTGGTCAAAATCTCAGATTTTACTAAAAATTGGTATACGAGGTTTATTTGGGGTGGACAAAACGAATTCAACTTCCGTTTGTCGTTTTTCCAAATACTAAGGTGGGTTTTGACCCCTAAATGACATGTTACCTACCGTAACCTACAGTAAATCTCAAAATCTCGACAAATGGACTTCAGATTCGTGTTCACAGCCCTAGATTACCCCTACATACAACTTTTTAGCTAAATCCGAGAAATTTTCTTGAAACTTCAAAAAAATGCCTGATGTACCCTTGCCTTTTCGCGAGGCTTTTCATAACTTTTTTGAACCTGCTGCTCGCGGCGGGATACTGCGCATTTTTACTATTGAGCCAGAAGAGATACTAACGATACTAGTCGTTTTGGCAGATCCGACCTACGCTTTGTATACTTCCCTTGTAAGATGACTCTGCCCCTAAATGGCATGGTATCTAGCGTAAACTTCTGTAAACCTCTGCATTTTGATAAACGGTCTCCGGATTTGTGTTCAGCACCCTGGAATACCCCTGCCTACAGGTTTTGTTCCGAATCCGATTTTTTTTTCAAGACACCCCTAAAAATTTCATGGCGGGGGTAGTACCCTTACCTTGCTGCCAGGCTTTGAAAACGCGTATAACTTTTTTCAGAGTGGTTTTAGGCAGCTGCAAATATCACAATAGAATTCTACGCCAAAATCGGTTCTAGAAAAGTATACTTCGTAAGGGATGGTCAGGCTGACTATATAAGTATCTAGTTCCTTAACGAGTAGGAAAATGTCTCGAACACAAACATTTCTTTTTGACATTTGTCGAGGAGTGAAAAAAATAAAGAAGTTCAAGATTTCCTCGCTTCTTTCTCCAATTTGGCCTCAATATACCTGGGTTGGTCAAAAAGATCAAAAAGGTTTATTTTTCAGGGGTTTCTGGAAGGTACTGCTTCATGGATTTTGTTTACCGCCAGGGTTATTTTGGGTACTGGGCACACATGAGTGTGATGTCTGTTTTTTCTTTTCCATAGAACTCCGGTTGGTGAGTTCCGCTTTTTCATCTCTTCCGCAACTTCTAAAAAGACGTTCTCTCAAAATTACAGCTTTTTTCGGAACAAATCTCAGTGAAACATTAGGATCTCCAAGCAGTAGTTAAAGAAAAACTTGTGCCGGATGCGCTTTACCGCCCGCGCGTCGGTGTTCCTGCGCGCTTCCGCGTGACGGTTTTTTGCAGGCTTCGTCGGTGTGCTCGCTGACGCGTCGCGGGTTGGTTGGCTGGCCCACGCATGGCAGGAGGCCGCGGTGCCGCTGGTAGGGAGTAAAGGGGCAGCCCAGGCTGCGGAGTTGCCTTCTATCCTCCATCGTGACGGGCGCGACTTTTTGCCGCTTGACTATGCAAAGGTATCGATTTTGGCATGACGTAAATCCAAGGTTTTGAGCTGGTAGTCGTGGGAGACTAACAAAAAATCGACGAAAATTGGGTACGAATAAGAAATTCATGAAGCTGTTTATGTTACGGAGAAAAAGTAGACGGAGTTACACCGTGGCAAACGCTCGGTTGAATTTGCGGAGTCTAGCGGTTAAGTAGTTGGTGAAAACGAAGCTAGTAGACTTTATGCGGCCTGTATTCGAGCGCTTGCATCGTTTGGAGGCTTTAAAAACCAGTCAGTGACCGGGTATTCGAGCGATCAATCTGGACGAGAGTTTGTATTCCGGGGTGGAGTCTGCGAAGCCTCGTGGGCGGAGAGTTACCAGAAATTTTTTGACTCACATCAACAACTTTTTTTCGAGTGTTTTTATGCTGTCTTTATAGCAATCTATTGTACGAGTTTCTTTCAGGCGTCAACAGATGGCAAAGAAAACAGCAAAGTCAGTGCCCGCTGTGAGAGCAAAAGGCCGCTGACAAATCCTTTAACTCCAAATCTCCGCCCGTGAAGGATTCAGAGACATCTGCCTCCCCTGTTGCGAGCAGGAGAAGGGAAAGATCGGCTGCTGCAAAGACCGTCAAAGGGAGATAGGAGAAGCCTGCTACACCTGTATTGAACAACAAGAAGGCTGACAAGGCGACTGCGGCAGATTGCAAGAAGAAGGAAAAGCCGGCTACTCCTAAGCTCACAAAGGAGGTGGAGAGATCTGCTACGCCTGTTGGGATGCCAAGAGAAAAGGAGGAAGCCCGCCAATTCTAAGAAAACGAACGCGGAAGTCCCGTGCTGCCCAGGGGCGCCAGCATAATAATACTCCGGATCCAGAAAAGGTTATTATTGTATTCCACTTTTGTTTTGCACGGGTTTCAGGGGAGATAATGGGCCTACAATTTCAGGTAGAACCCGCAGCAACAGTGAAGAGGCCTCGAAAAGGCTATGTGTATGAGGAGATTCCCGAAGAAGGATCCCCCTTACACGCGGAGTAATGCAGATGTAGTAAGTGGCATTTTACTCCTAGATTTTCCGGTTATCTATTAGATGTTTAATCATTCAGACTGCATCAGTCGTTAACTGGGCTATGAGCATCACTGTAAGCCATCTGGTAGTGAATGTGCAACTCAGTATCGATGGGTGGAGCGCATGATATTCTCGATTATGATTGGATGAAGTTGTGAACAAGGAGTCTTGAGAGTATTGTCGGGTCAGCAGCTATGACAGCTTCAGAGAGAATAGCATGGGATGAAAGTACCGCAAAATCTATGCTTTCTCTGACATTTTTCAGCTCGAAGTTTGATGCTGCCGCATTGCCTCCTCGTGTCTCACGTTGTCCTCATGTTCAGTCAACAGCTTATAAAACGGCTTGAGGCAAATGAGTTGCAAAGCGGTCGCGGGGAGGGAGAATAAAGAGCGTCTTCTGGCCCTTATTGAACTCATGTGAATTGGTGATTAAAAAGTTTGGGTGAGCTTTTTTCAAAAATTAAATTCTTCATAAACAAAGATTTTCCATTGACCCAAAAAGTCTTCACTCCGTGTCGTTGAATTCGAAGGTGTCGTATCATAGATCTTTAGGTGGTCCGGAGTTTGCGCCCCCTGGAAAGTATAAGTAAGCTTCTCTGGTTCAATTCTAGTGACCTTGTCGATTTCGATGATCACCGCAAGGTGCGGTTCCTATCTCCGCTCCTGTTCTCATTCTCCCATATAGCAGAATCTCCCGGCACCCCCTCCAGAAACACGTCTAGTCCGATATGCGGATGACCTTAACACTGGTGACATCAGATCCGGATGTTGAAACTTGCGAAAAACGTCTGGAACGACTATCCCCAAAGCTAAACAAAGGCCCTGAAAAGTTCCTACATCTTCTACTGTCGCTTTAGGAAGACCACTGTCTCTTTTCTTACAACACACCGCCCAACGAGCGAGCGAGATACGTGCCGAAAGTGCATTCATAAACGGAATGCAAATCACACACACGAAAGAAATCCGACAACGACGGCTAAAAGAGCGAATCTTTTGGAAAGCGTTGGCAGGAAGAAACTGGGTGAACAAAGCAAAAAAGCTGCTCACACTGACCTACCGCACCACCGGACAATCCGTGATGTTTTTCACTGTCTCCAGCCTGGAACCCGCTCATTGCATCGACTCACTTTGGGATCGGTTACAAGCTTGTCAAAATGCAGCCCCTTTGAGGACTCCGCGACAGGAAGTTTGGCGATGGCTGGCACTACCCACCTTAGCAATGAGACGGGAATCATGCCAGTTAAAGCTCATAATGAGATGTTGACACTTCAATATCGAACGGTTGCGTGACACTCGATCCAGAACACCCCTCACACGACATGTTGAAAGAAAAACTGGAACCACCAAGACAAGATCCAGGAGGGAAGCATGTCAGAACGATCAAGCTTCCAATGTTGGTTAGGCCAGGAAACGCGGAGAGCATTTTGCAAAGAAGATTCACTAAAAGAGTTTGCTCAAAGGAGTTCCTGGTTACAATGAACTCCCCTGCTAGCAAGTGGACCACCGCCGAAGATTGCAGATAGGAGGAGAGAGACTTCATGCCAAGACAAAGTCGGGCAGCGCTCGCATCTCAGCTCCGGGAGTGGTTTCTTATTCAGAAGTCGCCAATGGTATCTACATAAGATAGGAGCAGCCGATCTTTGCCCAGACTGGGAACACACAGTACCTCACACGTTCTCTTGCTCTGGAAAGCCAACGCACCTCACAATAGAAGATCTCTGGCTCAAACCAGTGGGTGTCGCCCATTTCCTGTCCACTTTAATCATGCAATATAGAATTTGAAATGTAAAAAAAAACAAAAAAATAGAAAAAATAAAAGAATAATATAGAAAAAAAAACAAAAAGAGGGTGGAAAACGTTCCTGCACTTAGGAATCCTCAAAAGAAGAGGATCCCAGCAACGTTAAGCTTCGGTATGACGTCGTTTATATACTGGAAATTGGATCCACGATAAGTGTTGTATGGTGAATGATGAGGCAACAACAACAACCGGCAGCGGAGCGGGAGGACCTCGGTGAAGTATAACTAGTGATAAAAAGGAGGGTTCCGACCAAAAAAGCCACCGTTGCGTGCGCTGTGATAATTGAAAACAGGAGTTCACTTGAAATGAACCACAAAGTCTAGTTGCGGTGCACAACGGTTTCGTGCAAACTCCTCCCCTCAGTGCCTTGAATGGCTGGCACCTTCGCGGATTTCTCGGAGTTACTTGCATCCAAAATTTTTGGAAGTGCTATTCTCTAAGATCTTCAGAACGTCCATATCTTATTGAAACCTCGAACCCACATATGTTCCTGGAAATGTCAGAAGAAATAATGCACAGCCTCACGCATCGGAGGTGGGGGTCCAATTCGAATACAATACGTTTTCCAATCGGCTGTATTTACGATTGAACGACAACGCGGCCCAGTGCTTCATCAACGGGACGTGCTCGTATTGTACGCACAATGAGAGCACGGCTAGCAACTCTCGAAATGTTGAAATCGACCACGATGCGCTTTTGACCTAAAGGCATCGTTCGCGCTGGAAATCATTTTTCGTTTTTCAGGCTCAATTTCATGATTGAGCCCGGTAGACCACACTGGTAAACTTTGGCGCGTCAAAAACGTGGGGCAATGAGGTTGGAAGGCGTCAAAGATGAAGATCCGCCACCAAATCTCACCGGTCATCTAGCACTTTTTCCTAGAATGTTGGTGCGACCGTAAGATGACATGAAAAATAGTAACTGCACAAACTCCACATGCAGAAAAACTCCGGAAATAACAGTGACGAGGCCTCCAAAAGCAGAAAAACTTGAAAAAGGATTTTGGCGCGAAATTCAAATTCGTATTTACAATGTGTTCTGATTGAATTTTCCTAACAATTGAAGGTTTTTTATGGGCCCCTTCGACATTTTCGTTCACTAGAGGGGCCAAGCTACACAAAAACATGAAAAAATAATATACGGTTTTCTGGTGCGTGCAGATGTTCCCTAACCATATGACGTGTTGGGCGACGATGGAGCCTTATCTTTATAGGACATGTCACTCTCTTCATCTCTTGTCGATCAGGAAAGTGCTTACAGAAGCGCATCAGTTATATAAAGCGCTCCATAGCCATAAGGTAGTTCAGAGTGTCTTCCGGATTCCGGTTTTGGAAGGTGAGTTCGGACCGCTGAGGCCTTCTCCATAACGGGCAACAGTCAGCCAGCTTCTTCGATAATTGCTGGGTTGATGTCCTTGTCGCGCACTGGACTCCTGCTGCGAACTATTTACATGAACCCGTAGCCTCGTTGTGGAAGACCCTGCAACCATCGACCAGGCGGGGCTACGAGGAGCCCCGGTGCTGCTCCGACACATTAGGGGCAAGTGCTGCTAAACACGTGGGCGCAGCGAAAGTTTTGTGCATTTTGCAGCACATGCTTGTGTTACAGCACGGCGTGCTACCATGATAACACGCGGGTGCGGCAAACGCTGGCCTGGTTTCAGGGTGTGGACGCGTTGAATTGGACTCGTACTAATAATATCAGCGCATGTGTTTGCCGGGCGAGCTTGCAGTCCTGGCTCATAATATTACCAACGATTAAGCAAGGCTGCAATTAATTTAGAGATGAGTACGTCCCGGAACTTCGCCATTTGCGTGATACCATCGGTGTGTTGAAGCGTGAATTTGCATTCTACCAAGAGGAGTTCGTTGCTGAGGCGAAGAAGAGCATCGATAATATCCAGGTGCGGCTTTCTGAAGAGCGAATAGTTTTTGGTGTGGAGCAACGAACTGAATCATCTAGCTTTCATAAAATTTTATATTTTTTTAGACCCAAAAGGAAGAAGTTCAACGGAAGATTGACGATGTCGAAAGGAAAAACCGGTTACTGAGCGTGAGTTATTTTGCAGCTCAAGAAAAACTATGTAATTTTCTATCAGATAAACCCAACATGAAGGTTTCAGGCTAAGATTGATTTGCATCTAAAGGAGAGGGAGGCTGCTGAAGAGCGCGCCGATGGTTATCTGAGGTATTCGGATCAACAGATTATCTGTATTCAAGAAAGAACCGTGGATTAACCGTGTATATTCAGGGTTATAAGTGAACGCGACCGAGAAGTAATCCTTGCGAATAAGGCTAGAGAGAAGTCCGAGAAAAAGTTGAAAGATTCACTTTATGTTGGTATGTAATTGCGGATTTTCTACGAATTCTTCACAAACTTCCGCTTTGAATGAACAGTGTTCCAGCGAATATTATGAGATCATACTTCAAGCAACCAGCGACCGCGACAGTGCATATCAGACATATTGATTTTTGGTCGATATAGTTGGTAAACATTGCGTCGCGTCTCTTGTCACGAATAATGCGAAATATGATCGCATTGCCAAATTAGTCCAGACAAAATGCGAACGCATCTGACGAATCGAGTATTGAAAGACTGTCTACCGGAGAAACGCCATGTCGCGGAAGTGAGTGGTATCTCGTATAAAGCTTTTTGCCAGGCGCCTATTTCACACTGTGCCATCGATCTAATCGACGCGACGCCATTTCAGCTCTAGAATAGTCTGATCGACTTTGCGACACCAGATCGTGATCGATACTCACAACCAGTCTTATCGTGTCATCGCATCGCAAGGCGACGGTAGTCTGAGAAAGAGGACTAACTCCATCTTCATAGCTTTAGACGCGGTGTATCATAGCTTATTCCTCCCTAACAACTAGAAGTGTTATTTCAGATGGCATCGCCGAACTGATCAGGCAGAGCGTATTGCGAGAATACTCCGGGCGACAGCGAGAAGATAAAGTCTTGAGTTGAAATACGGGAAGACTGGATGCTGAGCGGAGCTTGATTGATTGCGAGACTGAGAGGTGCAGCTTCCTTGTTCATAGGCCTTTCGGTGTTTCTCTTTAATTGTACCGTATTCAGAAGATGCTCAAAAAAGCGAACTCTGCGGATCATTCGACCATGCAAGTTCAAACCCAGGCTTGTAGCAACCAAAGAGTAGCGTGGTTCATGAGGCGGCTCACACACCAAGACAGTCATCTTATTCCAACAGTCCTGCCTTATCCACCTCTGAGGGAAGTCGAATACTCCTATGATCGTGTATGGTTGATTGAGTTGTTGTCCCACCGAACTTCAGCGATGGATGGCAGTGTTGCTTATGGCCGAGATCATACTTCAAGCAACCAGCGACCGCGACAGTGCATATCAGACATATTGATTTTTGGTCGATATAGTTGGTAAACATTGCGTCGCGTCTCTTGTCACGGGAAGTATGATCCCGGCTTCCTATACGCAGCAACCAATGCGAGTCGAGACTAATCGATGACACTGCCTACGCAACCGCACAAGATGCCTTGGCTGCCAGGCGCCTCCTACTGTGCCAGGCGAACGTTCTGAGCGGAGAAGAAACACTCTAGCCTCTAACAATAGTCCCATTTGTGAAGTCGGCTTCTCATATGACTTCATTGCAGCGAAATCCGGGAGTGTGGCAAAACTATTGTATATGTGCTACGATCTCTTTAAAAATGTTGAAAACCGACCTTGTTTCGACGGAAAACTCCCAAATAACTTCTTGAGCAGAGTTTGGGGAATTTCTGATCTCGAAATACCAATTGAACCCTGATCAATCTAGTTTCAAGAGAAGCTCGTAAACATGCTCGAGAAAACATGGTCAGTGGACCGAAAGGCTTGTACCAGAGATGCCGTGAACGCCATTGAAAGACAGGAAAGGAGCCAGTATGACATCAACAGCCCTAAGTCGACGGTATACATTTCTCCCACTTCGAATATTCGCGATCGACTTCTGATTATCTTCGATCTCTACTCAATCAGTCGCAAATCGAAAAGCAAAGGAATATCGAACATGTTTTAAAAAATAGAAAATTGATTAATAGAACTGAATGTATCTGAAAATACTTCAGCTCAGGCATACGCTGCATTCAATGCGTGTCGAATATGCATTCAACTCAAAGACAAGATGGTTTCTGAGAGCACAGTCGGGGAACGTTCTGCCAGGGGAGCACGTGCTCCTATTGTGTTTCAAAATTACAGCACCTGCTCCAAACAAATAAGCTGTCCAATGGTGCATGTTGCCATTCAACTCGATGACAAAACGGCTCGGCTTGAGCTGACCGCGTCGTACGCCAGCAGCCAGCCGCGTCGCGTCTGTGTGCCGCTAAACGATAGCGCTGGATTCACCCTGCAGCACGTGAACTCCCTGCGATTGACAGGAAAGGATCCAGTATGACAGCACATGAGAAGCTCCTAAGTCGACGGTATAAAATTTTGCACTCGCATCGTCGCTGCTGTTTGGAGCACGCGCTTCCTGTGATGCAGTTAGTCTGATGGGTGTAAAGGTCAGTCTCGAACATGTTTGAATGCATATTCACACGCATTAAATGCAGCCGTTTTCTGGAGATACCAGGTTGGTCCAATAATTCTTGTCCGAAGATCATGCTCTGGCTGCTGGTGGGACACCAAGGGCATGTTGTGATTCGAGCTGCTCCCGCAAGACAGGACTGGTCATCGCCTCCATCTACACCGATCAGCTCGAGAAACCAGCCGCCGCCATCCGAGAAAAGCGTCCCCGACGGGCCTCTTAGTCCACCTGTTGCACGACAACGCGCGCCCCCACGTTTCGAAGGAGACCCAGCAGAAGTTGGCGACGCTCGGCGGGGAGATTTGCTGGCCATCCGCCGTTTCCCCGGATCTCGCCCCTCCGACTACCACTTGTTCCGCCCGCTGAAGCACCATTTGGCCGGAAGAAAATTCACCAACTCTGACAACCTCAAATCCGACATCGCTGACTTCTTCGAGTCGCAGCCCCCTGAAGTTCTCGGCGAAGGGCATCGGCGACCTGCCCAATCGATGGGCCACTGTTGTGGGTAACGTGGTGATCATGTTGTTGATTAGACTTGTTTTTCAATAAAGCTGCTGAAAAATTAAAATGGTGAAATTTTCGGACAAGAATTATTGGACAACCTGGTAGAAATCCCGAAAAAATAAAAATTCTAACATGCTCGAGATTTAAATGTTCGAAAAATGAATTGGAACAGATTTGGAAATCAAGTTGTTCGAAAGATCAAATTCTGATTCCAACATTGAACTCTTGCAGCAGATGTAATCATCCGAGCCGTACACGTGTCTCTGACTCAAATAATCGTGACCGGCTTTGGTGTATGTTCGAAATCGACTTAGTCGAATGTTCGAAAAACTCAAATCTCGAATACATTCGAAAACTCGAAAAATTGGTATTTCGAACATACTCGAATATCGAGGATTTGGAAAATCAAAAAATCGCTCCGTCGAAAATCGACTAGATCGAGAAAAATCCAACGAGCAATGTGTAGTCAGAAGCCTTTGAATGGTCAGCGCTTCAATGACAGTGAAAAACGTAGTTTGAGGAAACAATCGATATTCAAAAAACAACGGCACTGTCATTTACATTCAACATATATTACATACGCGTCAGCACATGTGAACAACAAAAAAAGGAATAGTGTTTTGAAAAACAAAGCATGAAAACGGAACGAATAAAAAGAAGAACAAAAACTATGCCCTACTAGAGCCAATGAACGGTTCCTGATACTATCGAATGGCAGTCGATGAGAAAATAGCCTAATTGATTGCGATACGGCATGCCGACTGAGGTCACTGTCAGAGTTGGTTGAGCCGACGTAGCCATCCCGGTCGATATACACAGGAAGCATTAGAAATGGGATGCAAAAAAACACCCGGCGTGGCCTGCCGTCACCCACCCGGTCGATACATATGAATAAAATGGTGGGGTGAGGTTGAGAAAATCACCCGGTGTGGCCGACGTGGTTGACATCCATGCAATATGTGGATGACGGGGGTGAGAAAAACGTCGGGTGGGCGGGCACGATAATTAAAGATTGCGTATCACTTGAAAGCTATCCACACTGCTACCTCTGTTTCTCCACTTCACTCTCCTTGACTATATCTCTAAACAGTTGCAATCCTTTTGGCCACGTAACCATCGTCATCACTTCCGGT